>ML778645.1:292222-363622 GCA_009831015.1 Picea engelmannii | reverse complement strand
ACCCCGCAGAGGGGGTACCCCCCCTCTGCACTCCCCCGCGTGGAAGAGTGTACATACTTCTGGGGTGTAAATACTTCATGGGGTATAAACACGGATGAAAGTAAAAGACCTCTAAATCAGGAAGATAATCAGGCTCCACAACCTACATTTTCCACCAAAGAGGGATATATATTTCTCTATTGACTTAGTTCTCTAAGTAGACCCAATATAAAATACTCCTTACAGAATGAGCACACTAGAATTAAACGAACTATAAATGCAACTAGAAGAATTGTTGAAGAAAGGGTACATATGCCCAAGTGTCTCACCTTGGGGAGCACCAGTACTCTTTATGAAAAATAAGGATGGAACATTGAGGTTGTGTATTGACTTTAGAGAGCTAAATAAATTCAATCTAAAGAATAAATACACTCTACCCATAATCGATGACCTCTTTGATCAACTAAGAGGTGCAAAGATATTTTATAAGTTAGATCTGAGATCAATATATCACCAGATGAGAATCAGGGAAGAAGATATAACCAAGATAGCTTTTAGAACCAGGTATGGGCATTATGAATTTGCAGTGGTGTCATTTGGATTGACCAATGTACTAGTTTTTTTTATGTTCTTAATGAATGGAATATTCAAAAACGATATCGATAAGTTTTTCATTGTCTTCTTGGATGACATACTTATCTATTCCAAGTCAAAGGAAGAACATGAAAAACACTTGATATTGGTACTACAAGTGCTAAGGGAGAATCAATTGTATTCCAAGCGAAGCAAGTGTTATTTTTACCAAGATTAGATCCACTATTTGGGGAACATAATTTCATAGGAACGCATAACAGTGGATCCAAAGAAGATTGAAGCCATTAGAGGATGGCCAGCACTAAAGAATGTGTCAAAGGTCATATATTTTATGGGATTAGTTGGGTTTTATAGGATTTTTATGGAAGGATTCTCCAAGATTGCTCATCCCATCACTTATTTAAAAAACAAGGGGAATAAATTTGAATGGACATCAAAGTGTGAAGAAAGTTTTCATCTATTAAATGAATTAATTACTAGTGCAACTATTTTGAAGATTACAGATCCAAATGGAATTTTTTTGGTATACACAGATGCATGAAAAGAACAACTTGGTGGAGTGCTTACTCAATATGGACATGTCATTAATTATTGTTGATCTAAAATATTGTTTAAGGTCTTTAAGATAACATCGAGAGAATAAATCACCCTATGTTTTTAGAGAGGTGGTACTCCTCTTTGTTTTGATAAAATATAGGAATATAAAAAGTGCCTAAGAAAGTACCAAGCTTATTTTTAAAGAAAATATTCACATGCAGAGAATACCTGAGAAAGGACCAAGCATCTCTCAGAAAATAAATATTCACACTATAATACAATATTATAAACCAAGAGAATAAGTAATCTCACACAATGAAATTTCGATCATAGAATAAAGTAAAGTAGAACACATCATCTAGCAGAAGAGGAATATAAGGACCACATATGGCGGAGAACTTTAAATGATCATTCAATTAATACCCAAAAATATTTTGATAGACACACATTTGAAATCTCATGCTTAAAATTAAAAGTCTGATAAATTATAATGTAATGTCCCGATTAGTTCTCTCAGAACCTCAAAAAATAATAGATGTCTATAAAAGTTTATAATAGTGGAAAGTAAATGTGTTTGTCATAAACGGACTAACATGGTGCTCCCATGGACCAATAAATGAAAAGACCTAGAAGAAAAGAGAAAAGGATAGTTAGGAATCGACCTTCAACATTCACGGATCATGAAAGAAAGGTTGGATGATTGCTAGTTGAGAAAGAAATAAAGTTGAAAGATAAACAAGATGGCTACTTGACTTACTATGATGGAATAATGGAGACATTGTATGTTTGTTGACGTCTCATTTATAGGTGATTGGGCTAGAGGTTGTTTAATGGTATTACCAACTTCTGGTTGATCTATTTTAGTGATCCAAAAATGATCAAGAGAAGGCTAAGAACATCTCAGAATGCACAGAGGCAACCCAGGACGCTCAGAATGGCTTCAGCAGATAGAGAAAGGGAAAAAATTCAAAGTTCCCAAAACTCAGTTAAAATTGCATGATCACAAAGAACGCATCGCAATCGTTCTAACACCGCAAACAGCTCGTCAAACGGAGTTACGGATCAAAAGTTATAAGTGGTCAAAGTTCAGATCAAACTTGGTCAAAAAGTCAAGGTGACACGTGTCACCACTGCAAGGGTGACATGTGGCATGTCCGTACAGATAACGTGGCAGAGTGTTGAGTTGGCATGGGATGATGTGGTAAGGATGTACAGATTTGATGGTAGACATGTGGGTGAATTAAGTTGTGACAAGTGGCATTTTATTGAGCAAATGATATGGTGCCACATGGCACCCCTCCAATGGTTGGCATGTGACCAAAATTGTATGAGTCCCCAAGAGTTGAACTCCTTACCTCCTTAGCCCAAAGCCCTTACAATTCTGCACTAACCAATACACCACTATATAGTTCTTGTTTGTAATATGACAAGAATTTTATTTAAGTTTAAATGTTTCGTATGGGAGGAAAAGGAAAGGGGCTAGGCCTTCAGCCCAACCCTTGGTTCTATATTAAATCATGCAACCACAGCATATATATTCCAACCGCCACATATGGCATAGTCCATCGATTTAATAGCCATTTCTCTAGTTTAGCAACTCTTTGCCTTTATAGCAGCATCTTCGCCATTCTAGTGGCCACCCGCCATAGTTAGCAGGGCGCACCAAATTGGTTGCAACTATATGCCAAAAAGGGGAGGCATGTGGGATTCGACCCTCGGACCTCCACCAACTAAGTTCTTAATATAGCTCCACTAATCGGCGCGCCAACCATCGCCTGTATAGCATAACCTCCCAATTTTTATATAAAAATGGGTGTTCACCAGTGTTCGTAGACAGAGGCAGACCGAGCACGCCCATACGGATTTCGGAACATTTTTCTAGATCGGGACATGCAGTTCAATATTTCTCAATCATTTATTGCAGAGGCAAGGCACAAAAACTAAGGTAGGGGTGTCTCTAGGGCTTGAAAGAGTCAGACTCGGATTGAGGTGTGGAGATAGTCATTTTTAGGTAATTTGACGCCACGAACACAATGGTGGTGTTAGTTTTATGATCTAAGAAAATATTTTGTAGCTTAACTCTAGAATGAGGTATACTTATGTATTTTTCCCAATTCTTTTGTGGAGTTAATAAAAATGCCTACCCATTTGAGATAAGGACCCGGAGACGTAGTCCACCAGGGATGAACTCCGTTATCAAGTTTTTTGTGTTCATATTTCATGCTTATGTCTCTTTCCTTTTGAGATTTTCCTTCTTTATGGTGTACTTTTGTTTATGCTCATTTTATACAATTCTTTAATAAGTCACCTGATGAAAAGATACTGGATCATGTTGGTATCAGATCAGTCGTCTTTGACTTGAATTGTTGAGTATGAATGCTTACTAGGGCCAAGAATAAGCAAGGTGAAGGAACTCTTAAGACGTTCAATCCCGAAGTTGGTCATGCATCCTGAAGGAAGAACATGGCAGAAGAGGACAAGTGTGATGAACAGGAGAAAAAATTTCACATGGTCCTTTATCGCATGTCAGAAATGGTCAAACGATGTATGGAGATTACTAAAAGAGGATGAAGAAGAAAGGGAAGAAAAAGGAAGCACATGCAGATGATGATGCTTTGGTAAACCAAGGGGCTGGAGGAGATCCTCCTGAGCCTCCATCTTCACCTTCAAGTTCTAGTTCTTCTTCCTCTGAGCATTCTCATCATTCTCATCATTCTAGCCATAAAGCCTCTTTTAAGAAACCATTATTAAAGCTTGATGTAAATTTTTCTTTAACTATGTTTAATGGAGATGATAATCCTGAAAATCTAGATAATTGGATCCGGCGGGTTAAAGTGTATTGTCGTGTTTAGCATATTGATGAAGAAGAAGTTAAAGTGCAATTGGCTTCTCTTCGGTTGTAAGGCACCGCTCTCGTATGGTGGGAGAGCAAGCTACAGGACAAAAATAAGTGTGTTAATATTATTTCCTCATGGTTGGAATTTAAATCAAAGATAAGGAAGCAGTTATATCCATTAGGTTATTTACATAAAGCAATGATGGAATGGAAAACTTTGAGGTAGAGTAAAGGTCAAACTGTACAAAGTTTCACAGAAGAATTTAGGAAGAAAGCTCTTGCATTGAATATTCCTTTGGATTCTTATGAAACTTTAATGAAGTATATTGGCACACTTCATGGTTATATCCATCATACTTTCTCTTGTTTAACCCCACTAGTCTTGATGAAGTTTGTGTGCAATCCACTCACCTTGATAATGGGGGGAAACATATTCAAGAAGATCCCACGAAGAAACCTTCCAATTTCCCACACAAGACTTTCAAGAAGTTTAAAAGGAAGGACAAGAATATCGCTACAGTAACGAGAGAAGGAGGAAAACCATCTTGCACTCATTGCAAGAAGGGCAGTCACGATGAAGAACATTGTTGGAAACTACATACAGAAAAATAAACCAGAACAGTTCGGTGGAAAGGGGAAGACAAAGACCGTTGCTACAGTGCAGAAAGATCTTGGTTCTGAATCAGGAGATGAAGGAAGGATCAGCGGTTGGAGTACAAGGTAAATATTCCCTTCATGTTATTTCAAGTTCCAGTGATGAATCTCATATTGATGATCGAAAGCGGAATGAGTTATTCATATACGAGTTGTATCTAAGCATACTAAGATAGATACATTATTTGATCTGGGTTCCCAAGTAAACTTAATATTTGAAGCACTTGTCAAGAAGATGGGTCTTAAAAATAAACCACATCCAAAGCCTTATCCTCTTGGTTGGGTATGTGATGAATCAAAACTAAATGTTACCAAACAATGTAGGATCATATTTGTTATTGCTTCAAAGTTGATTAATGAAGTGGATTTGGATGTTGTACCACTTGATATATGTGGCATAGTGTTGGGGAGTCCTTATCTTTATGATAGAAAAGAAGTCTTCTTTTGTCATGAGAACAAATACCACCTTACTAAGGGGGGAGTGGAATATATTTTAGAGCTCACAGCATGAGGGTAAATACAACACTTGTTAGTCAAGGGAAAATGAAAAGACTCATAACCTCTAATAACAGATATGTACTCATGGTCATCAAAGAGAAAGATGTCAGTGTCAGACAGTTGGCTTAGGTTGATGGATTGTTGGTTGTCATTTATGTCAACCACTAGAGAGTGATATTGTAGATTGATGTCAACCCTTGGAGAAAGTCCGGTAGAAAATTATGGTAGCACAAAGGTTTGGGTAATGGACCCAAGTTTGTTTGATGTATGATGGTATGAGTTTTAATTACGCCGAAAGGCGTACACCTATTGACAATGGGCACATTTAATATGTTTTTAATACTTAATCAGTTTTGTATGGACAAGATTAAATATTGTTGGAATATTCTTAGTCATCCCAATAAATCAATGGTTGTGATTTCAACCACCAACTTCCTCACTATTATAAAGACATCCGTTTACATGTTTATTTTTTTACTTTTACTTAATCATATTTAAAATTTACTATGATGGCTAGTTGATTGCCACTTCTGAATGATTAACGTATGCACAGCCACTTAATGAAGTCCTCTTTGTCATTTACTTTTTAATTTTTAACAAATTAGTAATGTAAATATTTCACTTACCTTTTAATTTTTAACAAATTCGTAATGTAAATCTTTCACGTGGTAATGGAGAATGCGAAGCATGTTTGGTAATGGAGAATGCCAAGGGTTGTAATGCAAAATGCAAGGCTTCCACAAATTCGTAATGTAAATCCTTCACGTGTTAATGGAGAATGTGAAGCGTGCTTGGTAATGGAGAATGTGAGGCGTTGTAATGCAGAATGCAAGGCGTCCAGCCATTTTATTGCGATCGTACATTCCAAGTCAAATTGGTTCTTGGAAACAATAAGACTTTTTCGATAAATTCATTGATTGATATTTTTTCTGTATTATTTCCATTGTATTGGTATTTGTAAATTGTTCTCATGTGCTCAGTTCAAATGGCTAATCATCTTCTGATCAGGGAAATGCAATCAATACGTTTTCAATGGAGAAACCATGGTATCCTCTAGTTTATGGAGGAGACACACCAAATGTCTCTGCAGTTTTTACTTCAGAACAATCCAGGTATCCATGATTTCATTTTTTACTTCGGAACAATCCAGGTATCCATGATTGGACATGATTATGATACGAGTTTTCTTTATCAAGCATGCCATTTATAGCTGACATGAGACCTAATATGTAAAAATTGAACTCACAGATATTGATCGGAAAATTCATTAGATCGCAATAAAGTGGCTGGAAAAATTGTAGTATGTGACGAGGGAGGTGGAGATGGAAGCTTCCTGGCTGGAGGAAAGGGCGTCCTCAGGATATTCAACACTCCTTGTGACGCCTCGTATTCTTCCATCATTCCTTCAGTCTGGATACAGAGACAGAGAAATCAAGCAGATGAACTTAGAGCCTACATGAATTCCACCAGGTAAACGATGATAGTCTTTTCTTTGTTTATATCTGGAGGGGATTGTGGGAGAAGTAGATTAATCTACTTGGTATAGCTATACAGATTTGAACGGGTCATTAATAATCGGTGAGAACACAGCCTTAGTATATAGATTTATGATAATTTATGGAAGTAAATTATTTTTCTACATCTAAATTTTTAATTTAATTAATTAACATTGATACATACACATGTATTGCAGTCATATGCATGCAATTATATGCAGGAGGTTAGCTTTTTTACTATGTAATTTGAATAATTTGTTTTAGGTTGGACCATTAAAGTAATAATTTCGATGGACTTATTCATACATTGAGGTCCAGTTGCAACTATACTAAAAAGTTATACCCAGAACGAATTGCGTTGTAGCTGCTTCATTCTCCTCACGAGGACTAAGTCCAATCACTAAAAGTTTTCTCAAGGTAAGCTTTGATAGTTACTATAAAAGTCCAGAAATGCCTATGTTGATTAGGGTTTGTAGGACTTTAACCAAATTATTTATCGATGCTAGGGTTAGGGTTAGGATTAGATTTTGTAGGACTTTAACCAAATTAAATTAAATAATAGGGTTTGTAGGGCTATAACCAAAATAAATTAAATAATAGGGTTTGTAGGGCTATAACCAAATTAAATTAAATAATATTAGGGTTAGTATTAGGACCAAATTAAATAAGATATAGATAGTTTTTGGACTCTCTATCTAATGCAAAATGCACAGCCCTATCTAATTACTAATGTGCAGGGTTCTGTGGTTATTTAATGCCCAAGGCTTGGTTAGTTCGGCGTTCACCAGCCACGAGTGACTTGTGGTTGTGCTAGTATATTTGAAGGTAATACTATTATATATGGGTATTACATGTCATGTCATTTCTGGCGGTATGTGGAATGTCACATAACTCCTGACGGTTTGAGATTTATGGCCTTACGAAGTTGGAGGACCCTCATATGTCATCTAGAAGCCCCAAAAGGTCAAAGTAGTCAAAGTGGTTTAAGAGATTTTAGAAGGTAAATAATAAAGTGAAGTGATGAGTGTACTATAATTCAAATTGAATACAAAAGAAATTATTTAAATAATAAATTTAATGGAGAAATTAGAAGTGGGTTAACCCTAAAATAAGGAAAGTGGGCAAAGTGACCTAGAAGATGCTTCTAAGGAAGCTACTTGGAGAGTATAAATAAGAGGAAAGACTCTCTCATTTTACATCACACTTGAGAATATTGAATATCTATAGGTGACTGAGGTAACCAAAGGATATCTAAGCCGAATTTCAGAGGGAAGGTGAAGAAAAGAAGGCCAGAATTCAAGGGAGGATAAATTCTTTTGATGATGTTTTCTAAGGTATGTTATTTACGGGTCATCTCACCATTTTCGCAATAACTTTTTTTCTAGAATGATTCAGACCGTGAAATTGATAGGACATTGAGGAAACATATCCAAGTATCTGTGGTAAAATTTTCATCTTGTAGGTCGTTTTATTTTTGGAGTTACATTCTGTGGAAAATAGGGTTTGTGGCTAGTCCTGAAACTAGTCTAAAATAGGTGTTTCGGGTAAAAACGTCATAACTTCTTCATAACATATCCAAATTCAGTAAGAAAAAATGTGTTGGTTAGAGTACATTCTTTAGTGTTCTGTGTAACATTTTCAGATCCATTCAAAAAATATTCCATGTGGGGCACCCTCTACAAGTTTGCTCTCTAGAATAAGTCATAATTCAGCAAGGTATGTCATTTTTGCTATAACTCCTTTTCTGAGAGGTTCCAAGTAGTGACACCTGGAGGAATTGAAAAAAAAAAATGAAGAACATTGTGTACTGCTTTCAGATCTTTATTCATTACAGGTACATAGTTAGGGTTGTTGACTAATCCAAAACTAGACATGTGAGACTAAAGAAAATTTGAGGAAAATGCTAGTCTCTTGTTGTTAAAGTTAAGGAAGGTTTGCAGGTATGTGATCATATTCACCAGGTCTATTACAAAGTTATAGATCAGATTTGGATGATGAAATTGATAAGGGATTTTGTTTGAGGTACATGTTGGGTACATGGTTGAGACAAGTAGTTGATGAGTTGGCACATACATGAGGTGTATAGTTGATAATGTTGGTACATCTTGATGAGTCACAGTTGATGAGTAGTTGATAAATGATTGGTACATACTTGGTACATAGTTGGAGGCACTTGTTAGTAGTATTCTTGACACATGGTTTATGGATGATGTATCATACTTGTATTGGTATATTATTAGAAGCGCATATTGATCTTGGTGATGACTATGAGTTATTGTGTTATGCTTGGTTGATGCACATCTTTGAGAGTTGTCTTGGTGATTGATCTTGGTGAGTAGATCTGATTTGGTTGATAATATTGATGAGACAGTTTGTTGTGGTAGGTTGTTTGGACGGGTTGTTGTGACATGTTATTTTTACAGGTTTGGTGCATGGTTGATGCACTTGTTCATGGTACAGGCTGGTGCATGGTTGATGCACTTGTCTATGGTACAGGTTGAATACAGGTTGGTGCATGGTTGATGCACTTATTTATGGTACAGGTTGATTATAGGTTGAGGTACAAGTTTATGCATGGTTGATGCATGGTTCAGGTTATTGGTACAGGTTGTGAGGTGTAGGTTGATTGGTACAGGTTTATAGCAGTATATCTCACATTGATAGTGTGACAATGATTCTATCATTCTACTTATACGTCAGGGTCGTTGGACGAGGCAAGGACAAGTGGTTGTAGCCACCTTCTGGTTGTAGTCGGAGAACATAGGGGGTTGTAGACTCCTTCTGTTTGTAGCCACAGAATTGGGGATTTGGAGCTTCCCTTAGGTTGTAGCCCGAGAAAATAGGGGGTTGGAGCCTCCTTCCAGTTGCAGCTGGAAAACAAAGGAAGTTGGTGCTTCCAATGAATGCAATTCTTCAAGACATATAAGAAAAAGCATTCAGTGGTTTTCTCTCGCTTTGGGTTTCCACGTAAAACATTGGTGTACTATGTATGTGTATGATTGTTCATTTGTTCATTTCTTATTTACTCTGCAGTTATTGGATGATAATGCTACATTGATATAACACTTGGATTAAATGGTTAAAAAGGATTAAATTGATCTATTACTGATTCACCCCCCCTCTCAGTAATCCAACAATTGGTATCAGAGTTGATTCCTTCAGGAAATAGTTTAACCACTAAAAGGAGATCATGGATTATTCTGAAAATGGAGTACCAATGTTTAATGGTCAAAATGGTTTTAAGTATGAGATGTGGAGCAAAAGGACAGAAGTATTTTTACAGGCACGGTGACATTATATTTGGCTATCAGTTGTTACAGGATATGATTGTTCAAAAAGGGCAAATACTGCAACCAAGAAGGAATTTAAGAAGAATAAAAAAATAGCAATGGATTTCATTTGGGAAGGATTACCTAATCCAGTAAGAGAAAAGGTTGGTAAATGTTCATCAGCCAAAGAAGTTTGGGATAAGTTACATGACATATATTCTTCACCCATCACAGATTCATAAAATGCCAAAGAAGATGCAAATACAGAACAAGAAGAAAGATGCTCATCATGTCAGACAAATTCAAAAGAGGAAGAGTATGAATAAGAAGAAGTTGATTACAGAAAAAAATTGATCAGTGCAATTGAATATCTAAAGAAAGAAAGAGAAGAAAACAAGTCATCCAAGAAATAATTAATGAAGCAAGGGGAAAGTGTTCAAGGTTCCGAAAAATATTAGCAGGTCATCAAGAATTTAAGAGCTCAACTAGAAGAGGCCAGAACAATTGAAGAAACTCTAGAATATCAAAAGAAATGTTTAGAAGTTAACATAGCAGCACAAAAGGAAGAAGCGGAAAAGAGAGAAAAGATATTGATGTATCATCTCAAGGAAAGAACCAATGACTTAAACCAACTTGAGGAAGAGTTTGTTCAAGAAGAGAGAAGACTAGAAGAAGAAATAATTACATTGAAAAACTGACTTGAAGAAGCAAAGAGAACAGAAGAGGTCATGAAGTCTCAGATAATGAAGAAATAAGAAGAGGTTGAGAATCTTGAAGAAGAAGTTGTCACACTAAGAGTCAAAATCATCAAGCTTAACAAGAATGTTGAAGAGACAGAAACATCCACAACAGTTGTAGAGAATGAAGAGAAACATTCTAAGTTGCTAGAAAAGAAGAATGAAGAAAATAGAAAGAGTTATGTAGAAGTACTCAAAGGAAGGAATAATGATCCACTAGAATATAAGAAAACTAATAAAGATACATCTTCAAGAAGACCATCCATGTTCAAGCCAAAAAGAAGCTTCAATCATGATCATGATCAGTCAAGGCAGAAATTCAGAAGGACTACACCACAAAGAAGATCATTCACTCCTAGGTATGAAAATTTATTTTATGGTCATTGTTTTTATTGTACTAACTTTGGACATAAGGTTGCAGATTGTAGGGAATATAAAAGAAATGTTCAAGAAAGAAATGCCTATGTGGCCCCACGTAACATTGAATGTTACAAATTTCATAAATATGGACACATAGCTCGTGATTGTAGAAGCATGATCGATACTTCCATGAAAGAGAACATTGATATCAAATGTAAGAAAGTGTGGATAAGAAAACACAAAGAACAGGTGAACAAAAAACAGGTCCCAGAGATCGCAAGATTGGAAATAAAACGAGATGAGGAAAATTCTACAGAGAAAAAGAAAGATGTCAGATACAGAAAGGTTTGGAAAATAACTGAAAGAAAAGAAGGACAGGTAAATAAGGAACAGATTCAAGAGATTGTACTTTCAGGCATTGTAGTGAAAGATGAATCCACAAACAGAAATAAATAAGTCAGATCTCAGAGAGATGATGAATCTACCAATGAAGATGATGATGAATCTACCAATGAATATGATGATGAATACACGTCAGAGTAGGAATTGTTATGATCCATCTGGCTCAGAGACTCCTAGGTAATATGAATATTAGACAGGGGGATTCTATGTGATAGTTGTGACAGACCAAAGAACCATCCTTCGAGAAGCTTGCAGAGTTTGAGAAGACGGATCCAAAGCAGTTAGTTAGCAGAAGTACAATTTGATAGATTAATTAAGACTTCATGATAGTATAGTGATAAATGGTTCAGCATTATGGATAGTTGTGCAAGTAGAGTATTGGACAGTATGGACAGAGATGGATTCGTAAGAATACTTAACAGGTTTGGACAAATATATGACAGTGGACAAGAGAATGGATTCATAGATTGGTTCAAAGAGTGGTTCAGAGACAAAGAAACATTATCATAATGGATGATAATTACACAAGAAATGGATCGAACAATGCTAATGGATTCCAAATTGACAGATATTTTTAAGACACATGCAGTACATACAATAGTTCACATTCAAAACAGAGTAATGCTTAGAAACAACAATGAAAAAACTCCCTACGAACTATGGAAAGGAAGCACAGACAACAATCTCTACATCAAGGTAACTCAAGGTAGTATTTTATTAATTGAAATTTATGTTGATGATATTGTTTTTGGAATTAATAATGACAAGTTAAGCCATAAATTTGCAAAGGATATGCAGAATGAATTTGAAATGTCATTACTTGGAGAAATATCCTTCTCTCTGGGTCTTCATATATGTCAAAGCAACCAAGGAATTTTTATTTCTCAAACTAAGTATATCAGAGAAATGATAAAGAAGTCTGGAATGGAAGATTACAAAATAGTTACCACTCCTATGAAAACCAGTTGCAAGTTGAGAAAAGATGATGATTCAAAGTCTACAGACCAGAGGAAATATAGGTCAATGATTGGTAGCTTACTATACGTGACAACATCCAGACCAGATGTAATGCATGCAGTTGGACATGTAGCACGATTTCAAGCAGCACCAAAGGAATCACATGTATTAGCAGTGAAGAGGATTTTCAGATATCTCAAAGGAACAAAAGAGTTTGGATTATGGTATCCAAAAGGAAAGGATATATAACTTATTTCCTACACAGATTCATATTGGGCAGGTTGCATTGATGACTGACGAAGCACCAGTGGAGCAACATTCTACTTGGGTGAGTGTTTAGTATCATGGCTAAGCAATAAACAATCATCGGTATCTTTATCTACAACCGAGGCAGAGTATATTGCAGCAGTAGCATGTTGTACACAGGTTCTATGGATGAAACAAACTCTGACAGATATGCAAGTTTAGTATGATGAGCCCATTCCAATCTATTGTGATAATGCAAGTGCCATCAGTACCTCAAAGAACCCAGTGATGCAATCCAAAACGAAGCACATTCCAATCAAGTATCACTTTCTATGAGAAAAGGTTGTAGAAAAGAACATCAAAGCTGAATATGTGGGCACAAAAGAACAAGTTGTAGACATCTTTACAAAACCACTTCCATGGGAATCCTTTGAGTATCTTCGCCAGAGACTCGGAGTAATTTCTACTCCAAAATGAATGATTTTGAATACTTATCTTATATGTCTTATATTTACATGAGAAAACACCATAAAGAGGACAGTTCAGGTTGGGAGATTAGTTTCAAGAAGATCTTAGTCAGGAGGAGTATCCCCAAGGACAGTTTAGTTAGGGGGAGCAACCCCAGATGGAAAGATAGCTTTGCCATTGATAACAAAGGGGGAGATATTTATCAGATGCAGGATAGAAATTCTTGGAGCGAGGACACAGAGGCATGTAGACAAAGGGAGCAGCCCAAGGAGAGTTCAGTCAGGGGGATCATCCCCAAAGGGAGATACCCTTTTCCATTGATGTCAAATGGAGAGAGATAGGAACATTGATGAGGAGTATAAGCATGAATGTTATCATGACTAAGTGTTGACATCAATGCCAAAGGGGGGTATTGTCAAACAGTTGGATTAGGTTGATGGGAAGTTGGTATGGATTGTTGGTTTTCACTGATTTCAACCATTAGAGAGTGATATTGTATATTGATGTCAACCCTTAGTGATTGATTTCAACCCTTGGAGAAAGTCTGGTAGAACAAAGGTTTGGGTAATGGACCCAAGTTTGTTTGATGTATAATGGTATGAGTTTTAATATATTTGAAGGTAGTACTATTCTATATGGTTATTACAAGTCATGCCATTTCTGGTGGTATGTGGAACGTCACATAACTCCTCACAGTTTGAGAGTTATGGCCTTACGAAGTTGGAGGACCCTCATATGTCATCTAGAAGCCCCGAAAGGTCAAAGAAGTCAAAGTGGTTTAAGATATTTTAGAAGGTAAATAATAAATTGAAGTGATGAGTGTACTATAATTCAAAGTAAATACAAAATAAATTATTTAAATAATAATTTTAATTGAGAAATTAGAAGTGCGTTAACCCTAAAATAAGGAAAGTGGGCAAAGTGACCTAGAAGATGCTTCTAAGGAAGCTACTTGGAGAGTATAAACAAGAGGCAAGGCTCTCTCATTTTATATCACACTTGAGAATATTTAATATCTATAGGTGATTGAGGTAACCAAAGGATATCTAAGCCGAATTTCAGAGGGAAGGTGAAGAAAAGAAGGTTGGAATTCAAGGGAGGATAAATTATTTTGATGATGTTTTCTAAGGTATGTTATTTACTTGTTTTCTAGAATGATTCAGACCGTGAAATTGATAGGCCATTGAGGGAAAATATCCAAGTATTTGTGGTAAAAATTTCAGCTTGTGGATCGTTGTATTTTTGGAGTTACATTCCATGGAAAATAGGGTTTGTGGCTAGTCCTGAAACTAGTCTAAAATAGGTGTTTCGGGTAAAAATGTCATAACTTCTTCATAACATATCCAAATTCAATAATACCAAATGTGTTGGTTAGATTAAATTCTTTAGTATTCTTTGTAAAATTTTCATATCCATTCAACAAATATTTTGTGTGGGGCGCGCTCTACAAGGTCTATCTCTAGAATAAGCCAAAATTCAGCAAGGTATGTCATTTTTGCTATAACCTGTTTTATGAGAGGTTCCAAGTAGTGACACCTAGAGGAATTGCATAAAACAAACTGAAAAAAATGGTGTACTACTTTCAGATATTTATTCATTACAAGTACATAGTTAGGATTATTTCAAGTTAGGGTTGTTGACTAATCCAAAACTAGACATGTGAGACTAAAGAAAAGTTTGAGGAAAATGCTAGTCTCTTGTTGTTAAAGTTAAGGAAGGTTTTCAAGTATGTGATCATATACACCAGGTCTATTACAAAGTTAAAAATCAGATTTGGATGATGAAATTGATAAGGTCTTTTGGTTGAGGTACATGTTGGGTACATGGTTGAGACAAGTAGTTGATGATTTGGCACATACATGAGGTGTATAGTTGATGATTTTGGTACATATTGATGAGTCGTGGTTGATGAGTAGTTGATACATGATTGGTACATGGTTGGAGGCACTTGTTAGTAGTATTCTTGACATATGGTTTATGGATGATGTAGCATACTTGTATTGGTATATTATTAGAAGCACATATTGATCTTGGTGATGATTATGAGTTGTTTTGTTATGCTTGGTTGATGCACATCTTTGAGAGTTGTCTTGGTGATTGATCTTGGTGAGTAGATATGATTTGGTTGATAAGATTGATGAGACAGGTTATTGTGACATGTTATTTGTACAGGGTTGGTGCATGGTTGATGCACTTGTTCATGGTACAGGTTGAGGTACAGGTTGGTGCATGGTTGATGCACTTGTTTATGGTACAGGTTGACTACAGGTTGTTTGGTACATGTTGGTGCATGGTTGATGCACTTGTTTATGGTACAGGTTGATTACAGGTTGAGGTACAGGTTGATGCATGGTTGATGCATGGTTCAGGTTATTGGTACAGGTTGTTTGGTGCAGGTTCATTGGTACAGGTTTATAGCAGTATATCTCATGGTGATAGTGTGACAGTGGTTCCATCATTCTAATTATACGTCATGGTAGTTGGATAGGGCAAGGATAGGTGGTTGTAGCCACCTTCTGGTTGTAGCCAAAGAACATAGGGGGTTGTAGCCTCCTTCTGGTTGTAGCCACAGAATTGGGGATTTGGAGCTTCCCTCAGGTTGTAGCCTGAGAAACTAGGGGGTAGGAGCCTCCTTCCAGTTGCAGTTGGAAAACAAAGGAAGTTGGTGCTTCCAATGAATGTAATTATTCAAGACATATAAGAAAAAGCATTCTTTGGTTTTCTCTCGCTTTGGGTTTCCACGTAAAACATTGGTGTACTGTGTATGTGTATGATTGTTCATTTGTTCATTGCTTATTTATTATGCAGTTATTGGATGGTAATGCTACATTGATATAACACTTGGATTATATGGTTAAAAAGGATTAAATTGATCTATTATTGNGTTGGGACATCCGATGTTTTCCAAGGGTATGATCCATCTCATAAAAAGGAATTAATTGATATTGTTTCTATGTATGATGATATTTTCCAAGAACCAGATGGATTACCTCCTAAGAGGGAAATCCAACATGAGATACATCTTCAGCAAGATTCTCCTCTTCCTAATGTGGGCATGTACAGAATGTTAGTTGTGGAGATGACAGAGATCAAGAAGTAGGTACAGGGATTATTGGATCACGGGGTCATCGGGCCTAGTTCATCTCCTTGTGGTTATCTGATCATGATGGTTCCAAAGAAATATGGCACATGGTGAATGTGTGTCGATTATCGGGCCTTGAATAAAATCATGGTGAAAAATAAATACCCTCTTCCTCATATAGATGATTTACTTGATCAGTTGAAGAATGTTGTTTATTTCACTAAGTTGGATTTGTGTAGTGGATATCATCAAATCAGTGTCGTAGAATAGGATGCATGGAAAACTTCCTTTAAAACCAAACAGGGATTGTTTGAGTGGTTATTTATGTCGTTTGGGCTTTGTAATGCTCTGACAACTTTCATGTGTGTGATGAATGATGTATTCAGTCCTTTCCTGGATGACTTTGTGAATGTATATTTAGACGACATTATTGTTTTTAGTGGGACTTGGGATGAACATGTAAGGCATGTAAAACAAGTATTAGATACATTGCAAAGGGAAAAGTTGTATGTGAAAATTTCTAAATGTGAATTTGGCAAAACTACACTTGTATACTTAGGTCATATCATGGGAGGAGGACAATTGAAGATTGATCCTTCCAAAATTGATGTAATTATCAATTGGCCTGAGCCAAAGAGTGTAACCAAAGTCCGAAGCTTCTTTGATGCAGTCTAGTATTAGAGGATATTCATTCCCAACTTCTCCTTTCTCGTAGCTCCTTTGCATGCCTTAACCAGTGTGAAGAACACTTTTCAGTGGGAAGGAAAGCAACAAAAATCTTTCGACACTTTGAAGGAGAAGATCAGTACCGCACTAGTATTATCATTGTTGAATCTTCAACAGTTGTTCGAGATCAAGACATGTGCCAGCGGATACGCCATGGGTGAAGTATTGATGCAATATCATAAGCCTATATGTTACCACTATGAGACTTTTAACCAATTTGTTGTTAACTATCCTACATATGATAAAGAGTTGTATGCATTAGTTCAAAGCGTAAATAAATGGAAGCACTACTTGTTAGGGAAGGAAACAAGTATACATACAGATCACCAGCCCTTACAGTATCTTCAAGCATAGAACAAACTGCAACAATATCGACACTACAGATGGATGGGTTTTCTACAACAATTTCATTTGGTAATCAAGTACAAGAAGGGTACAGGTAACAAGGTAGCTGATATGCTTTCTAGATATCCTATTGCTTGATCCGAAAAGATCTTTTAAACCACAATGGTTGAGTTATTTAGCATGTGTTAATTTACCATTTAGGAACTTAATGAAATAGGAAACATAATAGCCATAAAACAATATACAGATCTGAACATAAGCATGAATATCAGCAAACCATAAACACTGATGTGATAACAGAGTTCGGCAATCTCACCTACGTCTCTAGGCCTTTGTCTCAGTGGGTGAGGCTTTATTATTTATGTGAAAAGCTTTAAAAGGACAGATTAACAGTGCCAAAAATATTACAAACTTATCTGGTCATGGTCTACCAGATCTATGGAACCCAAAAAAACTGACGACACTGAAAACGGATGATCGGAGCTCCCAGAAATGGCTTGCAAAGGTGCTCTCCTCAATGGATTCCCTGCATAAAAATGGCTTTGGCTCAATAATTCTTCAGCAAAACCTGTTCTGAACCTCCCTCATTGGATTCAAGAACCTCTGGTTTTTATAGGCCTAAAGTTGGTAACCATCTCCCAACTTCCCCCCAAGATATGGCCTCAAAAAGGGCCCAATATCCCCCAAAAATGACCAAACTCTCTAAAATTGTTGAATAAATCATAAAAATCTTTATAATATAGTTTTAAAACCATTCTAGGAAAATATTAAGGGTGCATCCCCCTTTCTTAGGGATCATGGACATATGGGTGCCTCTCATGTGGCCCCGGGCTAATATGGTAATGCATTGGCCCCTTACTTCTCGGCTCCTGGTTGCACCTATGGCCATGTGGCCTCAGGCCTTACATCCATGCACCCCTTAAATTTTATAGCTCCCTGGATTTGAGTTCATGGCCACACCCTTAGTCAGCGGGATAGCATAGCCAACCAGGGCTAACTACTAAACCTCTATGTTACACATATGGAACCGGGTCCTATGTATAACCCCATGTGATCAGGGTTAGTTCCAATGGTAATCTGTGTGCCATGGTAAAGGGGAGAGGTCACATGAATGTGGTTGTATAGTGCACTCATTGGGGTTGGGGCTAGGCCCCAGCCCTTAATCCGTCCAGTTTCCAATACATGCAAACTTAAATATAATTTTTCCACTATACATAACAAGGAACATGTGTGGGCAGACTGGCTTGCCTATCCCTGCCAAAGCTCTCCCCCCTTGCCCGGAGGTCACAGGTTCAAACCTCATTGAGTCCAAAATTTTGTAATAAACATTAACCAACCAATGGGTGCCATGTGGCATCCCATGTCTAGGCAGGGTGGCACTTTCCCATTCGCCCAATCTGATGCCACGCGTCAATCACCCATTGGTATAGTTGTTTGCCCAGTTGTCAGCCCAGTCACCTGCCATTGTACCTGCCACGTAAGTTGAATGGGCATGCCACGTGTCACCCTTGCAATGGTGACATGTGCCACTCCCTGATTTGTCAACCTATACCTACCCAGTCAATAACCTATCCACGTCACTGTACGGTGTGTTTCCATGTGTCACCGCCAAATGCTGCCACATCACCTCCAACTGTACCCTACCATGTCAGTTGTACGGTCATATGTCTTGTACAGTCATCTTCCACGTGGCATTGTACGGACTATACAGTGAGCATCGTTTTTTGCCTATTTGACGAAAATGAACAGACTGCGATATCTTGAGCATACGACGTTTGTTTGAGCCCATTCAAGTTGTGTTGGGTTCGTATCGACGAGGCCTATGCACATGTATGTTTTGAATCCATTATGAGCACTTTTATTTTTAGGCCTTCCTAGACCCATTTTGGTCCCAAGATCCAATTATGGATCACACCTCCCCACTAAATACCTTTTGGTCCCCAAAAGTTTACTAACTAGTCATCAAGTACGGGATAGGCCACCCGACTTGTTCTTTGTCTTTAAACTCTGTCCTATGCACATGTCTCATCAAGATCAACTGTAAAAAAATCATGATAACTGACAGCATATTGTGAGCCATTTTTACCCTATCACATCTTACTGAAGCCACTATCATCCATGTTGACAACATTACTAATGATAGCATCAAAATTATGACTGCAAATGACCTAATATGTTTGTAATACTTGCATGACATTATCTTATCTTGAAGCAAAGTGTGATTGATTTTCCATTCTACAATCATCTCTTGTTCTTGCTTAAGGTCGATTACTTGATTTGAAACAATCATAGGTGTGTTTCTTGCATGAGCCACCTTTCTTAATTGTTCCATAGTTTGAAGAGATTTATTTTCTTTAAAATGATGAGCATGGACCACATATTATTTGTCTTCTTTGATTAAGTGATATTGATTATTTTCCCTGTAGAAGATTTCTTTGCAATCATACAAGTAAGGACTGCCTAATACCATTCCACATTCATTGAGTGGCACCACATCACATGTTACCTCATCCACAAACTTAAATGAAATTGCAAATTTTAATGTGCACTACTTTGTTATGTGCAATTGATGATCGTTGCTTATCCATTTAAGTGTGTAAGGCTTATGATGCATATGAGTTTTTAATCCCAATTTCTTAACCAATTCCTCTAAAATTAAGTTAGATTGATATATGCTATCTATCAATGTGTCAATCATAGTATGTCACATTATGACCCTTATGTGAAAAAATTTACTGCTAGCATCAAATCCATCACCAATTTTACATGTCATACCAACCAATGAGACATTAGATTCATTAGTTGAATCTGATCCCAAATCTGTTGGTTTTGTTGTTGATGCAATTGTTTGCCTCCCTTTCCTTTCCTTGAACCACTTTGGTCTCTTCTCGGGATGTAATTGCCAGCAATGGTCCTCATCATGCCCCTCTTTCTTGCAATGCTTGCAAGAGGGCTTCTCTTCTTTTCTTGTCACTGAATTTTCCTTATTGCCATTCCACTTCCTTTTGTCCTCTTTCTTGGAAGACGATTCCCTTGATACACCAACCCCTGTTTTCCCTGCTTCAATGTATGTTGCTTGAACGGAAACCTCATCAAGATTAGTAGGTCCAAACATAAATACAGTGTTTCGAATATGTGCAGGTAAACCTCCTATATACTTCATATGAGTTTCTTGGGTATGTGTTGGCCCTTGGTTATGGAAGGAAGCGAAGAACAAGGAAGGAAAGGTAAAAATTGAGCATTGTGGGAGACACAGTAACTGTCACTGAGTCGAAGTGAGCAAAAGAGCAGGAAAGATGGAGCGAAGTGCAGAAAATAAATTCGTTGGATGAGGAGATCAGGGATGACAGATCAACAAGAAAGAAGGATTGTGGACAACTCAGCAAGAGGATAAATCCATCATTGGATGCTTTGGAGCACCACATGATGAAGAAGGAAAGACAAGCTGGCGAAGTCCGGAAAAAGCGGATCAAGTTGACCTAGGGTTTTAGACACCTAGGGTTTTGGCACCTAGTTTTTGACCTAAGGTTGTCGGTGAGGGATTGTAATGTATAAATAAAGGTCAAGAGGACCTAGGTGGTGTTTTTGGTCATAGAGTATTGGTATGATATTGTTCTTATAGCTCTGCTGTGAAGGGAGAGGATTGTATTGTGAGATCTTCAGTTGTGTGCCAAGGTCAAGTCCTGCAGCTAGGTGCGCAGGAAGGGGAGAGAAAGACAGAGAAGAAAGAAGATATTCTAGCCGAGATCGCAGATAAGAACTGTATGCTTTGCCTTAATAAATCATAAGCACAGTTCTATGGACGTAGCCCTAGAGAGAGGGTGAACCACGTTATTTTGTGTCGTATGTGTGATTGATGCTTGGATCTCTGTCATTTTTATATTGTTATTTGCAGTCTTATGTTAGATCAGATCTATAGCTGCATAGGATAGGCCTAGCTGATAAGTGATATATGAATGTTGTATTGTTGTTGTGATAGATCCACTTGATATTCCCCTGGTTGTAGAAATCCTTGTTCTGCAACCCCCCTCTTAAGCTGCTTTGGGTGAGACTGCATCTGCTTCGTAGGTGCTGCCAAAAGGGCTAGTAGCTAGGGCTTGTTGGTGCGCTCTTGGAGTGAACCTCAGGTCTGCCCCTGTGCCAAGAAATGTTTCTGTTGCTGGGACAGGAATCTGTGTAAGGGAATGTCAAGGTGGTTCCCATCGAAGACAGAGATTCAGAAGTGGATAGAGGATCAAGAGAAGGACTTCGCTAAAGCCCAAAACAAGAACCCTAAGCTAAATACTGAAGGTTGGCTGCAAAGACACATCTTCACCGATATTCACAAGATATTCTTTGGAGGAATCCATTAAGATCTATATAAGTGGTTATCTAGGTTAGCCAATACCCAGTTCGAGATCAGATCTAGACCTCCTGTGGTCTGAACATCGGAGTTGATTAAGAAGGTTAAGAGAGTCGACAACGTTGTATCAAGAGATGTAGATCATTGGTTCAATAGTACCATTGGAGGGTATATCATTGAATTTGTTGTTGACAGAACAGAATCATATAGCCAGGCTGAGAGATACTTCTTCAAAGGACCCAGAGAAAATAATTTACAATTTCTGAAGCTAAGAATCAAGATGTTGTTGCATGAAAAGAACGTCTTAAAGATACAGTAGATTGGTTGGATCCGAAAAGGCTAATGTTCAAGAATTTGGATAGTGACATCAACACAGAAGTCGGACATACACGCAGTGGGAAAGTATTTTGAGGGGTTCACCTTAAGAACCTGTTCAAGAAAAACTACAGAGATGAGGGTTTCTACATTGGAGAAGAGGCAGATCTAACAGACGAAGAGCATTCAGAATCCACCAAAGCAGAGGAAGAGGAAGTTGAAGAACTTTGCCACAACAAGACAGAGACATCAGGAACTGCGCAAACCACTGAAGTAATTAATATCGATCCTTCTATTATTTCAAAAACACTAAGTAATCAGAATATTTTGAATCACCAGAGTCCGCAGACTACTATTACTAGTAGTTCAGCATCTACTCAGACAAGAAACCTAGGCAGCTCTATGGAAGACGAGATGAGGCTCCCTATATTTAAAGGAGATGGATCTGAAGATCCTGATCAGCACTGGTTCCTGTGTGAGGTCGTATGGAACATTAAAAATATTACCGATGAAGCTATTAAAATAAACCAGTTTAGCACTACGTTGAGGGATCGCGCGCTGAGCTGGTACATGAAGCTTGTCCAAGGACTTGTGCAGCCTAAGCCACTAAATGAGATCAAGAACGTGTTGGTTGTAGAGTTTAAAAAACCAAAGTCGGAGTCACAGTGTATTACTGAGCTGAAGGAGATCAAACAGAAGGTAGTCGAACCTGTTTGGGAGTTCGATCAGAGATTCAAGACCCTAACGGGTCGATTGACTTTTAAGATCCCAGATGAGCAGAACAAATAATGGTTCATCGTTGCTATTTTAACACACATCATATTTCCCTTGATGCAGGAGAAGATTTCATCGCAGGCAGAAGCTTTGGATATTTCCATGAAGCTTGAATCAACACCTATGGGAGAATCTAGCTCAGGCTTGAGCCAAATCTTGAGCCAGCTGACTAGTTTGTCTCTGCGGGTTGAGGATATGAAGAAGGACAAGGGGAAGGACAAAAGAGAAGATATCTGGTGTGTAAGATGCAGATCCAAAGGTCATGATAAAGAACATTGTCCCTTGTTTCATGAATATTTGGCCTCAGAAGCGTTGAGCCCCTTGAAGCAAGTTAACCTGCCCTGGTGCAAAGTATGCAAAAAATGACAATGCCCTGGTGAGTGCTACTATATGAAGAAGTACGTTCAGACACCCACAAACTTGTACTGCACATTATGTAAGTTCGTAGGGCACAATGATAGAGATTGTAGGGCTTTTGACCTGATTCATGAAATATCAAGAGACATATACAAGATCCAAGGCGAAGTACACCAAGAAGGAAACAATGCACAGTATAATTCTCCAGGAAGAGGAAGTTTCAATCCTCGCGGTGGATACAGAGGATGAGGACGAGGAGGAGGTATGGGTCAAGGCTGAGGAAAAATAATCAGTTACAACTGCACACAGCAAGGACATTTAGTGAGGGACTTCCAGAACCCTTGCACAACCTGCAGTTATTGCAATTCCTTCAAGCATATCATCGAAGACTTCCCTTTGTTGCTAGCTAAGCTTCAGGAAAGAAGAGGACCTCAGCAAAACCTGCAAGTACAACTGTTATATGCTAAACCTCGCGGAGCAAACCCTAGAGTTGTTGTTATCACTTGAGGAGGTGTTGCTACAGGAGAAGACAGAGAAGCCCAAGGAAAGACTGCAGATGACCACGAAGTCAGGAAAACTACAGCGAAGACCCCAACATTTGATGCTAAGAAAGAAAGACAGATATTTGAGGAGGCGAGAAAAAAGTTCAAAGAATATCAAGGGTCTTCATCAAAGAAACAAATAGAAATCAAAGAATATGGCATGCCTCGGGCGTTTGATCAGTCTATGCCACCAACAGAAGGAAAAGAGGTAAGCAAACTCATGCAATTTTTGTGCACATGTGTTAAGTTGATTCAAGATAAAAGCATTGTAAAAGAATTACAAGATTTAATCAAGCAGTATGAGCTAGGAAATATAGATTCCTTACTGAATAGGGCAGTGCACCAGATTGGGAAAAGGAGAAGGACAAATAAAGAATTACACCTGAATGCTCAAATAGGAGAATATGATATAGACTATGTGGTCCTTGACTTAGAGTCGAAGGTCAATGTCATGACGAAGAAAACCTGGGCACTGATGGGAAAATCGAAGTTAATATATTCCCCTTTCAGGCTTAGAATGGCTAATCAGCAAGTTGTCAACCCATTTGGATTATTGGAGCATGTCCCTGTGGACATCGATGGAGTTATAACCTTTGCATATTTTGAAGTAATTGAAATTGTTGATAACAACTGCCCTTACCCTGCATTATTATGAATTGATTGGGCCTTCAACAATTCTACTATTGTTGATCTAAAGAAGAGGCATATGAGATTTGAAAGAGATGGCCTTAGGTTCATTGCACCTTTAGATCCAGATGAGGGTCCTCAATACACAGAGTATGTCAGAGAAGAATATCACGTGTATGAACTGGAAAACATCTACAAACTAACATCCAGATAGTAGTATTATATCAATCCTACAACCGATGGGAATCTAAGCTGGCGAAGTGAAAACACATGTTCATCAGACTCAGAAGAAGCGTTGGAGAACTAGCAAAACCAGATGTATGAAGTCTCTACCAGAAGATGTGCTAAACTAACCAAAGTGGTTCGCTAGATCGGCACAATAGTGAGTAAATTACCCACATTTGATGGGTTGAACCCTTTAGAGAACTTCTTATCATAGTTTGAGACAAGTGTACCAACACAACAGAGGTTGTTGGAAATGGATGAGGCCATGAAAGCCACACCAGAAAGATGGTGGGGGACGCACAAAGGAAACATCACAGACTGGACACAATGTCGAACTTTGATGACAACGTGGTTCTCAGCACAAGTAGGAAGATGCAAAGTGAGGTACACAGGTCGAAGTAGCCCAAAGGACCATGTGAAAAGCTACGAAGAGTCCTGGAGTGACATTCCTCGAGAAAAATGGGTACACAGATTCATTAACACGTTGGACACGATCCCTATCAACTGGTACCTTCAAGCGGAGCTGCGCCTCGTCACTTCAGATTGGGAAGGTATGATCCAGAATTTTGTAGCCACCTTTTTGTTTGAAAGTGAATTTCCTTCAGTAGACTAAGCATTACATATTGTGAGACAGAAAGTATTTAAGGAGGCATCTGGCCTCCCTTTGGAGCAAGAAGAGGATGAATGGACTATGCCATTCCAGAAATTGCAAGGATGCCACAACATTAATGTCGATGAAGATGATGATCCGAGGAAGGTAAAAATCGATGAGACAGAAGGCCATGGAAATGTGGAAGGACCAAGAATTGAGATGCCATTCATAGGACAGCCGATCAAAATAAATAAAGTCAATATTGGGACAGAGGAGACACTGAAGCTTGCCAATGTCGAAGATTATTGGGATGTTGCTACCATTGACAAGATTACAGAGTTGTTGCATGAATATCAGGACTTGTTCCCGACCAAGTTCACTGATATGAAGGGAATCAAAGGGCCTATGGGTGAGATCATAATACCTTTGAAACCAGATACGAAGCCAGTCAAGCAAAGACCTTACAGACTGAACTCGAAATAAAAGGAAAAAGTGAAGATCGATCTCGACAGAATGCTGGAAGCAGGGATTATTGAACCTGTCGAAGAGTTGGAGTGGATCAGCCCTATGGTGGTACAAGACAAGAAGATAGGAGAAATCAGGATCTGTGTGGACCTCATAAAGTTGAATGATGCTTGTCTGCATGACCCTTTTACTACACCATTCACAGACGAAGTGTTGGATAACGTGGGAGGCCAGGAAGTATATTCTTTTACAGACGGATTTTCGGGATATCATCAAATCCGCATTGCCAAGGAGGATAGTCAATAGACTACATTTGCCACAGAGTGGGGATCCTACCAATATATAGTAATTCCATTTGGATTGAAGGATGCCCCATCCATCTTTTCCAGGGTGGTGGTCGAAGCGTTCAAAGAATTTTTGCATAATTTTTTAGAAGCATACTTTGATGACTAGACTGTTTTTAGTTTGTTGAAAAATCATATGGAATGTCTAAGGCTAATGTTGGACAAATGCAGGCAGTGTCAAATTTCTTTGAATATGAAGAAATGCATCTTCTTCTCACCATTTGGAGTGTTATTAGGTCATATTGTATGCAAGCAGGGATTGTTGGTAGACCCATCTAAAATTGCAATTATAGTTGATTTTCCACCTCCTACTTCAGTCAAACAACTGGGCACTGCACTGGGCCATACTGGATATTACAGGAAATTTATCAAAGGATATGCCCAAATTATAGGACCAATGGAGAAGTTGTTGAAGAAGGACTGTCAGTATGAGTGGACAGATGAATGTCAGTAGAGATTCGACACACTGAAACAGAAGATGGTTATAGCGCCCATTCTGGTTTTTCCAGATTGGAGCAAATAATTCCATGTGCATGTCGATGCATATTCTATTGCATTAGGAGTAGTATTGGCAAAACCTGGAGAAGGGGACATTGATCATCCATTAGCATTTTCCAGCAGGAAGATATCCACATCTGAAGTTAATTACACCACTATAGAGAGAGAGGGACTAGCCATGGTGTATGCACTGCAAACATTTTGCCACTACTTGTTGGGAGGACACTTTAAAATGTTTACTGATCACTCTGCATTGAATTACCAAGTCAACAAGCCAGTGTTGGGGGGGCGAATATGAAGATGGCTTCTGTTGTTTCAAGAATATGATTTTGAGATCATAGTTAAGCCAGGAAGAATGAACAAGGGCCCAGACCGCTTATCAAGGTTGGAACATGGCGAAGAACCCACCAGTTTGGAGGATAAATTACCGGATGCACAGCTGCTCACCATTAGAAATATTGATGACCACTTCGTAGACATAGTCCAGTTCCTGTCAATAGGAATGGCTCCAAGTGCATATACAATTCCTCAAAAGAAACAACAAGTGGTGCGTGCTGCAGACTTTTCACTTATAGCTGGACAGTTGTACAAAATGGGATGGGATGAAATATTCAGGAGGTGTGTTATGGAGACAAAGCAACCATTGATCCTCGTAGAATCTCATGAAGGCATCATAGGAGGAAATTATGCATGGAAAGAAACTGCGCAGAAGGTTCTTCGAGTTGGCCTTTGGTGGCCTACGTTACACAGAGATACTAAAGAGTATGCCATAGCATGTGATGTATGCCAGAGAACTGGAAAACCATCCCGAAGAGATGAAATTCCATTAGCACTGCAGATGACCCTACAAGCATTTGAAAAGTGGGCCATTGAATTCATGGGACCTATAAACCCACCAGGAAAGTGCACAGGAGCAAGGTACATTATTACTGTGATAGAATACTTAACCAGATGGGTCGAAGCTAGAGCAGTCAAGGACTGCAGTGCAACTACAGCTGTGCATTTTATATTCGATGACATAATAACCAGGTTTGAATGACCTAAGATTCTTATGAGTGATCAAGGTACACACTTCATCAATAAGAGAGTTGAAGCCCTGACTGAAGAATTTGCAGTCCACCATCAGAAGATTACACCTTACCATCCACAAGAAAATAGAACAGTTGAAGCATTCAACAAGATCTTGGAGACAGCATTGACAAAGATTTGCAGTGTGAACAGGAATGACTAGGATTTAAGAGTACCAGCAGTACCCTGGGCCTATAGAACCACTTGCAAGAAATTAACAATGCAGACCCCCTTCAAGTTGGTTTATGGTCTCGAAGTTGTTGTCCCGATGGAATACTTAGTACCAAACCTAAGAATTGTTGCATTTACATACATGGATGATGTCGGCGTTGTTCGCAAGAGGCTTGCACAGTTCATTGAACTGGAAGAAGACAGATTCATTGCAGGATTCCATCAGCAAGTTCAAAAGGAATGAGAAAAGGCCTATCATGACAGGCACATTGACGCAGTTGCACCCTCGGGCACGCCCGCTCACACATGATATTCTCTTCCCTTAGCCCAAAGAACGCCAAGGTTATTCTATTTCCCTATCAGGAAATCTACCCACAGATCTCTTCACGCGATCCCCCTCTTTCTTAATTTACCGGGGAATCGGAACTCGTGGCTTCGCGAGTTCAAAGGTTGAGTACTGGGTTCTCGAATCCCCAAGACCCGAGATATCAGTCAACGTAGACTTCCTCTTCCCTCTATCGGGACTCCGCTCTATCGTGACTTCACTCCTTGTGATACCAAGCACGCGGTTTTCCAACCCTCGATACCCGGGACGCCAAAACGCGCGATCCCGCCACTCGCGACTTCGCTACTCGCGTGGTCGAATAACTTCCACGTCGACTCCTGATGACCGAGACATCGAAACTTGCGATCTCGCTCCCTCGCAACTTAGCTTCTCGTGAGGTCAATCAAATTCTACGTCGACTCTCGATACCCGAGACGTCGAAACTCGCGATCCCGCTCCCTCGCGACTTCGCTTCTTGTGAGATCAAAGAATTTCTACGTCGACTCCCGATATACGATATCACATGTAGATATGACGGTCCTCGTTACTCGGATCGACATCCCCTGCCCTTCTGAGCTTCGAACCTCTTCCACACCTTCACTGTAACCTCCTTGAACCTCCGCAAGATCCAACAGCCCTCGGAAGCTTGTGAAATCTCCCCAGAAGATTTCAACCGTCCGTTCCTTCCTTATACAAATCTACGAAATGCCGAATCGTTCTTCCACATAACTCGTCACCCTGCGCGCAAACCTACGGCGTTCCTTGCAACCTTCAAGGCACAACTTTCTTGTTTTCCCTTCAACGAAATTGAAGTTCTATCCTTCCTGAGCTTTCTTACGGCTTCCAGGTCCTCCGAAAGAAACTCTTTGCATGCACTCCTTGCGGCAAATATTCAACCATGAATAAGTGTTGAAGTCTCTCAACCCTGCGCACTCCTGCAGCAGCAGTCTTTTAGTTCCTCTCGCTCAGAATAACAACTCTGAGACTTAGCTTAGCTTGCGCACTCCTTGCACGGCTCTTGTGCCTGACCGCACCTTCGAAGAAATGAGAACAAAAGCTATCTCTAATTGAACCCTTCTGTCAACGCACTCCTTGCGGACAATTCGACTGCACTCCTTCCAGGAATCCTCTGGCTCAATTAGAGAAACAATTGAAACTCATTCTTTCACCCTCTCAGACTTATGTTCCAACATGAAATCACATACACCGCATATAAAGGCAAATATATGACAGGAAGCAAACACTCATGAGCATAACATCAATACACAGAGAAACAACACAAACCATGAATTTGAATTAAAGCTTTCTTATATTAATTCAAATGTCTGTACATGGGTGTTCTTCATACAATTCTCTGCATGCTCTTCTGCTTCTTCTCTCTTTTTCAGACTAATTCTCTCCTGAACTATGTTACAATGTACAATGAGGGTGTCTATATCTCGTTTCCCTCTTGCGCTCTAAAGCTATCAAATCTAGAATTAAATTTCTATCTACTTACATTAACTATATTAAATGCATCATCTACCTAAGGACGAGAGCTATCCGCTCAAGGTCCATTTACAATGTACAAGTGTGCCTCATCTTAAATGACACATTTAAGATCGCGCAACAACTTCTAAGTGAAATTCAAAAAGAAATTGTGCTGGCTTGTCCAGCTGTCTCTTGCTCTCTGCGCTGGCTCGCTTGACGTGGGCGATGCTCCTGCATCATACTCCCTAGCTTGAAATTTTCCATGGGCTACTGTCCATGAGCTCCTGCACGGTCTGTCCATGCTTTTGTATCTCTGCTTCATTTTCCCGGCTGGCATCTTCCACTGGGTGGTTCTTCCACTTAACCAGATACTCATAGTATTCTTTTCTTCTGGTCTTTTTACCCACTCTCTTGTCCAGTATGCATTCCATCTGTGGCTTTTATGCAACTGGCAATTGTTTCACCCACTGGATCACTGGTTCCTCGGTTCCAGTTTCTGCTTCCCTGGCTCTTTATGGGTATAAATCTGTGATATTGAATATCGGAGATATTCCGATGCCATCCGGAAACTCGATCTCATAAGCATTTTCTCTGAATTTTCTCAAGACCTTGCATGGCCCGATTTTCTTCATTTTCAATTTGTTGTATGTTCCCCTTGGGAACCTCTCTTTTCTCAAGTGTGCCAGAACCAGATCACCAACCTCAAACTGAAGTTGTCTCCGATGTTGATCTGCTCTGCTCTTATACTCTTGATTTGATTTCAACAGTCGTTCCTTCACCCTGTGGTGAAGTTCTTTCATCACCTCGGCGAATTCTTCTGCTCTTGCACTGCTAGTAGCAGTCTGTTCTGAATCCCACAATTCAAAAACTTTTCTCGGCTGCATCCCATATACAACCTGAAATGGACTTTTCCCTATGCTATGATTCACTGAATCGTTGTATGCGAACTCTGCCTGTGGTAATATGTGGTCCCAACTACTGTGGTGCTCCGTCACCAAGCTTCTCAGCAAGTCTCCCAGACTTCTATTGACCACCTCTGTTTGTCCATCCGTCTGAGGATGATAAGAAGAACTAAACATCAAATTGGTTCCTATCTTTTTCCATAAGGTCCTCCAAAAATTCCCTATGAATTTAGTGTCCCTGTCCGAAACTATGCTCTTCGGCAACCCATGAAGTCGAATGACCTCCTTGAAAAAAAGATTTGCGATGTGAGTCGCATCGCTGGTCTTCTGGCATGGGATGAAATGTGCCATTTTCGAAAACCTGTCCATGAACACAAAGATTGAATCAACACCTATTTGTGTCCTTGGCAACCCCAATACAAAATCCATGCTTATCGCCTCCCATGGCCTCTCTGGTATGGGCAATGGTTGATATAACCATGCATTCTGCTTTCTCCCTTTGGAATGCTGGAAAACTCTGCATCTATCCACAAATTTCTTGACATCTGCTCACATCCCTAGCCAAAAATATGATTCGCTCAGTTTCGCGAATGTTTTGTCATGGCCAAAATGTCCTGCCAATCCACCACTGTGTTTCTCTTTCAACAAGTTCTCCCTCATGGAGCATTTCGGAATACACAGTTGATTGCCTCTGAACATCAATCCTTCCTAGATCATATAATCTATCCAAGGGCTTCGTTCTCTGAGAACTGGATTCTCAGTTGCTTCATATGCTTCTCCAAAATCTGCATCTCCTGCATACATGTCCCTAAGATTTTCAAAACCCAATGTTTTGACTCGGAATTCCTACAACAACAAACACTTCCTGCTCAAAGCATCAGCCACTTTGTTAGCAGTACCCAAAATATGCTTAATCACAAATGTGAAATTCTGCATATACTCTACCCATTTTGCATGTTTCTGATTCAACTTCTCCTGTTGAGTCACAAACTGTAATGCATGGTTATCACTATACAATACAAATTATTTGGGTATCAAGTAATGCCTCAACTTCTTCAGCGCTTGTATGATAGCATAAAATTCTTTGTCATACGTGGAGTATTTCAGTTTCGCATCATCCATCTTCTCACTGAAATATGCAACCGGCCTGTCTTCCTGACTCAAGACCGCTCCTATGGCAAATCCGCTTGCGTCACATTTCACCTTAAATGTCTTCTGGAAATCCAGCAACACCAAAATTGGTTGTTCCGTGATCTTCTGCTTCAGCAAATTGAAGCTCCTCTCAGCCTCTGCTGTCTAATGAAAATACTTATGCCGCTTCTTCACTGTATCCATTATCGCTGCGCTGATTCCACTGAAATTCCTAATGAATTTCCGGTAGAAACTAGCCAAACCATGAAAACTTCTCACCTCGAAAATATTTCTCAGTGATGGCCAATTCTTAATTACCTCTACCTTATCCGGATCCATCCTCAACTCATTAACTGAAATAACAAAACCCAAGTAAATGAGCTCTTTCTTCATAAATGAGGACTTCTTCATGTTAATCAACAACTTTTCCTGCTGTAGCTTCCGCATCACTGTAGCCAAATGCTTCAAGTGTTCTGCCACTGACTTACTATAAATCAGTATGTCATCCAAATACACAATGACAAATTTTCCGATGAACTCCCTCAGGACTTCGTTCATTGGCCTCATGAATGTACTTGGCGCATTCATCAAGCCAAATGGCATGACTAGCCATTCATACAGTCCTTCGTTTGTCTTGAAGGTTGTCTTCCACTCATCGCCTTCCCTCATGTGAATCTAGTGGTATCTGCTTTTCAAATCTATCTTGAAAAATACCTTTCCCCACTCAGGCAATCCACCAGATCATCCATTCTCGGCAATGGAAATCTGTACCTGATGGTTATCTTGTTGATCGCCCTTGAGTCGATACACATTCTCCATCCTCCGTCTTTCTTGGGACTGAGTACTGTCGGAATAGCACATGGACTCAAACTTTCTCTTACCAATCCTTTGTCCATCAAATCCTGGACCTGCTTCTTGGCCTCTTCATTTTCCTGCGGCGTCAACCTATACGCGTCTTTATTCAGCAAACTAGCTCCTAGTATGAGTTCTATATGATGACTCACACTTCTCATTGGTGGCAACAAACGAGGTAATTCATCCACTATGATGTCAGCGAACTCTTCCAACAGTTCTTGAACCTCATCTGGCAAATCATCCACTCTTATGCTAGTCAGAATAATCCTCGGTTTCCTGACCACAAAGAATTGTGGATCTTTGTTCTTCTTCACCTCTGTAAGAAGTTCCTTCCCACTCATGAGAAGTACTATGTTGCTTACTTCCGGTTTCACCTCTTTATCCTTTATCGGAAGAAACATATGGGTTCTCCCATTTTTCTCCAGGGTATATGTGTTCATTCTCCCATCATGAATCACATTTCTATCATATTGCCATGGTCTACCCAGCAATAAATGACATACATCCATGGGAATAACATCACATAAGATCTTATCATTATATCCTCCTATCTTGAATTTGACCAAGCATTGTTTAGTAACAGTTACCTGGTGTCCTTTCTGTAGCCACGAAACTCTGTATGGGCTTGGATGATCAGTCGTCTCCAGCTCTAGCTTCTCTACCATCTCTGTAGAAACGATATTATCCGTGCTACCACTGTCAACAATGACCTTGCACACCCTATCCTTGGTCTTGCAAGCAGTCCTAAAAAGTCTGGTCCTTTGGACTAAACTTTCCACCTCTTTCTCGGGTGTCAAAAGGACTTTTCGCATCATAAGCGATCTTCCGCCTTCTGCGTCTTCTGCCTCAACATCCTGCCTCTACGCTTCTGTGATGTGAGCTTCTCCAATGTCCTTCTTTTTCTCTGGACACTCGTATGACTTGTGCCCATTCTTCCCACATGTGAAACATGTGATTACTCCGCCTCGGCCTCTTCCTCTACCTCTAGTACGAGGAAAAGTATTTCCATCAGCATATCCTCCGCTCTGCTCTGTATGTTGTCCTCTCTGCTCAACATATGGCCCTCTCTGTGAGGTTCCACCTATTTCAACTTTACCCTGAGGTTTCTTCCATTCTTCTTTGGGCTTCTGGTATTTATCCTGGGCAATTGTCTTGCCTATGGGCTGGCTTCTGCCTCGGCCTCTCTACCCTTGCTTTCGACTCAGCTTCTCCTCATCTTTCAGAGCCAATTGGTAAGCATCTTCCACCGTTCGGATGGTTAGCATGTTCAATTCATCCTGAATGTCATATCTCAAACCATTCAGATATCTAGCAACCTTCTCATCATCGCTCTCCCGATGTCCTTCCCTGATGTTCAGTCGATAGAATTCCTCAGTGTATTCTTTCACTGTCATCAGCTTCTGTCTCAGGTTCTGCATTCTCCTGAACAGAGTAATTTGGTAAACCCTTGGGATGAATTTCACTTTCATCTTTGCGATCATTCGATCCCAACTCTTGATCTTCTGCTTGCCTTTGCAGCGTCTGTCAGCTTGTAGCTCGTCCCACCACAATGTTGCATGTCCTTTCAAGCGCGTAACAGCATGCTTGACTTTCTTATCCTCTTTGACATATTCATAGTCGAAGTAGGTATCCAGATCTCTAATCCAATCTGGCAGCTCCTCGGCATCCAGATTTCCCTCATAGAGTGGAATGTCCATTTTTGCCTTCGCACCCATTCTGGCAATGGCTTTGATCAAACGCTCGGTTCATGCATCTTCGGTTGTAAATTCCTCTTCGCGTTCAGCCTCAATCTCGCTCTCAGAATCACTGAGATCCCCTGCACTAGCTGTGCGTCTTTGCGATGTCTCCATGTCTTCAAGTCTCGCTCAGAGATCACGCATCTACCTCTCCATTTCTGGATTGACTACCTGCCTGCCTCTTCTTCTCACCTCCCTATCTTCTGGATCAGGTGATTGTCTTTCTCTTCTCGGCGACATGGCGAATTGTCTTTCTCTGGTATAGAAAGAAAAGAGATATTCCCACTCTGATACCAAACCTGACGCAGTCGCACCCTTGGGCACGCCCGCTCACACAGGATCTTCTCTTCCCTTGGCCCAAAGAACGCCAAGGTTCTTCTATTTCCCTATCGATAAATCTACCCATATATCTCTTCACGCGATCCCCCTCTTTCTTAATTTACCGGGGAATCGGAACTCGTGGCTTCGCGAGTTCAAAGGTTGAGTACTGGGTTCTCGAATCCCCGAGACCCGAGATATCAGTCAACGTGGACTTCCTCTTCCCTCTATCAGGACTCTGCTCTATCGTGACTTCGCTCCTCGCGATACCAAGCACGCAGTTTTCCAACCCCTGATACCCAGGACGCCGAAACTCGCGATCTCGCCACTCACGACTTCGCTACTCGCGTGGTCGAATAACTTCCACGTCGACTCCCGATGACTGAGACACCGAAACTTGCGATCTCACTCCCTCGCGATTTCTCTTCTCACGAGGTCAAATAACTTCTACGTCGACTCCCGATACCTGAGACGCCGAAACTCGCAATCCCGCTCCCTCGCGACTTCACTTATCGCGAGATCAAATAATTTCTACGTCGACTCCCGATATACGATATCACATGTAGATCTAACGGTCCTCATGACTCGGATTGACGGCCCCTGCCCTTATAAGCTTCGAACCTCTTCCACACCTGCACTGTAACCTCCTTGCACCTCCGCAAGATCCAACAGCCCTCGAAATCTCGTGAAATCTCCCCAGAAGATTTCAACCGTTCGTTCCTTCCTTATACAAATCTGCGAAATGTTGAACCGTTCTTCCACAGAACTCATCACCCTGCGCACAAACCTGTGGCGTTCCTTGCAACCTTCAAGGCACAACTTTCTTGCTTGCCCTTCAATGAAATTGAAGGTCTATCCTTCCTGAGCTTTCTTACGGCTTCCAGATCCTCCGAAAGAAACTCTTTGCATGCACTCCTTGCGGAAAATATTCAACCACGACTAAGTGTTGAAGTCTCTCGACCCTACGCACTCCTGCAGCAGCAGTCTTTCAGTTCCTCTCACTCAGAATCGCATCTATGAGACTTACCTTAGCCTGCGCACTCCTTGCATGGCTCTTGTGCCTAACCGTACCTTCAAAGAAATGAGAACAAAAGCTATCTCTAATTGAACCCTTCTGTCAACGCACTCCTTGCGGACAATTCGACTGCACTCCTTGCAGGAATCCTCTGGCTCAATTAGAGAAACAATTGAAACTCATTCTTTCACCCTCTCAGACTTCTGTTCCAACATGAAATCACATACACCGCATATAAAGGAAAATATATGACAGGAAGCAAACATTCATGAGCATAACATCAATACACAGAGAAACAACACAAACCATGAATTTGAATTAAAGCTTTCTTCTATTAATTCAAATGTCTATACATGGGTGTTCTTCATACAATTCTCTGCATGCTCTTCTTCTTCTTCTCTCTTTTTCAGGCTAATTCTCTCCTGAACTATGTTACAATGTACAATGAGGGTGTCTATATCTCGTTTCCCTCTTGCTCTCTAAAGCTATCAAATCTAGAATTAAATTTCTATCTACTTACATTAACTATATTAAATGCCTCATCTACCTAAGGACGCGAGCTATCTGCTCAAGGTCCATTTACAATGTACAAGTGCGTCTCATCTTAAATGACACATTTAAGATCGCGCAACAACTTCTAAGTGAAATTCAAAAAGAAATTGTGATGGCTTGTCCAACTGTCTCTTGCTCTCCGCGTTGGCTCGCTTAACGTGGGCGATGCTCTTGCATCACACATCAAGAAGAAGACATTAAAGCAAGGTGATTTAGTACTAGTATATGACAGTAAGTTTATAAAACACCCTGGGAAGTTCAGAACACATTGGCTCGGACCATATGAGATTTCCTATGTTATAGAAGGAGGAGTTGCGCAGTTGAAGACATTGAAGGGAGACTAGAATGAAGGATTGGTGAATGGGAGTCGGTTGAATTTGTACTATGATAACCAATTGCCTTGCAGCTCTCAGTAAAAGCATGAGGAAAAGGGTCCAGATACCAGGTGCAGTTGAAACTGGGTACCAGACACAGAAAAGATAGTCTACACAAGGATGGAAAGGAGGCATAAAGCAGAAAGCAAGGGTTGCGCTGCGCAATCCAAAGTCGAAGTAAAACAAGAGGATCAGATCTGAAGTGCCTTGAGACAAGTCACAGGTGAGTGTTGGGGGCTTGTTGACCCTTGGTTATGGAAGGAAGCGAAGAAGAAGGAAGGAAAGGTAAAAAGTGAGCTTCGAGGGAGACATAGTAATTGTCACTGAGTCAAAGTGAGCAAAAGAGCAGGAAATATGGAGCAAAGTGCGTAAAAGCAAGTCATTGGACAAGGAGATCAGGGATGACAGATCAGAAAGAAAGAAGGATCGTGGACAACTCAGCAAGCAGATAAATCCATCATTGGATGCTTTGGAGCACCACGCAATGAAGAAGGAAAGACAGGTTGGCGAAGTCCAGAAAAAGCGGGTCAAGTTGACCTAGGGTTTTAGACACCTAGGGTTTTGGTATCTAGGGTTTTGGCACCTAGGTTTCGACCTAAGGCTATCAATGAGGGATTGTAATGTATAAATAAAGGTCAAGAGGACCTGGGTGGGGTTTTTGGTCATAGAGTATTGGTATGATATTGTTCTTATAGCTTTGTTGTGAAGGGAGAGGATTATATTGTGAGATCTTCAGTTGTGTGTGAAGGTCAAGTCCTACAACTGGGTGCACAGGAAGGGGAGAGAAAGAGAGAGAAGAAAGAAGATCTGCTAGCCGAGAGCGCAGATAAGAACTGTATGCTTTGCCTTAATAAATCATAAGCACAGTTATGTGGACGTAGCCCTAGAGAGAGGGTGAACCACGTATATTTTGTGTCGTATGTGTGATTGATGCTTGGATCTCTGTCATTGTTATATTGTTATTCGCAGTCTTATGTTAGATCAGATCTATAGTTGTGTAGGATAGACCTAGTTGATAAGTGATATATGAATGTTGTATTGTTGTTGTGATAGATCCACCTGATATTCCCCTGGTTGTAGACATCCCTGTCCTGCAACCCCCCTCTTAAGCTGCTTCGGGTGAGACTGCATCTGCTTTGCAGGTGCTACCGAAAGGGCCAATAGCTAGGGCTTGTTGGTGCTCTCTTGGAGTGAACCTCAGGTTTTCCCCTGTGACAATAGTATGTAAAGGAATATCTAACATCAATTCCATCTTACGAAAACCATATGTGTATTCTTGCACTGTTTTTCCTTTTCTTAGTTTAAGAGATTTCCATTCAATTAAAGCTTTCTCTTTATAACCCAAAGAATAGAATTTCTTTCTAAGTACAGAAATAAAACTTTGCCATGATGGAAATACATTACCCACTAGTTGCATGTCATTTTGCAACTTTCTTTGCCACCAGATGAGTGTTGTGCCTGCAAGTCTCAACGATGCCAATTTGATTTGAGTGGCCTCATCTTTGATTTTTTGCACACTGCAATAAACCTCCATCTGTTTGACCCAATTATCAAGTCTCTCTTCATTGACTTCACCATCATACATAGGTAATTCAAATTTTACATCAAGCTTAAGTAAAGGCATTTCATGTTTATGTTTATGGACATGTTTTCTTGTGGTGCTTTTAGAACTTGAAATTGAAGTAGAAGGAGAAGAAGGAGGTGAAGAAGGAATTTGAGGAGGATCCTCTCCTTCTTCACTTTTGACCTTTGAAGATTCACCTAGAACCAGTCTCTTTCATTCCAAGTAATTCTCATGTATAACCTTCATCATATCTGACATGGCAAAGAAAGTCTTTCAAAACTCTTTCTCATCATGAGAAAGTCCCTCTTCTGATGCCATCTTCTCACTTTGAGAAGTTTTCTTTCTCAATCCAATCAATGTATTCTGTTCAACAATATTACCTTCACCAAGACTCATCTTTTCCCTGGTAATCATGCAAACTCAAAAACCAAACATCAACTACCTCTGATACCACTTGATCCAAAAAGATGTTTTAAACGACAATGGTTGAGTTATTTAGCATGTGTTAATTTACCTTTTAGGAACTAAATGAAAGATGAATAATGAAAGAGGAAACATAAAAGCCATATAAAAAATATACAGATATGAACATAAGCACGAATATCAGCAAACCATAAACACCAATGTGATAACGGAGTTCGGCAATCTCGCCTATGTCTTTGTGCCTTTGTCTTAGTGGGTGAGGCTTTCTTATTTTTGTTCAAATATTTAAAAGGAAATCCTAATAGTGCCAAAAATATTACAAAATGATCTGGTCTTATTCTTCCAGATCTCTGGAACCCAACAAAACTGACGGCACTGAAAACAGATGACTGGAGCTCCCAGAAATGGCTCACAAAGGTGCTCTCCTCAATGGCTTCCCTGAATAAAAATGGCTTTGGCTCAATAATTCTTCAACATAAACATGTTATGAACCTCCCTCATTGGATTCAAGAACCTCTGGTTTTTATATTCCTGAATTTGGTAACCATCTCCCAACTTCCCCCCAAGATATGGCCTCAAAAAGGGCCCAATATCCCCCAAAAATGACCAAAAACTCTAAAATTGTTGAATAAATCATAATAATATTTATAATATAGTTTTAAAACCACTTCTGGGAAAATATTGAGGATGCAGCCCCCTTTCTTAGGGATCTTGGGCATATGGGCGCGTCCCATTTAGCCCCGGGCTAATCTGGTAATGCACTGGCCCATTACTTCTCAACTCCTAGTCACACCTATGGCCATGTGGCCTCGGGCTTTGCATCCACATGCCCCTTAACTATTATAGCTCCCTGGATTTGATGTCCTGGTCATGCCCTTGGTCAGCGGGCTAGCCTGGCCGACCAGGGCTAACTGCTAAACCTCCACGCTACACATATGGAATTGGGTCCTATGTATAACCCCATGCGACCGGGGTTAGTTCCAATGGTAATTCGCACGCCATGGTAAAGGGGAGAGGTCACATGAATGTGGTTGTATAGTGTGCACATTGGGGATGGGGCTAGGCCCCAGCCCTTAATCCGTCTGGTTTCCAATACATGCAAACTTAAATATAAGTTTGCCACTATACATAACAAGGAACATGTGTGGGAGGACTAGATATCCCAGCCCTGCCAAAGCTCTCCCCCCTTGCCTGGAGGTCGCAAGTTCAAACCTTGTTGAGTCCAAAATTTTGCAATAAACATTAACCAACCAATGGGTGCCACGTGGCAGCCCATGTCTAGGCCACATGGCACCTTCCCATTTGCCTAATCTGATGCCACATGTCAATCGCCCATTGGTCCAATTGTCTGCCCAATTGTTATCCCAGTCACTTGCCACTGTACCTACCACTTAAGTCGTACGAGCGTGCCATGTGTCACCCTTGTAGTGGTGACACGTGTCACTCCCTGATTGGTCCACCTGTACCTTCCCAATCAGCAACCTGTCCACGTCACTATACAATCAGCTGCCATGTGTAACCTCCAGATGCTACCATGTCAGCTCCAACTGTACCCTACCACGCCAGTTGTACGGCCTATACATTTAGATGCCACGTGGCACTGTACAGACTGTACAATCAGCATCTTTTTTTGTATGTTTGATGAAGTGAATAGACTGTTATATCTTGAGCATATGACATTTGTTTGAGCCTATTTAAGTTGTGTTGGGTTCATATCAATGAGGCCTACATACACGCCTGTTTTGAAGCCTTTTTGAGCACTTTGATTTTTAGGCCTTCCTAGACCCATTTTGGTCCCGAGATCCAATTCTGGATCATTGTTGCTTCTATTATTTTGAATAATACTTCTTTATCTCATGATAGCTATGTAGAACAATATGCCATCTATGAATATTTTAAAGAAGTATATGAGAAGCTAACCCACGGTGCACGGGTAGAGAATTATTCTCTGCAGGGAAAATTACTCTATCATTTGGGAAGTTATGTATTCCTACAAGTGAATGAGTCCATCTGATACGAGAATCTCACACTTCTCTTGTGTCTGGGAATTTTTGGGTAGGAAAAATTATGGCTCATTTGCAGATATTTTTTTATTGGCCTCAAATGAAAGCAATTGTAACTAAATATGTGAAGGGGTGTGTGATGTGTTCTACTTGTAAGCCCACTAATAGAAAATTGGGGCTATACTCACCACTTCTTGTTCCATCCCATCCATGGGAAAACATTTCCATGGATTTTGTAGGGGGTTTACCAATGACCAGAGGGGGTCATGATTATTTGTATGTTGTAGTGGATAGGTTCAACAAGATGTGTATCTTGATGCCATGTAAAAAGCATATCATTGCTAAGCAGACTGCTAATCTCTTTTTTCAGTATGTTTGGGTTCACTTTGGGTTACCCACGTCCATTGTCTCGAAAGAGAATATTCTCCAGGTGGAATATTATCTCCAAAAATATAGGAGACTAGATAATGACTAATTATGACTAATAAACAAATAAAAACCTTAGGAAAAATAAATCCTGGGTGTGTGTGAAGTAACTCCAACACCCCCCCTGAACATCACTATGGTGAAAATAAATATTGGGTCCCAGCAACGAGGCCATGTTAGGTACCCAAGTACAAAATATACATTGAAAATAAAGTGAGGAAAGAGGGAAAACCTCATGGGAAAAACCCCCCCTCAAGGTACAATGTATGTAAAAAAAAAAGAACTACAATTGCTAGGAAACTGTGTCCTTCACTCCAAGACGACCTCGCAGAGAATGGAATTTTTGCTCAGTGAAGGTCTTGGTGAAAATATATGCCATATGTTCTGCTAAAGAACAGAACTATAAGTCAATGATCCCCTCATGTACTAAGTCTCGGATGTAGTGCATGTGGATCTCGATGTGCTTCGTTCGCTGCCTCTGAACTGGATCTCTGCAGAACTTCAGAGTACTCTGGTTTCCACACCAGATGATGATCGGTCGATGAAAATGAATGCCCAACTCAGTGAGAAAATGTTGTAGCCACATAGCATGAATGGTTATGTTAACTACCCCTTTGTACTCTGCCTCAGCTGAAGATAAGCAATGGCAGCTTGCTTCTTGCTCGACCAACAAATAGGCCCAGAACCAAGACTGAGTGAGTAACCAGATGTGGAATTGTGATCAATGTTATCGCCAGCCCAGTCAAAATCAGTAAAACCAATGAGATCTAATATAGATTCTACTACATAATGAATCCCAAAGGTGATGGTGCCCTGTACGTATCGAAGGATACGCTTTGCATCTTTCCAATGTAGCTCATGCGGCTCCTGCATGAACCTGGAAACTGCACCAACTACATATGAGAGGTCTGGTCTGGAGTGTGTGAGATACAACAAGATCCCACTAGTTATTTGTACAGTGTGTTGTCAACCAATGGAGTCACCCCGCCATCCTCAAGTTTGACTCCTGATAGGAAAGGAGTCAGAGAAGACTTGCAGTCTGTCATGTGAAATCTCTCAAGGAGATCTCGTGCATACTTGGCTTGAGTCAGTTTCATGCCTGATGCATCCTGACTGATCTCAAGTCCAAGGAAGAAGTGTAGTGGACCCATGTCCGTCATCAAAAACCTGTCATGAAGAATCCTCTTGACTGCAGCAATCACTGAAGTCGAGCAACCAGTGATCAACAAATCATCGACATACAGAACTAAAAGTAGAAGTGAATCAGCCGTCCTGAGCATGTATACATTCGGGTCTGATTTACAATGTACAAAGTTCTGTGACAATGGGTAGGAGTACATATTGGCATACCATACCCTCGAAGCCTGCTTGAGGCCATAAAGTGACTTCTTCAGTCGACAGACCAAAGATGAGTCCTGCATAAATCCCTGGGGCTGCTCCATGTAGATATCCTCAAAGAGATCACCATGAAGAAATGCATTCTTCACGTCCATCTGATGGACTTCCCATCCCTTGGCTGCCACAATGGAAAGTTCCAATCATATGGAATCCATATTCGCTACTGGAGCGAAGGTCTCATCATAGTCAATACCATGAATCTGTTGATTTGTCCATCCACTGCACTCTTGGTCCTGTAGACCCATCTGCATCTGACAGTTTTCCTCCCAAAAGGAAGGGGAACCAGATCCCAAGTCTAGTTCTCGAGGAGGGAGTTGTACTCCTCCTGCATGGCAGATTCCCAAAAGGGATTTCCAGTAGCCTTTCCATAAGACTGTGGATCTAAAGATTGAACCAAGAAAATATGTCTGGAAGACAATGGTTCAGTGGCAATGAGTGCAATAGGAGGCTCCTCGAAATCAGATCGAGTCCTCCTAGTATCGGTTGGATCACCAACGAGATCCCATGCATCCTGAATAGTAGTATGTTCCCACTTGGGCCTTTGCTCTGGCTCTGGGACTGCATCTAGATGATCTGACTCTACATCTGACTGTACTAACTCTAAATCTGAATCATCTGAGTCCTCTTAATCAAAACTGTTGTCTAAAGAAGAGTCAGCATGTGCATGCTCATCATCTCGGACAGGTGGAAGAGTGAAGGTTTCTGCATGCGACTGTTGAGGTACATGCGAGACACTTTCCTCGAATTGGACATTACGCTCAATGATGAGTCGGTCCAAGGAAAGATCAATAAGCCGATATCCCTTCACACCATCGGGGTATCCAACAAAAATGCACTCAATGCTCTGTGGATCAAATGCCTTCCTCTTTTCAGAGGGAATCCAAGCCCATGCACGTGAACCAAAAATGCGAAAGTGGGCCACTTCCGGTTTGAGGCCACTCCAAACCTCGTAGGGGGTCTTATCCTTGAAATATCTATGAGGATATCTGTTTTGGATGTATGTTGCACAGTTAAGTGCTTCGGCCCATAGTATCTGTGGTAGTGACTTTGCATGCAACATGCAAGATGCCATCTCCTTTAGAGATCTGTTTTTCCACTCGGCAACTCCGTTTTGTTGCGGAGTGTACGGAACTGTATGTTGCAATTGAAACTCTGCCTCATGGAAAATATTATGAATCTCATGATTCACATACTCTCCCCCGTTATCAGTTCAGAGGACTTTGATCTTCTTTCCGAACTGTGTCTCAACCAAAGCTTTGAAATCTTTGAGGTGTTGAAAGACCTCGGATTTTTGCATGAGAAAGTAGATCCAAGTAAAACATGAGAAATCATCAACAAAAATGAGAACAAACCTCGCTTTGTTGATCAATGGATGTATAAAAGGACCCATGAGGTCATTGTGGATCAGATCTAAAGGTGCGGAAGATCGCTGAGACTTTCCTTTGACGAATTTCTCTTGAGGGTGTTTTCCGAGAACACATCCCTCACATAATCCCTCACAGTATGTGTCCCCTCATCTCATCCTATTTTCCAAAGATCCCTTCCAATATGGTCCAAGCTTCATTGGGAGTCTTACAGGAAGATATATGAAAAATGAGATCGGGAGAAACAAGACTACAAATTGTTCTGAGTGCCTCATCCATGCGATTTAAGTACTTGGATTTTTCTATGGATGATGTCGGTTATGTATCTATATTCATGGTTAACCTATACAACCCTCTGGATCGGATATGTATGGCTATTTTCTCCTTCCATGCAAAATAGTTGTAAGGTGTAAGAATGAATTCTTTTTGGAATTCCATCTTTCGTTGTCTTCGATCTTTTGTACCTACAAAAACTTTTGGTGTAGCTTTTGCTTAGCATTCCATCGTCTCTGATACCATGTAAATGTGTTGACCTGCATAGAATAGATCTACCTAAACAATGATACACACATTTGCAAAGAGAATTGGAAAAAGAAGAAGAAGGAGAGAAAGAATGGAAAGAATCCTCATTAACCGTTGTAAATAATGAATAATTTACACATGATATACTCTGTATAACTCAATGAGTTTGACTTGAGGTGAACCAAGTCACAATAGTGGTGGTCTAGAGTGATATGGGCACACAGCAGAAATTACAGGAGTGAGATGCCATCTATTCTAGTCTCTCAGGCAATTACGGGAGTGAATTGCCACCTAGTTGAGCTAACTAGTCAACTAGTCTTCAGTTAACTGACTGAACAGAAAGTAGTGAGGAGTTAACTCAAGGAATCAAGGCTAATGCACCACTTTGGTGATGATACCAAGGCAAGTTCGAATTAGCATGGTGATGATCCCAATGTTGCATGGTGATGATCCCAATGTTGCATGGTGATGATCCCAATGCAACATCTAAACTCAACTCAACTAGTCAAACTAAAGTGTGAACTGAAAGAGAATATTCTCCAGGTGGAATATTCTCTCCTAAAATATAGGAGACTATATAATGACTAATTATGACTAATAAACAAATAAAAACCTTAGGAAAAAGAAATCCTAGGTGTGTGTGAAGTAACTCCAACACTCGGAATGCTCAGAATGGCTTCAGTAGACAGAGAAAGGGAAAAAATTCAGAGTTCCCAAAACTCAGTTAAAACTACTTGATCGCAAAGCGTGCATCATAGGCTTTCTAATGACACAAACGGCTCGTCAAACGGAGTTACGGATCAAAATTTATAAGAGGTCAAATTTCATGTCAAACTTGGTCAAAAAGTCAAGGTGACATGTGTCACCACTTCAAGGGTGACACGTGTCACCACTTCAAGGGTGACACGTGGCACGTCCATACAAATAACATGGAAGAGTGTTGAGTTGGCATGGGGTTACGTGGCAAGTCCATATAGGTTTGATGGCAGACACGTGGGTGAATTAAGTTGTGATAAGTGGCATTTTATTGAGCAAATGATATGCTGCCACATGGCCCAGTCATGGGCTGCCACATGGAACCCCTCCAGTGGTTGGCATGTGACCAAAATTATATGACTCCCCAAGAGTCAAACTCTTGACCTCCTTAGCCCAAAGGCCTTGCAATTTTGCGCTAACCAATACACCACTATATAGTTCTTGTTTGTAATATGACAAGAATTTTATTTAAGTTTAAATGTTTCATATGGGCGGAAAAGGAAAGGGGCTGGGCCGACCCTTGGTTCTATATTAAACCATGCGACCACATTTTATATATTCCAACCACCACATATGGCATATTTTGTTGATTTAATAGCCATTCCACCAGTTTAGCAACTCTCTTCCTTTATAGCAGCATCTTCGTCATTCTAGTGGTCACCCACCAGATTTAGCAGGGCGCGCGAAATTGGTTGCAACTATACGCCAAAAAGGGGAGGCCCATGGGATTCGACCCTGGGACCTCCACCAACTAAGTTCTTAATATATCTCCTCTAACCAGCGCGCCAACCATCACCTTTATGGCATAACCGCCCAATTTTTATATAAAAAGGGGTGTTCGTCAGTGTTCAGAGACAGAGGCAGACCAAGCGCACCCGTATGGATTTTGGTACAATTTCCAATACTGGGGCATGCAATTCAAGATTTATCATTCATTTATTGTAGAGGCAAGGCACATAAACCGAGGTAGGGGTGTCTCTTATGCCTAAAAGTGTTAGACTCGGATCAAGGCGTGGAGACAGTCATTTTTAGGTAATTCGACGCCACGAACGCAATGGTGGTGTTAGTTTTCTGATCTAAGTGAATATTCTGTAGCTTAAATCCATAATGAGGTATACTTATGTATTTTCTGAATTTTTTTGTGGAGTTGATAAAAATACCTACCCATTTGAGAGAAGGAACTGGAGACGTAGTCCACCAGGGACGAACTCCGTTATCAAGTTTTTTGTGTTCATATTTCATTCTTATTTCTCTTTCCTTTTGAGCTTTCCTTCTGTATGGTGTACTTTTTTTTATGCTCATTTTATACAATTCTTTAATAAGTCAACCGATGAAAATATCCTGGATCATTTAGTTATCTTAACCAAGGCATTTCTAAACCATTGTTCAATATACTCCCACAAGGGAGCAACCATTATTTCTTACCTAGTCTTGGTTTCAAATTATTCATTTTACATATCTTTAATATCAAATCTCAATTGGTGAAGTATTTCTTCAATATCCTCATTTTTATTTACATACCATAATAACCACTTTTCCACCTCCTGTTTAGAATATTCAATTGAGTCGTTAAATTCATTGGCCCGTGAAATCTTTAGGGCATCCATTTGTTCTTGTAATTTATCTTTTGATAGAAGTATTAAATCCATGATTAAATGTGGGTCCTCTAGTTATTTGGTTAGATTAACAAGATTTAGAAATATATCACCTTTTTTGGTATTTATGACATCACATTCACACAACATTTCCCGCAATTAATTCTCTTCAACCAACAAGAATTTATTTGTTTCAAATGAGGCTTAGAAGGTATATTTTACTCTCCTCTATGAATATCACTTAAAATTAAGACCTTTTCCAAAAATGTACCCACAATTTCCTTGTAGAAACTTTCATCATTTTCTAGGTCCTTTTGAAGATATTCTTTAAAATGCAAGACCCTTATTGAGAGAGAAGATAAACTTGTTACTAACTCCCATATTTCAAGAATCAAGGCTATCCTTTTTTGAATGTTATCTCAATTTTTTTTCTTACAATTGTCAACAAACTTAATGAACCTTTTAACCTGGAGCTTGTTTCTAGTACATCCTCGAGACTATACAATAGTTGTATAGCACCATTGGGCTTTGAAAACAAGGGTCTTGGAAGCAGAGATTTTTCTGATTCTTTCACTTTTTCATTTGAGATCATGTTTTCCTTTTCTATCTCATCAATGGAATACTTTAAAGCTTCAATGATTGCTTCATGAAACTCCATGAATTTTGAAGGTTTTACCCCTTGAAAATCAATCTCTAATTTCCATTTTTCAGAAGCCTTTTTATTTTCCAAATTTACTTTTTTAATTAACAACTTCTTTGAATTTTTGTTGTAGGTCGGGTGGTGCAAAGTGAAAAATTACTCCTCAAACACCTCTAGCTCCTAGAAATCCAATTCCTTGGCTATAGTTATGCTCTCAATCATCCTTTGTTCATCCCAATTGGGCTCTTCTATATTGTCGTCAACCTCCATATCTCTGAGACTAAGTTCAGCTTCAGGTACTATTGAGAACTCAACACACCCTAAAAAACCTATGTCAATTTTTTACTTTTTGGGTACCACTTGATCTTCGCGCTGTCTAATTCGACTTCATTTTGAGAAATTTTTGGCTTTGCTTTTTATCTCGAATCTCATTAGATTTTCAGGTATGTTTGAACTTATGAAACCCCATGACTTGAATTAGCCTTAACGCCTAAATAAAGAATGAAAAAGCCAAAACACTTCAACCGACACACTCAGATTTAGAATCGGAAGGTATTCAAAGAGGGAAAAGAGCCCCTCGAGAAACCTCATTCACTGAGCGTCGATCTCAATCAGCATCGGCAAAAGGAATTTTTTGTTTGCACCAAATTTGTGCTTAAGGATATCGCCGATAGTCGATTCCTCTTTGGCATCAGTAAAAGATGAGGGGAATAGTCATGAATCAAGAAAGAAAAGATATCATCGATAGTCGATACCCGATGCACCTATCAGAATCGAGGAAGACCTAAAACGATCGCAACAAACATTGTGACCACGCTAAAGAGTTCTCTCGGTCATCGATCCCTGATGCATTTCAGCATCGGGACTTTTTTTTAGGAAGCTAATCCATAGAAAAACATGTGATAGGTATCAACGATCGTCGATCCTAGATAATTTTCGGATTCGACAAACTAAGGTATGTTTTAAAATGAATAACTTAATGAAATCCCCGACTCCAATTAATACACACGGATTAGGCCATCTATCTTCAACGCCACATGTATGTGCCATATCGGAGAACTGTACGGTTTAGTTTTGCCCCAATTCATTTCCTTTGGTCCCCTAAGTCCAAGTCACCCCAGTCGAGTCAGCTTTGCCATGACGGCATTGTGAAATGAGATTGATCGGCGTCGAATATTTTGTGAGGGACATCGACGAATGCGTTCATAGCGCATCCTCGATCCTCAATCCACCCACTGAGAAAGTGACATGATGGTATGTTTTAACATTGGATACGATTAGATTTTGAGAATTTAAGGGGCTAATTAATACCAAATCCCGCATTAGTTTCTACCTTGTGCGCCAATCAAAACGGTCGTTTAAAATCACCGATAGACCACATCACCCCCGTGCCTCCGTCATCGACCCACGATGAATTTAATTTGCATAGATTCGGCGGAAGATTTTTTTAAATGGAACTCATCACCCGACTTGAATGGCTGATGCGACACAATAAGTTCTCCACTGGTTTAAATTCTATTGAGTCATGGTAAGCAGAATCATTATGCGCGCAAGGACATTCAGAGCATCCGGAGAAACGAGACGAGCAATTCAAAAGTTGCAGAGATCCCATGAGTATAAAATAACCAGGTTTAGCAAGCTTACAGGTATGTATCCAAGTATGTGGATTTTACATGTTTAGACTTCATATATTTTTATCCGGTTTTGTTCTTTACACAATCTCTAAAGGTTTATTTTTTATTACATGAACAATGCCTCCAAGAAAGTCGACCACTAAATGATCGTTTAGGGCACCAAAGTTGAAAGAACCAGAGCTAGGTGAAGGATCCTCTCGAGGGGTCACAAGACAATTGGAATACACACCAAGACCAGAGCCCGTCATCAAAAAATCGACAAAGAAGGATTTCATCCAGCCTCCGGCCTTTGCAGATACAGAGGTGAGCATGAGGACCAGGGTGGCACTCCCACATTAGGGAGAGCTCTTTAAAAATATTAGTCGGGAGGAATACCTAGAATATATACCACATAGTGACCCAGATGTGAGAGCATTGGAAGACAAGGTGTTCCCGAACATCCAACAGTTGTACCTTCATATGGTGGAGAGCAGAACCTCTATTTTTCTTTGTATAGAACTTTTGAAGTGGCTCATTGACCACACAGACACACAGAAGTTTTTGATCAATGATGATAATGGTGGTTGCGTCGGAGTGTTATTACCGGTCAAATTCCAAAAGTATTACAAGCTTAGAGACCCCGAAGAGGGATTGAACACAGATTTTTTCGTAAAATTCTACGAGCGCCACGATAGCATCTGGGTGATGGCCTCATGGTGGAGGGAAGATAAGAAATACACCAACCAAAGCACCGGTTGATACCAGACGACCAACTTAAGAGAGACATACATCTACCTAATGGCTCTCATCTACCGATTATATGGGGAGAAGGATTGCTCTAGATTTTTAGAGGCATGGATGCCTCTATCTTACACAGTGGCCATTTCCGGGAGAGGTTTCAATTGGGGAGACATCATCTCTAAGAAATTGAGTATCTGCATACAACAGGCTCAGACATCGAAGAAAGGAGAGACACCAACCTTCTACATGGCTTCATATTTACTTGATGTCATGTGTGCCAGAAACATTTTCGTTGGCATGAACCTAAGCTGGCACGTCGCAGAGCTCCCGATCCACGTATATTTCAGCATCCTATGGGAGAACAGGTACAAGAAGTCTTACTCTCTCATCTACTATGAATTCATCGCATGAATTTATTTCATTCATTTTAAGAAGGAATGCTCGATACTATCAACTGTGGCCAAGAAGATGATATTGAAGGTGGGCCACTGGTACTTAGACAAGCGTGATACCTACATTAGGGTGTTCGGGGCTACCAAAGCACCACATATTCTACCAATGCATGTCCCTGATCGGCTTGTAGTGGGAGAGATATGCTACTAGACCATCCTGCAAGGCTACAACACCACTCTGGTCAAGGACAAGAAACGGGCGTTCATACCTTATGGCTTCCATGTAGGCTTCTAAATGGTGAAGGACATCACTCAAGCCAAATGAGAAGGGCTGAGCCAATTAGAGTTCAGATTCCAGACTAATCGATTCCCCAAGAACAATTCAAAGGGTCTGGTCTTGAAACATGCCTCGTAAGTGTCGTCCTGCTAGCCATACACCCATAACAAATTTGAAGATGAAGTCTTCACAGAAAATGCCCAGGACTGGGACGAGGTAGTAGCAAGGATGGTCAAACCCAAAATGATCAGGTTCAAATCCATGAGCCTAGATGAATAGGCGATGACCATAGATAAATCGTCTCAAGAGGCCCTCAAAGCTAGGGAAGAAATGATAGTGGCAGAAGCAGCAGAGGTTCCCCTAGCAGCTCCAGTGCAGGATAGAGGTTTCCCTATGACACGGGACGCACGGACAAGGGGAATTCTCATGATCGAATAGGCGCAGTGAATAATTGATTAGATATAAGATGACCCTGACCTCAGAGGAATGATGGGGTCCCCTACCGACAACCCATATGAAATCCAAACAGGCCCAAATGGCCCTGAACTGATAGACATTGATGAAATCACCGAGTTAGACAAACTTGAAACTGTAACACCACAGGTCGAATCACCCGGGGGTGTTGAAACTCAGCCGGAGACAATCGGAACATCAGGGAGAGAAAGTGCACCAAACCCCCTCAGTGAATTGATAAACATATATGATGATGAAGATATCCTGGAGGTATCCCTGGTGACCCTTGTACAGATCATAGAGGAAAAAGAGCCAGAGAAGGCATCTTCCCCAGCTCCGGATGCTCAAATTCATCTTCCACAGAATGAACAAGAGGTCGGGAGTGTCTTAGACACTGATCATCTCGATGCACCGGAAAACCAAGAAGATAGTATGAAGGATGATCCAAGGTTGGATGAACAAAAGGAAGAAGCTCCACGTTAAGTAATCAGCGTCCCAACGGCTGATTATCAAGTAAGTACTGAGCACACCCTCGTTGCCTCAATTTCAATCGATACTCGCCCTCCTGATGAATGAAAAACAGAATTCAGACCCTTCGAACACATGGAGGAAGTTCAAGAACCCAATATTGAACAAATATACACCATTGGAAGCCTGGGAAATATGCTCACTTGGGGACATTAGCAAATCCCCAAACCCGTGGATGAAGTCGTTGACATACATGCCATCGCTTATGACCGAAAAATGAAAGTTATTGTGCAGAGAACCACCAAGAAGAGGAGGATCACTCTATATCGCTCCATCCTCATCACCATAGAGGAAAATTTGATCAACACAGAGCATGCTAAGACATCTGAACTTATCGACACAAGGATGGTAATCACAGATGCCACCCTAGACAGAGAAAAAAACAATGAAGAGGAGTTGGCTGCTGCTCTGAAGGAATTAGAACATTTTCACCACTTGGAGAAATATTACCAGGACACCACAAAAGCCTCGTTGTTACTGAGAAGTGAATTCCAGGAGGCCTACAACAAATTTACAGATGAATGACACCTATTCACTGCAAGGATAGTTGAGCTTTAGGAAGACACCCTCATGGCACTGGCGACTTGCAAGGATATGGAGAGGTGGTACGAGAAAGCACACCAAGCCATGGAAAGGATCGATTATATCAGCGCAGTGAAACAAGGTCGAGACACCGAAGAGCACGGCATCTAGGTGCTAAGGGAAAGTAGCATCGACCACATAAGTAAATCGTCTGAATATTGGGTTAAATGGGCTCAAGAACCTCATCGGGAAATCCAAGAGAAATGGTCCAAGTGCGAGAAAAGTTGGACCAATATTAACCGAGCAATGAGAGACATCGACATCCCCGAATTTGGCACACCCGATGACTTTGTCAACTTGCGTAACATAGTCAAATTGCACGCCGAACAAGACTCATCATGGGCCAAGGAAATAGAAAAGGTGACAGACATGGCGCCAGGATAGGTGTGGCAGTTCATGGAGAACCCAATCCAAGCTCAAGCTATGTTGCAACAGTTAAGTGCCAGAATAGTCAAGTATCGGGCACAAGCAGTAGAGATAAGACATATTCTTTTGGCCCCAATGGAACAACATAGATTCTCGTATGCTAACACATGTGAGGATCTCTTCATCAAGTGGTCAGAGTACAAGAAGAGTCATCCACTTAAGTGAGATCATGTGATGACTCTCAGAAAGACTGATAGAAGAAAGCACCATGTGGCAAGTTTTGTTTTACTTAGTTTCACTTTAATAGTTATTTTTAGTTAATAGCATGTTATAAATAGGAGGATTGACCTATTAGCATAAGGCCAATGGTTGTTGCAAAGACCCTCATTTTTTTTATTTTGTAAAGAACTATTTCAAAGATTCCTTAATTGAGAAGTTTGGTTTAGGACCAAAAACAAGAAACGGGCGTTCCTGCAAGAAACAGGCGTTCATACCTTATAGTTTCCATGTAGGCTTCTACATGGTGAAGGACACCGCTCAAGCCAAAAAGAAGGGTTGATCCAATTAGAGTTCAGATTCCAGACCGGTCGATTCTGCAAGCACGATCCAAAGGGTCTGGTCTTGAAACATGCCTCACGAGTGTCATCTTTCCGTCCATATTCCCACGACAAATTTGAAGATGAAGTCTTCACAGAAAATGCCTAGGACTGGGAAGAGGTAGTGGAAAGGATGGCCTACCCCAAAATGATCAGGTTCAAAGCCATGAGCCTAGATGAACAGGCGATGACCATAGAGAAATTGGATCAAGAGGCCCTCATATCCATGGAAGAAATGATAGCGGCAAAAGTAGTAGAAGTTCCCCTAACATCTCCAGTGCAGGATAGAGGTTTCCCTATGACACAGGCCAACACGCGGACAAGGGAAATTCTCATGATCGAACAGGTGTAGTGAATAATTGATCATCTACAAGATGGCCCGAACCTCAAAGGAATGACAGGGTCCCTTGCCGACAACCCAGATGAAATCCAAATAGGCCTAAGCTCCCCTAAACTGATAGACATTGATTAAATCACCGAGTTACACAACCTTGAAACAGTAACGCCATAGGTCGGATCACCGGGGGGTGTTGCAAATTAGTCAGAGATAGTCAGAACATCATGGAGAGCAAGTGAACCAAACCCCCTCGGTGAATTGATAAACATCTATGATGATGAAGAGAGCCTGAAGGTATCCCTGGTGACCCCTTTACAGATCATAGAGGAAAAAGAGCCAGAGAAAGCATCTTCCCCAGCTCTTGACACTCAAATTTGTCTTCCATAGAATGAACAAGAGGTTGAGAGTGTCTTATACACTGATCATCCCGATGCACCAGAAACCCAAGCATATAGTCTGAAGGATGAGCCAAGGTCGGACAAACAAAAGGAAGAATATCCATGTCAAGAAATCGGTGTCCCAATGGTCGATTATCAAGTAAGTACTGAGCACACCTCTGATGCCTCAATTTCAATTGGTACTCACCCTCCCGATGAACGACAAATAGAAGTCGGACCCTCTGAACACATGGAGGAAGTTCAAGAACCCAGTCTTGAACAAATATACACCATCGGGAGCCTAGGAAATATGCTCACTTGGGGAGATCAGCAAATCCATGAACCCATGGATGAAGTCGCTAACATACATGCCATCGCTTATGACCAGAAAAGGAAATATATCATGTAGAGAACCACCAAGAAGAGGAGGATCACTCTAGATCGCTCCATCCTCATCACCACAGAGTAAAATATGATCAACACAGAGCATGCTAAGACATCTGAACTTATCGGTGCAGGGATGGAAATCATAGATGCCACCCTGGACAGAGAAAAAAATGATGAAGAGGAGTTGTCTACTGCTCTGAAGGAATTAGAACATTTGTGCCACTTGGCGAAATATTACTAGGACACCACACAGGTCATGGTGTTCCTGAGAAGTGAATTCCAGGAGGCCTACAGCAAATTTATAGATGAACGGCACCTATTCACTGCAAGGATAGTCAAGCTTCGAGAAGAAACCCTCATGGCACTAGCTACATGTAAGGAAATGGAGAGGTGGTATGAGAAAGTGCACCAAGCCATGGAAAGGATCGACTATATCAGTGCGATGCAACAAGGCCGAGATGTTGAAGAGAACGACATCTGGGTGTTAGAGGAAAGCAACATCGATCACATAAGGAAATCGGTTGAATATTGGGTTAAAATGGCTCAGGAATCTCATCGATAAATCCAAGAGAAATGGGCCAAGTGCGAGAAAATTTGGACCAATATTAACTGAGCAATAAGAGACACCGGCCTCCCCAAATTTGGCACACTTGATGACTTTGTCAACTTGTGTGACATAGTCAAATTGCATGTCGAACAAGACTCATCATGGGCCAAAGAAATAGCAAAGGTGACAGACATGGTGCCAGGATAGGTGTGGCAGTTCATGGATCACCCGATCAAATCTCGAGCTATGTTGCAACAGTTAAGTGCCAGAATAGTCAAGTATCAGGCACAAGCAGTAGAGATAAGAGATATTATTTCGACCCCAATGGAACAACATAGATTCTCATATGCTAACACATGCGAGGATCACTTCATCAAGTGGTCGGAGTACGAGAAGAGTCATCCACTTAAGTGAGATCATGTGATGACTCTTAGAAAGACTGATAGAAGAAAGCGCCATGTGGCGAGTTTTGTTTTACTTAGTTTCACTTTAATAGTTATTTTTAGTTAGTAGCATGTTATAAATAGGAGGATTGACCTATTAGCAGAAGGTCAATGGTTGTTGCAAAGACCTCATTTTTGGATTTTGTAAAGAACTATTTCGGAGCTACCTTAATTGAGAAGTCTTGTTTAGGACCAGAGACAAGTTTGTGTTTTTTTCATCAACAGTGTGTATGATTACATGTGGAGAAGAATTATTTCTGATTTCATCTCATGAATGGATTTTGTAACGAGTGGGAGCTTCTAAAACTATTGATAAGTTATCTGATGCAATGCTTTATAGTTATTATATTTAATGATGAAAAGTAAATCGTTGTGTTATTATGTGATGGATTATTAGAGTTAAGAGAATTATTTTTCGTGCCATCATTTATCGCATGCATGTTTTCTTTCTGATAAATTGTATCTCAGTCAATTGGGAATACCAATAGGTTAATGTATTATTACTAGGCATGTGGTGGAGAATCATTGTCTGCATGCTCAAGTAAAAGGGTTATCCCAAGATCAGCCTTCTCCAGTAGTTAAGTTCCCCCACTTTGATTACTTGGTTGGTTTATACCGGCTTGTATCTTGTATCAGTCCCACTTATAAGAGAAAAATACAAAAAGAGAACATTTGAACTGAAGGAGAAGCCTTCACAAGAAAACGTCAAGCCCATCGATTAATTGGCCAGATCACAAGATCTGGAGAACCATTCCACCATTAAACGTTGCAGATTCTAATTGGGGCTCGGTGGCGGGTTTGGTTCCTGTTGTTGAGTTAAAGGGATTTAGGACCCCTCAACACGTACATCATGTCCTTCTTTTTAAACTTCTCATTTTATTTCTATGGATACATGAACAATGTGTGATTTTTCAACTACATTTTTGGAAGGGTCTTTATCTCCACCATCATCTGAATTTCCAGTGGAAGACTTTATTTGTTCTTGACATTATTACAAGGTTTTCCTTTTGTCAAGGTACTCTTTTAAGAAACGTTTAGTGATCATGTATTTCTACCTATTGTATCTCGCTCTCGTTTCTTATAGTGGTCATTGGTGTTGACCAATGCATCAATATCATCAGGGGTTGTTCCAGGTGAGACTTCAGGATGGTTTTGATTGTCTCTCCCTCCTTCTAGTTGAATAGACTTATTAAATGATGAGTCGTATCCAATTGTAAATGTGTGTGCTGAAAAAAAATTATTAGGGTTGAAACCCTAAATTTCCTAAACTTCCTTTAAATTGAAATGGTCAAATTGAGTGGTGAATTAATCCAAATGAGAAATGTCTTTATAGAATTTTCTCCAATTTACCACAGCAAAGGGATGAATCAATTTTTTTTCCATTGAAGAAGTGCACCCAATATGTGTATTGTTTGCATACATCAATAGTGAACATTTTGTTGGAAACATAGAATGGCAGTAGAGAGGTTTTCCCCTAAAATCCATAAAGTCTAATAAAATTAAAATCTTCCATAGTCTCGAAAATTCATTTCTCTAACATAAAGGATGCAACTTCTAGTGACAATCTGGACATCGCGGGACTATGAATTAACTTTTTGAAACAGGAAAAGAAGGCATTTTGTACTTCATAAAACTTGTATGGAGCCTTGTGCTTCCATAACACTGGATACCAAAATGAAACTGGATGCTTTTTCAACTCTATGTTCTTCGCTCTGTGAAAGTCCTCAAAAATATGGCAATAAACTATAGCATATACTAGATAAGAAGTCATGTAAAATTTTATGGTCTTCCTGATACCTCCCAATTGGAAAGAAACTTCATTTGAAATGATTCGGGCCCAATAAAATACATCATCATTATGAATGGAATGATACATAATATATACAATATACTTTGGGAAAAATATTGTGGACTCGTGTCCATTTATTCTAGCAAAGAACCATGCAAATTATTTGTATGGGTATTTTAAAGAACATACCTCAAGTTGTGTAGAATTCAAATCACTAGTTAGACTTTTAAGAAAGCTTTCCATGAGTTATTTTCCCCCGTTCTTGGCATTTAGAAATTCATCATCTTCAAAATTCTTGAATGTCAAAGTTGGTTCAGGCAGTCCTAACATTCTTCTGAAAATTGAAGGTTCCAAAGAGATCGGTGACCTTCCCTGTATCTAGACGACTCTTCTCTCATTATTAAATTTATCGGTGCACCAAAGAATTAATTCTTTGAAGATAGATACTTTTGGAAAGCATCTGGCTAATGCAATACTAGAGGTCCATAATGTGTTCAACTTATTTTCCTCGAGTGGAAGAGATGGGTACCACTTGAAGGCTTACAACCACTAAAATTGGTGGTCTTCTCATCTCAAGGTATTCAATTCATACGAGTGATGGTTTATGTGGTGATGGGGAAATAAATATCATTAGGAAAGGTGATTCCATGTTGTGATAATGTAAAATAGCTTAAGTATGGGAGTGCAAAGTGAGTAACATGAAGGTCGTAAATGTAATATGTAAGATGTGGGGTTGAAGGTTAGGGATCGGAAAGTGGAGATGAGGGAAGGACTCCTACATCTGTAATCAACAAAATTGGTTAAGTATCGAAAGAGTTTCATTGTGAGTGATGTGGAAGTGGGGAGGGCCTTTTTGGAGGTTGTTGGTTTGTGGGTTGCGGGACATGGGTATTGCAAGATGAGGGATGGATTAGTCTTCTACAGTAGGACTCCTGCAACTAAATAAATGGATAATTGTTGGAGTTGTAGATTGATGAAAAAGAAACTAAGTATGGGACTTCCAGGCTTGTGGACCTAGTGGTAGTCTTCTCGCAACCCGCATTTTCAGAAAAATGACTAAGTATAGGATATACAAGAAAAACAAAAAATTACTAATTATATACCAAAGCACATAAACATTTATCAACGAATGTGGATCAACATACAGCTCCAACTATGGGAAAGTAAGCCCCTATGGGTTGCTAAGAATCTAGAGGACCTTATACATTAGGCAAATGGAGTCAAAAAGAAAAAAAATTGAGGGGAAGAAAAAGAAAAGAGAAAGAGGAAACAATAAAGACTAAGGATGTATAGAGGGGTGAAAATGAAGGACCATGTACAAGTTGAGAATTGAGGACTAAATAAAGAAGTGTTTGAGGTATTTCCCATTTACAGGCAATGCTTGAATTGTTCCTTTCATGTCTTTCAACAAAAAGGAGTTGAAACCAATAACCTTTTCAATCTGATATGAACCAATCCAAAGAGCTTCAAAATTTGTATGAAAATGTGGCTTTTCCTTTGTTTTATTCTCTAATATAACCAATTGATATTTTTGAAAATATCTTGCGGTGGAACTCTGATAAAAATGTGTTTTTATTGCTTGTAGTCTCTCGCTCATGGTTATTATTGCATGTACTCTATATTCTTCTAACTACATAAGATCATGATATCGTTCTTGAAGAGGTCAAATTTCTTCCATGTCTTCATTGTTTGTGGCAATGGCCAATAAATTTAGTTCCAAATGTAATGGAATCCTTGCTTCCTTTACATATACCAAGGTATAAGTTGAATGTCCAATACTTTCCTTTGGAGTGAGAGGGCTTTCCCAAAGTGAAAAAGTCAATTTCTTGTGCCAATTTTTATGGTTTGTTGCAATTGTCACTACAAGGAGAACACCTTCTTGCAAAGGTTTTTATGGAACCTCCTCGAATAATTCCTCCCTTAGTTGTTTATAGTGGAGGTTGTTAGTGGAGGAAAGTAGCCGAAGGTTTTTTCGGAGGTTTTTTTCTGTGCACCTTTATGGAATGTATGCATCGGCGTGCATCTAATAACTACCGCACCAATGCTTAAATGTTTAAATGCCCTGTCATTGTTCATTGTGGAGGCAGGTCGCGGGAGGTTTTGTAGAGGTTTTTTAATCGATGCACCTTTAAGAAATAAACACACCAGAACATTCATGAACAATGATGCCCTTATGCATCCATGTTCTTGTAGCACCATCATACTTTATAATAAAATTACATGCATCGAATAAATCGCACCAATGTCATTGAACAACACACACCGGTGAACCTATCTGTCTAAAGGAACACCAAGGTAGGGTAAATAAAAATATTACCAAACCGATTTTCATTGTTACAGTGCATTTTGTGCTTTCAAACTCTCAAGCAAGAACTGGTGCTCACCTTTTTTCCTAAGATTCCCCATTTCTGGTGCTCTACACCAACTTGGATAGCTCCATTGTTGGATTCCACACATTTCCAAATTTTGGAAATTACCACAAATTTTAATTTCCTCTCAACGGTGTAATCATGACTCCTCAAGATAGAATAGAGCAAGTAAATTATTTATTACCTTCCTATTTTCATTTTCATCCAATCAAAATTACAATTTAGCTTGAAATTGGGCAATTTTTTCATTTTTTTCTTTCAATTTTTTGTGGTGCACCTGAACGTTTTGGCTTGCCCTGAAGCGATGCATATTGTGTTAAATACACAGTGAGCACCACATCTGGTGCATCTATATATTTCCACACCATTTTCATTCAAGCTAGCGCACCACGGAAAATTACCAAAAAACAAAGCAGTGTGTCCTTCAGAATGCCCTGACACTGACGAAAACTAGGCTTATACCCACATCAGTGCATTACACTTCATTAACCGCACCACCATTTTAATTATATACAAAATGTAACCTAGCAGTGCACCAAGTTTAATCAATCACCCTGGGGTGTACCTGAAACATAATGCTACAGTGAGCACCTCCTCCAATGTGTCTATATATGTCCACTTCGGCATCGTTCAAGCTAGTGCACTACAATAAATTAAAAAAAAACAAAGTGTTGTGTTCTTCAGAACGCCTCAACATTGGCGCAAAACAAGCTTATAACCACACCAGTGTGTTACACTTCATTAATTGCATCGATATCTCAACGATTTATAAAATTTAACCTATCGGTGCACCAAGTTTAATCAATCACCTTGATGCATACCTAAAACATAATGTCATGGAGAGTCAATGTTTAAACACACCACCATACTTTATAATAAAATTATATGCACCAAATAAATCACACCAATGTTGTTGCATATTACACCCCTGTGTGCCTAAATTTCCCAAAGCACACCAAAGTAAGGAAAATAAAATAAAAAATTACCAAACTTATTTTCATTTTTACAGTGCATCTTGTGCTTCCAAACTCTCAAGCAAGCACCGATGCTCACCTTTCTTCCTAAGATGCCATGTTTCTGGTGCTCTACACCGACTTGAATATCTTCGTTGGTGGATTCCACACATTTCAAAATTTTGGAAATTACCACAAATTTTCATTTCATCTCAACGGTGCAACCATGCTTCCTCGGGAAAAACGAGACCAGGTAAATTATTTATTACCTTCCTATTTGTATTTTCATTCAAAATTAGAATTTTGTTTGAAATTTGTGAATTTTTCAAAAACAAATTTCAATTTCGCGTGGTACACCTGAACGGTTTGTCTCACCATGAAATGGTGTTTACTGTCTTAAACACATGGTGAACACCACCTTTGATGCACCACATAAATGTGCTCACTAGTGTGGTTCACTTAAGTGCATCGCGATCAATTATTAGAAACAAAGCGGTGTGTCCTTTGGAACGCCCTGAAACCGGGGCACAATGGGATTCTTCCTGCACCGGCATAATTCACTTCATTAACCACACTGCTATCTCAAAAATATATAAAATGTAACCTAGTCATGCACCAATTCTAACCAATAATACCATGGTGTATCTGACAAATAATACCCCGGTACGTCAATGTTCAAACGCACCACCATACTTTATAAAAAACATACATGCACCAAATAAATCACTCTATTGTTGATTAACATTACACACCACTATAATTCACTCAACTAACAACACTGCTAACATAACGATTTATCAAATTTAACGTAGCAGTGCAACCACTGTAGTCCAAAGCACCTGTGTTATATACAAAAACGCACCAAGACATATATTGCTTGATTTTTCATAGTGGGGTGTCTCATTGGATGTGGTGTTCCCAGTGATCTATCCTTTACAACGTAATGCATACTTCGGAACTCCCCAAACCGGTGCATAATGGGATTCTACCCGCACCAGCATATTTTACTTCATTAACCGTACCGTTGGCTCAACATTATATGAAAATTTAACCTAGTGATGCACAAATTTTAACCAGTTGCATCAATGCGAACCAAACACATAATGCCTCACCACATCAATGTTCAAATGCACCACCATACTTTATAAAAATCATACACGCAATGAATAAATTGCATATGTTTCGTTTAACATTACCCATCGGTACACTTCACTTAAATAACGACACTGCTAACATAACAATTTATAAAATTTAACGTATCAGTGCAACCATTGTAATCCAACGCATCGTTATTGTATAAATAAACGCAGCAGAACATATATTTCCCAAATTTTCATAGTGGGGTGTCTCATTGGATGCCTCATTCCTAGTGCTCTATCCTTTGCAACGCATCGATGTACAAAATATCGGTGCTCCACTATCACGATGGTGTTGGTGAGTTAATAGTAACTTGTCGCACGGCTTCAACTAAAATAATGAAGTTTAGCTTAGTGGTGCCCATCATTCCACCAAACGCACCACTCTCATAAAGACAACATCACTGATAGATAGCATGTCGATGCTCTGGTAGACATGGCATACCAGTGCAGTCAGTTTAACAAAGGGCACCGTGGATTTGTACACTATAAATTTTAGCGTTGCGGTTCGTATTTGTTAACGAGATGAACCGATAATGATAAAATCACTTCGTCGATGCAGATAGTCCTATGGGACGCATCGCTTAATGGTGTTGTTGTTTTTAGATATCACACCAACCGCATGGCGTATGAACTGTTGGGAGTGCACCGATTTATTTTAAAGATTTCTTTGCAAAAAAAAATGGATTTTTTTAAATACATGTCACTTATATATGTTTTGTTTTATAATTTCAATTTATTTTATCTTTATATATGTGCCTAACAATATTTGTATGTGAATCAGAGATGATGATGATGAGATCAAGAGGAGGCGGGGTGGCAATAGGTTGAGACATATGCTTTTGTGTGAGAGTGGGAGGCCAGGGAGAGGGATAGGGAGGCTTACCCTCACCCTATTTCATAGCATACACATGAATTTTTGTTGGATATTGACCTCCTAAAGTTTTATTTGAAGGAAAGATCCCTTAGGGGGAAATATGTTGAAATATTGTAACTACAAAGAGTATTCTATTTTATTATTGTTGTATTATTCATTAGATCAATCCCCTTTTGTGGATTGATCATGTCGAGCATTGTAAATGACCAAATCCCCTTTTGTGGATTGGTCAAACCCTAATTGTAACATGCTAAATGAGAAGTCGACCCCCAGAATATATTAAAGTGGTTATAACCACCCAGAAGGAGAAGTCAGCCCTGCCAGTGAAAAGACACCTCAGTTCAGCACCTGCCAAATTGTATAAATAAGAGAGGCCAATGCCTCATTTGTTCACTCACTCACTTGTTCATCAGAGTGCAAGTTTGGAGCTGCAGTTGGAGAAGAAGGAAGAGAGAGAGAGGAACATTCTTGGGAGACGACGTTCTCTATTATTTGAGTTATCTCTTGGCATTCTATTGGCTATCTATATTAAGGAAGTTGTTGTTGGGTTTTCTCCCCCGTGAGTGTTTCCCAGGATAAATGATGTGTCTCTTATGATTGTGTATTTCTCAGTGATCCTATCTATGTTATGGTTATCTAGTGAATTGAAAAGAAACCTAATATTAGCTTAAACCTTAACATGGTATCAGAGCTAAGCTGAAGAGAGCATCTTTCACAAGAAGAAGAAAAACGTCATTGTTGTCGTACATGAAAATTAGGGATTTTTATTGAAGAATATTTTCAGCCTCAAAACCATCTAGAAAAGTGCGCCCTAACCCAAGGAATTCTTTGGCACCTTCAGCGCACCTTTTCAATGGGTAGATCTCCCATAAAGTGAAACCCTAGTTTTCACAAAGTACCAGAAAACCAAAAGTACCAGAAAACCAGAAGCACCAGTCTAGAAATCCGTTGGTCAAGTTTGAGGGGGTAAAATTTGGATTTTCAGAAATCTGACTGCACCAGCTTACTTGCCTCAGCTCAGCGCATCTATCCCCTGGATCAGAATTTCAAAATTTGAAGTTTGAAAAATTAGGGTTTCCTCATAAAACCCTAAGTTGCAGTTGCAGTTGCAGTCTCAGAACCAGTTGCAGTATCAATTACAGTTGCAGTACTAGTTGAAGTATCAGTCGTAGTACCAGTTGCAGTCACCCTTGAAGTTTTTAAGAGTTGGTGATCATTGTCGTTGCTACCAGATGGTGCCACTACCTACAAATGATATCAGAGGTATGTACTCACATATGTTTAAATTGTTAAGATTTAAAGGGTATTTGCAGGAGAAGGGATCTCTTGCCATAGATCTAGAAGGATCTCAAGATCGAGCACATTCAGAGGAATTATGCAACCCAGGTGTGATTATTCGGATATGCATCTATTTGTTATGACATTATTTTGATCAGTGTTGCATGTTGTAGCTATGACCATCATACTAACCTTTGATCAAAATTAAAGTCAAGGTATTAGATGGATTAAAGTTGAGATCATAGAGTTTATTCTCTTACCCAACCTTCTGTCAAGATAGCATATTATCTTAGTACAAGAAGACAAGTTGAAGAAATCACTCGTCATCTTGAGTGAAGAAGACTTGGAAGAAAAGCAGCACACTCATTCTTGAGGATAAGGCTCCAGGTTCCAGGTTTGATTAATTAAGTTGATAAGATTCAAATTTGCACATGACAAGTTGATAACTAGTCTTTGAAAAGTACTATACCTAGTAGCATGTGAGCATATTGAGATAAGTTCTTAATGTAATCATTTGCCTGATACAAACTAACATCTCCTCTAGTAGAAATCTCTTGTGTTAGTTCCAGGTTGCCATGGAGGAATGCTTGACCACAACACTATAAGAGTGTTGACCTCATTTCGTATTGTATTTCTTAATTTTGATCTTTACTTCAGGCAGGTCACAAGTGATAGCTCTAAAAGAGCTATTGTGATGATTATTCATGCTATTGTTTTATCTACTATTATCAAAAGAGTATTATTCTTGCTTGTTGACCTTGTTTCAGGTCACAGGTGATAACCCTGAGGAAGCTATAGTGAAGGTTGTTGAAGGCAACATATTATATGAGACATGAAGCTGACTATGTACATGACCATATACACTCATGTACAAAAGAAGATGAAGAAGAAGCTATCTCTTGAGATTCAGAGTGTCTCATATGAAGATTGATTGAAAGGAGCAGAAGGCTCCAAACATGACCGAACATTAGAACGGGTAGCAAATCTTGTTTGAAGCCTGACTTTGTCTTTCATATTTAGACTTGGTATTCAACACCAAGTATACCCTGTAAGAGATAATGAAGTCCTTGTAGACTCAGAAGAAATCATGAGTAAGCCTGATATCAGAAAGGATCAGATGAAGAGAAAACTTACAAGACTGGGAGACATATATCATGAGAAGACTAGATCCTAGCTTCAGAAACTTCTAGGAGATATGAAATCTCATGGGAAGATTCCCTTATTTCAGTAACAGAGAAGGAAGCCAGTCAGAAAGACTAGGATATGGATTCTTCTGTGAGACTAGAAGAGAAGTCAATATTGAATTCCAAGATTGATCTATATAGATCAATCATGTTGCAGATGTTCAAAGCCTAATGTGTGTCCAGAGAATTCTCCCAGCAAGAGGGAGAAGACTATGACGAGAAACTTATTGAAGAAATAGTTCCAGTATTTATGAAGACAACCAGAACAACCATGATTCATATATAGTATGAGATGTAGGGGGAGAAATACCCATATTTAAAAATTGAGTGGCAATTGGTGCAGTACATTAGTTGGGTCATGGAGACATGACTACAATGAAAGATAGAGTTACCTCCATAAAAGAAGTAGAGTTATCTTCGGTATCAGTTATTGAGCCACTCTCAATTTCAGATGAAGTTGTTGCCATGATGGAGTAGAGGAATTACTCCCATATTTCAGCAGTCACATTGAGAATGGAGCAACCATTCTAAGATTTAGAGCAGGTGCAGAGTCCCAGTTCCAGAAGGAATAGTTGCAGAAAGAGGAGAGGACATACTCTCAACTAGTGAGATAGATAGTGCCTTGCAGAAAGCACATAGAGCTAGCACATGTTTGTGCAGATTGAGTTGTAGTTGAGCAAGTGTAACAGATTGGTACAATGTAACATGAAAATTTGGTTTGAAGATTGAAGATAGAAATAATCAGGTCTGCAGGTTGAAGGAAGCTCTGTACGTATTGAAGCAAGCTCCTAGAGCTTGATTTACAGTTTCTTAAAGAGCTTGGGGGTTACCAAAGAGTAAAGTTGATTATAACCTTTATCTCAAGGTTATGAATGATGAGCCAATGATGTTACTACTATATGTAGGTGATGTATTATTGACAAGATAAAGAAAATCTTATCATAGATTGCAGAGGAAGCTCGCTACAGAGTTTGATGGAAGATCTAAATGCATTATCTCTTAGGTCTTGAACTTTGGCAGAGCACAGAGAAGATCTTCCTTAACCAAGGGAACTGTGCAATTAAAATGAAGAGGTTTGACATGCTGAAATGTAAATCCATGAACACACCCATGGAAATGAAGTTGAAGCTCCTGGTAGACACCTCATTGGAATTGGTTGATGCTACCATGAACAGACAGATTATTGGTTCAATAATGTATCTGACGAATACCAGGATAGATACATGTTTTTCCTTGAGTCGGTATCTGGTAAAACCTAGACATGTTCACATTGTTGTTGCAAAACATATGATGATATACCTTAAGGGTACGTTGGATTTTTGTCTCTATTATACTAGAGATCTTGACTTCAGACTGAGTGGTTACACCAATTTAGATTGAGATGGAAGTGTTTCTGATAGAAAGAGCACTTCAGGATGTTGTTTTAGTCTAAGGTCGGCCATGATCTCATGGCAGAGTAGGAAGCAATTCAGTATTGCTCCAAGCACGGCGGAAGTGGAATACATTGTTGCATGTTCCACCAGTTGTGAATCCATATGGATTCAGATGTTGTTGACCGATCTATTTGATCTAGAGATGGAAGCCACCATGATTCTATGTGATAACCAAGTTGTATAAAAATGATGGAGAACCATGTGTTCCATGATGAGTCAAAGTACATAGAGATCTGGTATCTCTTCATTTATGATATGTTGTAGAGAGGAGCCATAAAACTCCAATATGTTAGCACGGATGAACAGGTTGTTGATGTGTTAACCAAGCCTCTATCTCGTGTAAAGTTTGAGCACTTTCGAGATAAGCTTGGTATAGTCCGAAAGGACCTCCCTCGAAAGGGGGAGTTGTGTTGATGTACCATCTTAATTGTTGTGATGATGTGTTAGCCTAGTGTTGTGATGACAACTTAATTGTTGTGATGATGTGCAAGCTTAATTGATGTGATGATGTGCCAGCCTAGTGTTGTGATGCCAGCTTAATTGTTGTGATGATGTGCCAGCCTAGTGTTTTGATTCCATCTTCATGTTGATGATATGCCAGCCTTGTGTTGTGATGATGTGCCAGCCTTGTGCTGTGATGGTGTTCCAGCCTCGTGCTGTGATGATGTGCCACCTTAAGTGTTGTGACGACAGCCTCATGTTGATGACATTCTAGCCTTGTGTTGTGATGATGTGCCAGCCTCATGTTGTGATGATGTGCCAGCCTCGTGTTGTGATGCCAGATTCGTGTTGATGATATTATGTAGCCAACTTTGTGTTGTGATTCCAGCCTTGTGTTGAAGACTCTTAGCCTAGTGTCGATGTTGATGATGCTCCAACCTTCGTGCTGTGATTTTGTTGTTGTTGATGATGCTCCAGCCTTTGTGATGTGATATTGTTGTTTTTGATGTTGTATCAGCCTTGTGCTTTTATTGATGATGATGATGTATTAGTGTTATACTAATCCATGTTGATGCAATTTATGATGATGATGCCACTTCAGCTTCTTGCTGAAGTTGATGATGATGATGCCACTTCAGCTTCTTGTTGATGTTGATGATGATGATGCCACCTCGGCTTCTTGCTGAAGATGATGATGATGATGCCACTTCATATTCTTGCTGAAGATGATGATGATGATGCCACTTTAGCTCCTTGATGAAGATGATTATGATGATGATGATGTTATTTCATCTTTCATGCCAAAGATGATGATGTTACTTTAGCCTCACGTTGAAGATGATGATGATGTTACCTTAGCCTCATGTTGATGAGGATGATGATGCCATTCCATCTCCCTGCTATGAATGATGATATTGATGATGAGAAAAAAATTTGATGATTTATAGATATGCCAGTCAGTGCTCCAAAATGTTGTTGATGATGTTGCCCTCTCTCTCACCTGATGTTGTTGTAGAATACCCTTCTTGTTAAGGGGGAGTGTTGAAATATTGTAACTGCAAAGAGTATTCTATTTTATTATTGATGTATTATTCATTAGATCAATCCCCTTTTGTGGTTTGATCATGTCGGGCATTGTAAATGACCAAATCCCCTTTTGCGGATTGGTCAAACCCTAATTGTAACATGTTAAATGAGAAGTCATCCCCCAAAATATATTAAAATGGTTATAACCACCCAGAAGGAGAAGTCAGCCCTGCCAGTGAAAAGACACCTCAGTTCAGCACCTGCCAAATTGTATAAATAATAGAGGCCAACGCCTCATTTGTTCACTCACTCACTTGTTCATCAGAGAGCAAGTTTGAAGTTGCAGTTGGAGAAGAAGGAAGAGAGAGAGATGAGCATTCTTGGGAGAGGACTTTTTGTATTGTTTGATTTATCTCTTGGCATTGTATTGGCTATCTATATTAAGAAATTTTTTGTTGGGTTTTCTCCCCCATGAGGGTTTCCCAGGATAAATGATGTGTCTCTTGTGATTGTGTATTTCTCAGTGATCCTATCTATGCTATGTTTATCTAGTGAATTGAAAAGAAACCTAATATTAGCTTAAACATTAACAAAATATGCATTGTTACAGCAATTGATCCGTCGATGGGATCATGGGAGACAGGGGTTCAAGGTTCATCCAGATGTGTAGTATCATCCCATAGAGGAGGATGTTTATTTCATCACTGGGTTGTCTAGGAGGGGGGTGTATTTTCCCTATTTCCTTGAGCTACCACCCGGTGTTGTAGGAGAGACGTAGTTGGCATATTTGCAAAGATATGTTAGTTTCGATATTCCTTTGGCTTTGGAGTTCCAATTTAAAGGTGGTTAGTTGTTGATAGGTGAATTTGAGAGAGAGGACGTTAGGTGCATGTGTTATATGCTCTCGTCACTAACACAGTATGGCTCTGATGGGGAGCACATTAGTTTCTCTATGTTGTATTATGTAGATAATTTATTATGGGAGCCTCGATTTATTAGGTGGGTGGATGTTTTTTTGAGATATTTTTGTCATGCATTAGATAATTGTCGCTCTATTTTGTCTCAAACGAGATTCTTCCCATTCACGTCTGAGTTGTATACATTATTTTTTGAGAGGGTTCATGCACTCGGCCAGCGGTACCCCGCTTTCCTGTTGAGCCTATGTTTGATGAGCATATGCGAATGTGGGGGTAGTTGATGCCTAAGAGGGGTCAGTCCGAGTATCTCATTACTCTGGTGGGAAGGTCAGCTATTGATTTATTGTCTAGTGAGGATGATAATGTCCTTGATATTGTAGACTACTCGCATGTGAGGATAGATTGGAGAGGATGTCCAAACACTTAATTTACAGCAAAGGAGCCACCAGATGAGAGAGGTAATATTATCATTATGTTTTGATCAATCTATTTGTATATTTTTGTGTCTTATTTAATCCACATGTAATTTATTGTAACATGTTGTTTCAATTATCTTATAATTATTCTTTATTTCTTTGCAGATATTGGCACATATGTTGGGGATGCGCCTCCCCAACATGAGGATGAGGTGATGGAGGAGGCAGAGGAGCAGCCTCCAGTAGTACATAGACCCCACATACCACGCAGGCCAAATTCAAGAGTCTGGCTATACGTGGCAAATGACTTATGTCATGTCATGACTAGTCACGGAGTGGTACCTGTATCCCCTAGAGACATATTATGGGTAGAGTTGCTCTCTACTATATGGAGGTATTTTCCTCGTTACATGACGATGTTGATGTGTCATATTGTTGGTGTGGTTTGTTGAGGAAAAGGTATGAATTACCTTACTCAATCATTTTCAGATCTTGCCTGGCTAGGACAAGATAGTTGGGAATGTCACCTAGGGGTTTATAGCCTCAAAATAATCTCTCAATCCGCAAGTATTAATTACAAGGATTGAGGCTGATTTATAGTTTAAATATGTTGCAAAAATAAAATTTTAAAAAAACTATTTGAATGTAAACAGATTTTGCGATAAAGTAAACATGGAGATCAAAAAGTGAAAAGTAATCAAGTCACGAATACACATATATGAGATAGAATAGAAATCTGATTTTATTTCATTCTGAGATACCAAAAGTGTTTTTCTCTTTACAAAACCCCTGTGAGGGCATGGACCAAAGTTTGATTTAGAGATCCCCGATGAACACCATACAAAAAGACTCTGACAGTAAAGTAAAACTGAAATTGATAATCTGGATCATCTTGCCACAAACTGCTTCCATTTTGACTATCCAAGATATCCTTTATCAGCCCTGAAACTTAATTCACAAACAGACAAGAATACACATACTATCAAGGATGGATCAACACCTCTAAAACAAGAGTCTGAAAAGTGTGGTTGAATCTTGAACCTTGTTGTCTACAATAAGAGCATGTTGTCAAGAAGAGAATTAGGCTTTAAATAAACTCAGAAATGAATGAAAAATGAAACTATCTCATGTAACTAAAGAGAAAACCGTAGTCTTGTGTTCTTCTTCTATTCTTCTCTTGCCTCTTCTTCTCATTGAGATTTTATTCTTTCCCAATAAGTTGAAGTAGTTCAACCACTTTTTTTAGTTAAGTTGATTTAATTTAACTAATCAGTTTAGGATAAATAAATAATAATAATATAGTTAAGGGTCTTAATTAATAATAACTAGGTACGTGGGACTCCTTGTGACTCATGTCATTTCTTCCTTTTAATTCATGAAATATAACACACAAAAGATAATCATTTTGAGCATATCCTACCCTTGTAACTCACTTGAATATCTTTTAAATTGGATATTTAAATATTATCAATAATTTATATCATATACAAAAAGAATATATATCCACATTATCTACATTATCCACAAAATATCAAAAACAGGGCTTGTTGTCCAAAAAAGTTGAAACCATTAAGCATTGTTCTCATCAACTGAAATCATATAAAACATAATTTAAAAACCATATTTGCCACTTTGTGAGGAAATTTTCCTCTTTTCATTGTTGTTTCCCTTAGACTTTTCTGAAGTAGCTCATGGTTGATTGGACCCTTGGGGTTGTATCTCGTTGATCACATGGGAGAATTCATCCTTTAAATGAAGGTGGGAAGACATAGATTTTGAGGAATCAGTGGTGGGAGAAGAAGGGGAGGCAGTTGTCATTCCCTTGTCTTGCACGGGTTGGGGAAAATCAGTGTTCAATCTCTTACTGGCGTGTGAAGACTGAACTGGTGAAACAGCATGGGAAATTTGGACATTGGGATTAACAGGTGGTGGTAAAGGCAATGACATAGTGGGCCAACCACGATGGTGAGAGACAAGCTAGTTGAGGATCTCTTTCCAACCGTCATGTGTGGGGACTTTGGGATACAAAGACACATGTGGAGGAACGAGAATGTCGGGGATATTCTGAGGAGGCTCAAAATGGGGTATTTATGGTCGAGGGTGCATTATCCCATGGACAACCCAATTAAAGAACCCATCTTGGAATAGTTGGTTCAATTCTTGCATATCGGCGTTAAAATGGATAGAAAACATAGGCCTCTTATGGCCTCGATTCTAATTTCCCCTGCCTCTGTTATTTTGACCATTGTTGCCTCTACTGAAAAAAATTCATCCTGTAGCAACAGTTTCTTAGTAATGAAGCTTTTAATAAACCATACATGACACTCTGCTTACATGAATCAAAAGTTGACTCTAAAATTGAAACAATATACATGCAAATCCATCCATAACACATCATTCATTAATTGCCATGTGAACAGGGAATGATAGGGTTCATGGGAAATATGGAGGGAGTGTAATTAGAGAAAAATGGAAGAATGATAGGGGATCAATATACGAATATTGTTCAATAATTAACCAAATAATTAAGTGTGTATAAAAATATCAAGGATATCAGTCATCAACCCTTGCTATGTTATCTTTCATTTACTTCCACACAGACCTTTTCTTTTAAAATTTATATCACAGAACAGGGATGCAATAAGTGAAAATGGGATCGTGGAGGGGATGTAATTAGCGAAAAAAACGGTAGAAAGATAGGGAATCAATATGGATATTTTTCAAGTGAAACAAATCAAAACATGCTACCTTAGATGAAATCAAAATTTATCTCTGTCTGGAATTTTGAAGTTTAACCAGTATTATGTTTCCAAAGCAATAATCCAAACTGATGCCTTCTTTGACAAATTTTCTTGTTGGCCTCTGAATTATTTTACACAATAAACTATTTGATATGCCTAGAATTATTTAATCGCAGTGACCATTGTAACTGTTGATACTGAGAGGGGGGTGAATCAGTATCAAGTACAATTTAAAACCTTTTTCAACTTATACTTAAACCATTCAACTATATCCAATGAGAAATGAACAATAGTATAAGAGTTACACCAATACACCATAATACACC
>ML778645.1:271647-288311 GCA_009831015.1 Picea engelmannii | reverse complement strand
ATTTTAACATTAGGGCTGACCTGACACTTTCTTATTTTGTAATTCTTTTCTTTAATTATCTTCAGGGCCTACATGTACTTCATTCTTCAATTCACTTTGTCATCTTCAAAAATTCATTTCTCCTCAACCGTGAGGATCCATGTGACGTTCCACATACCACCAGAAACAAAATGATGTATACTATCCATTCATGGGTGTTGTATATGCATGTTCATTGTCCTTCATGTCCAAATACCTTTATCAATCTTGCGGTCCAAAACCCATGACTAGTGTTGACATCAATGACAACAACCAATCTTCCAACAGTAACCATATTATCATTATATGACAGACATGATGCAAAACATAAAAATCACTACAATAATACAACAATAGTCTTTGAGCCACTATTCATAACATCAACCCCAATAATAATCCTTTAAATCCAACAAGGTCACGCACAGTGTTCCCGAACAAACTCATATCAAGCATTAATCTAACCATCGTTCAATGCAACTTCTCTAAATTTATTCTGGGCATTATTACTGTATTCAAGCATCAAATATTTCGAACACAGGTGCCCCCTTTTTTTTTAACAATCAACATAATGATTGATCCAAGAAAAAAACATTCATTATTTGGAACACAAGCTTCAACATACTGTAATTTCAAATGAATAGGTGAGTACAGACTTTTTTTCCACAATTTCCAAGCAAGGAACCAACTAAAATCGTGCCCAAGTAACCAAGCAAGAATGGTGCTCTCATCAACTCAAACTGGATTAAACAATGCTTTCATTGTAATGTGTAGGGTTCAAGATATATCAATAACATTAAGTGATAGAGACAATGGGTCAGTTCAACCAGAGGGTTTGGTAGTTGCATAGCACGGAAAGCTTACTCCATAGAGTGTTTTTCATAATATAACAATAATTCACAACATTGTTATTGACTTCATGAGCTTCGTATAACAGACTATAACTTCCAAAGAACAAGCGAACCCAACACTTCCTTCAACACAGCATAATGAGTGACCAAATAAAAACCCGTGCCCAACCAAAATGACACAAATAGTGCTCCCATCAAAATCTGGGTAAGCAATGTTTGTATAATGTTCACCATGCAACAGTGACAGTGAGGTCATAAGAAGGCAAGCTAACAACTGATGGTTTTTTCATTAACAAGGCATGGAATGTTTTAATCCTTCATCATAGTTCACATAAACATCCACATGGTCGAAATATGGTGTGGGTATACTAGCCACAAAGACCAGTAATATCAATCTATAGGTGGGGTATTCGCAAAGCCAGAGGTTAGGCTGACTGAGATAACCCATTTCAACAGAGAGGCCAAACCTGAATACAGAACCATAGGCAAAGCAGGTTGAACCACAATTTTTTACTTGGCAATTCCCTGCGAACGATTACACACAGTGTTATCACTCCAAGAAACCCTTTGTGGTTGCAGACCAAAGGTGCTTGGTAACTTAAGAAATGAATGTTTTTGTATTTTGTAAAGGTGGATCAATGGGATAACTCAATTCATCTAATAGCATTCAGACATCAAAATGATAAACAAATAGACAGTGCTCTCCAAGATTGGTTAAACAACACAATAGCTTTCGGTGGATGAAGAAAAGATTGTTCATAAACCAGTGCAAGGCAGGGTCTAATAAACAACTAAAGAAACTGATTATAATGTCATGAACCAAACAATAGGATAACAGTTATTCATGGTTTGACAACAAGATAACAGTGAAGAAGAAATATGAAAAATTGATACCAAAATGGAAAGAAACCTGTGATCTGTATTAGCAATGAAAGTCTGAGTACAAAAGTGTATTATAGTCTCCAGAATCGAACCTCTGGTTCGTCTCAAAAATAGATATTTATAGTCTTACAAACAGTTTTTTACAGATCCTAAAAACAGGGATCTGTATTTAATAAAAACAACTCAATTATATCTAAACAACTTGAAAGTAAAGTCTTTAACAACTAAACTAGAAAGTAGAACTGTCTTCAATCTCCAAAATCGCCAGCTTCATCCTTCTGCTCCTGATCTCTGTGATGTGGTGAAGAATAACAAGACACCTGTCTTTGACAGTTGGATCTCCCAACGTTCCTGGTCGATTTTTGAGGAAATGGTTTTGCATTTGTTACCAAAATTCACTTGAACCTTTGATGTTGAACTTTTTGCATGCGATTTGATAGCCCACTGATACACTAGAACAACTTCAAAACCTGTTTGAAATGACCTGTCATGTCTTTGGTTTCACAATTTACTTTCCTAGCTTTCAACAGCGCAACCGTTTTGATTTTTCGTGAGTTAGCTGTTGAAAGTTGTTACTTTCAACAGCGCACAGGTCATAAAATGATAGCTTTGCGCTGTGGAAAGTCCCGATTGCACTCAAAAAAGAGTTTTACCTCCAAAATTTCGATTTGATCAAAATTTATTGAGTTCCGGATTTCTCACCTTGCATATTAATGGCGACTTGAGCGAGAACCTTTAGATCTGGATGAGATCTTTGCTTCAATTTTTGTTTCAACCTCCTTATCTGCCTTTTGAGGCGCTTGGAAAGCCACCACAGGCTGTTGTAGTCTTTGGTGAGTTTTGTCTTCCTCTTCTTCTCTCTGACACTTTCCTTAGCCAATCTTTCAAACGCAGCATTTGTCTTGGCGAAGTTATCAGATAACTTCTTATACCTTTCTTTAATCACCCGCTCCAAGACCTCTTGCTGGGCAATTACCTCCTTGAGATGTTTGATCTTCTGAGACTTCTTTGATCTGGGGTTTTTTTATGATTCTCCCTGTTCTTTTTGATTGAAGGTTTCATAGTTCTGTGAAGATTCAGCTGACTGCTCAGAACTCTTGATGACAGGGCATTGATCTTGCTGCTCTGATTCTGAATCTGAATAGGGAAAATTTAGTATATTCTTCCCTGTACTCTGCTCTGTAGGATGCCCTATATTCTGTTGTGTAGTCTGCTCTGTGATCTTCTCAAAGTTCAACTTTCTCTTCAACCTGTGAGGCTTCATTCCAGAATTTCTGTCCTCTGAAGGTCCTGGCAAGGTCCTTCTTTTTCTTGAGCTTCTTTGAGGAGATGATTGTTTCTTTGAACCCTTCATCTGTTCATTTGCAGTCTGGTTCTGGATTTCAAAACCTTCCCAGAAAAGAAAGTGCTCCCATCTCCTTCCCTGTTGTTTCAATTCCTCTAGGATAATCAATTTTATGAGGCCGAGGTGACACAGAGTAGTTTTCATGCTCAGGGGTTGAGCTCTAATCCTCTTGCAAACCTTAGTCAAACTTTGATATAGGAAATAAGGCAAATTAATCGGGGTCTTGCCTATGAAATGATCTAGTAGTTTGAAGTGGTACATCATCAGTTTATCATATCTTCCCTCTGAGGTAATGTATAATTGGATACCTTTGAACAATTCCTGCCATTCTTCATCTAGATATGAAACTAGCATACCTTTTTTCCATGCTTTGTGCCTGTACCCCTCTTTCAAATAAACTCTGAAATCCAAATTTTTGGGAGCAGTGGTTTTAAACCAGCTCTGACCAGTTCTTGGCAAACTTGTAGCTGCGGCAATGACAGCCTCATCCACTTTGATTTCCATGGACCCGACGTGATCTCTATTGCCATCAAAAGTCTTGGCGAAGGCTTCTGTTGTAGCCTGGTGGCACCCAACTTGCAACCTTTCGACGAATTCCATACACCCTGCATTCGAAAAATGCTTCTGAACTTCAGGATGTGTTTGTAAAAAGGACAGGTTATCCAGCTCTCTTTTGAGTAGGACACCACTGCGTTTTCTCACCATTCTGTAGCTCACAAACCCCGATAATTTGCAACTCTTGTAACTGCCAGTCGAGCCGAGGTTATGCGCTGTTGAAAGCAGTTCGAGCTTCGGCTCTGTTTCGAAACAAATGAAACTTCAAAAGACTTCGAGAGACGATTTGTGATATAGAAACCAATGTTTGATTTGATGTTGGCAGGCCGGCAGTACCCTCTCTGTACCTGCATCACTGAACTTGAGCTTGACATCTCGGATGCCATGAGTGTTGAGCGTGAGTTCTGGGCCGAATTCAAATTACAGTCCTATTCTGACATGCATAATTGAGTTTCTATCATTACCCACTCTCATCAGCGCATATTTTGGATTTGCCTGACGTGGGGCGATCATATCATCATTACCTTCAGACATGAATATCACGCACGTGATTCCTGCTTTCTTCAACAACGGTCCGTGGAAAACGCCTCTGTCAACTGTTCGCTTGCCACTTTCACCAGCGCGCGACTTTGTAGAAAATACTCGTTAGCTGCGGAAAGTATGCACTTTCAACAGCGCACGTCCTTTGAAAAATCGTTCCATCGCTGCGGAAAGTATGCACTTTCAACAGCACACGACCCGCGACGCTGATTTTTGCACCTTTTTGAAATTCGCCACTTTCAACAGCGCAAAGACTTATGGAAAGTGTTCCTTAGCTGCGGAAAGCATGTACTTTCAACAGCGCAAGCTCAACTTTTGGACACACGTTAGCTGTGGAAAGTGAAAAATGAGAATTTTGAAAAATAAGACTTTATGGGTCCAATTATTTCCTTAAGACAAACCAAAACCTAAATTTTTTCAGCTATAAAAACTCAAAAATAACTTGAGGATACTATCGATAGCCATGCTATCCACTACAAAATTCAACCAAAAGGACGGTTTCATTTTGGGAGTTAACACACAGCAAGGACATTGCGACCAAATTTTAAATGCCAACAGTCTCAGAAAAACCACCACAGGAAACCAAGGACGCAACCATAAATACACAGTTCCAAAAACATCATAACAGCTTGAGAATTACACATACCAAGAGAAACTAGAGCCAACATTTGATTTAAAGGCAGAGATATTCTCATGGATGAAAAAGTAAGAAAACCCCATACCTGTAAAAGATTGCGTGAGGAGAAAAACCAAGGTTGTATACTTCCTCCACGACCAGGAAAGGGGGAGCATCAGCAACTAAGATAGCCAAAAATGCAAGAATGACTAGGGTGATGGGCTCAAGGGGAGTTTGAGTGATGTTCATTTACTACATGTCACTTCTTCCTTCAGTTCCTCATTCATATCTTATTACAATCCAATCCCATTAGCCAGCTCACCATACCACTACATTCAAAACCATTAATACAACCAAGTATCCAACTTTCCATATTACATTCTGCAAAGTGCGTGATAGTCCAAAGTGTGCCACCCCTTGCCACTATCAAATTTTCTAAAATGAAAACTTGCTAGGAACACAACCCAATTGCAATTCAACCAATGTGCATAACAATAGTAGCAAGGGTCGAGATCACCCAAACTTTTTCCATGAATAATATACAATATCAAAAATAAAACTGAAGTGTAATTATTTCATCCAAAAGGCAGAATAACCATATTTCTTAAGGGATCATCAAAACAATTCATATCCATGTTTTAATCACCCACCCACCACATATTACCATAAACATTTTAACCATGATTTGAAGAAAATGAGTTGTAGAAAACGGTGTCGCTACCAACACATAGGCAAATAAAATATAAGTGTCACTTCTTCAACATAGTGCCATAAGTTAAACAAGGGGGTCCCACCTACTAGTATATTATTAATATAGTTAAATAATAAATCTTTGCAATCATTTGCGAGCATAGTATTCATCGTTGTGCTTTCAAGCATCAACACGGTCAACCTCATTCATATGTTGAGAGTCGGTGCTCGTTATCACACTACATCTAGCTCATCATCAGAGCCATCCACATCCTCTACTCCTTCACATGATCCTCCTCCTCCTGATTTTCTTCCACATGTATCAGTTGCAACATCTATCGATCGTCCATCCATGTATCAGCCTCCTCCTCCTCCTAATTCTCCTCCACATGAGTTGGTTTCAAATTCTATTGATCGTCCATCCACATCTAATCCTCCTCCTCCTCCCATTTCCCCTCCACATGGGTTTGAACATGTATCAATGTATGATCCTCCTCTTTCCCCTCCTCCCCATCTTCCTTCACTTCTGTCACCACTCGCTGATCATTAACTTTCTCCTAGTACATATGTGTCATCATCCATTGATCCCCCTCTTCCTCCTCCTTTTCCACATGTGTCACAAGCTTCTAATGCTTTGGACATTATGATCACATTGGGTATTGTTGATGCACATATTCATGATATTGATATAGAGACACTTGATAGTGCAATTATGTCGACATTTGTTTCTAAGATAGTTTTTCTTGATGGAGGCTCTACCTCCGGTAGCAAAGACACTAATACAATGATTATATTTTATTAATATTTAATTTTTCCAAATATTTTATAAATTTATATTATCCAACTATTATAATATATGAAATTTATTCAATTAAATTTAAAATAATAAATATAGAGAATAATAATACATTTTGATCTATACGGTTTCGATGAAATGGTTCACAATTTTTTACTCTAATACAGACTTTATGAATCTTTTATTAAAAAATAATATCACCAAACATTTTATAATTAGTATTTTAATAATTAGTAAAATTGACAAAGGATTCTATACTTTTAGATAAGTATGGATCATTAAAAAAATTCTTAATTCTAACTAGACTCTAGAAAAAGACTCTTTTAGAATTTCCATGTCCTTCCTACATTGTCACTTATTTCAAGGACGATGTGAGAAGGATTATTAATATAAGTTTATATCATTATAAAACTAAAGAATGGAGTGGAATAGGTGAAGGCCATGATGGTTGCACTAGTTAAGGTGGGGACTTCCATCAAAGTTGGTAATGCCAAGTACACCACAAGTACTATAGATGTCGCACAAAGTTATTTTGTTGGAATTTTCCTTAGAAGTTCCATGAAAGTAAGTATATATTTATTTAAATTTTCATTTTCTCACACAATACAAATTTTGAGGTTTGAATATTTTTTAATATCATTTTTTCGTTAAATAAAATATAATTTAAAATAAATATTTACTATTGTATTCCACCAACTTTGTGATATCTCAATTAATGCTTAGTAATTCAAAGGTTAACATAAACATATTTTAATATAATACAACATAAATTTGCTATAATAAACAATAAATATGACAATAAAAATATATCAAAACCAAATCTTATGCTTGTACGTCTATTTATTGTATTTTCAATATCGTGGTTGTTAATGGTTGTTAACTTTTCATATCCAACATAATTATAAAATAAAGGAAAAAAGAAACATAATTGTCCATTATAGATACCCATAATAAAATGACACATTCACAATATAAATGTCAAAACAAATCATTTACATGAAATCAATCTTCATTGTCATCACTCTGATTATCTTCTTCACTTGGCATTGTAACATTGTTGTTCTCAAAAATATGTTTAGATCTCGGATCATGTCTAAGTACAAACCACCAATCCCCATCCAACACATCTCGGTGAAAAAACACTTGGTTGCAATGTTTTGGGAAAACATAAGGCTCCTTACTTTCAACCCAAAAAATTTTAGAGTTAATACATATTATCCCACTATCACGATCTTCCTTTATATTTCTCCAGTTGAAGCTATCCCACCACTTTCAACAAAAAATAACACATTAAAATGATGAGAAGCCCACTTGCATGATCTCTTGTACCTTTCCAATGTAACCTAACTTCCCCTCTATCAGGTTTTCATCATGGTGGCTAGCATGACTAGATTGGTCGAACTCGACTTCCACTCCACAATCTTGTGTGATGTGGCCTTCATCAACATACTCAGTGTGAAAATGATGTCCATATGCCCACATATATGGGTAGAAATGCACCTGTAAAAAAGTGAACAAAGGACAGTGTCACATGTCTACTAACCGAAGCATTAATAAAAACATAATATATGTTTCAATTCAAATGTGCAATATTATAAATAGAATGTGGTACTTAGAGAGGTTATTACAGAGTTGTTGCACCTGATCCCTATGTTTAGTGCATCCATATCTTCTCCATGTGGGTTACGACCCAAGACTACATATTTCTCTTGTATCTGGTCAGACACCCAATTGTTGGGACATATTTTCGGCATATTTTCTTTTAAATGATCAGGATAAGGCATGTTTCTACCATTCAACCGTCTAAATGCTTTCCTATCAATGTTACATTTCCTTCTTTTCTCTTCATACAACGCGACCCATGGTCGTGTTTCCTCCACATTGTAAAGAATGAATTTATTGATGGCGTTCATTTCAAAATTCGTTGATGTGTACAAAAATTTGAAACGAATAGCATGAAAACAAATATATATTATCAACTTAAAGAACGAATTTATTGATGGCATGAAAATTTCTAAATTCGTTGATGTATAAAATAATTCAAAACAAATAGCATGGGATGAAAAATATATTATTAGCTTCAATGTAAACAATTTATCTGTACTAAATTGACAAAATATAATTGACTTACTCTTTATCAAGCACCTTTTTCCATTCGTTTGGAGTAGCTCCTCTTCCCTTTTGTCCTCATCTTGATGGTTGTCCCAAATGAATTCCCCTTTCATGTCGCCAATTTTCTTGATGTGCTCACTGGAATAATATACTGACTCGTATACTATGTATCACTCTGTTATAGAGCCCTCCGGTTTTTCCCTTTATCAAAAAAACCCCTTCAACTTTTTCATGTACCTCTCTAAGAAGAACATCCAACGACATGAGAGCACCCCAACTAATTCAACCTCATTAGGAAGGTGAATTAGATGATGGACTTGCAAGTCCATAAAATCATGGGCAGTCCCTTCTCAAACATACAAACAATCTCAACTATCTCTCAGCGCCACCATGGAATGTTAGCCATATGAATGTCCCTTAATGTGATCCAACATACAGATGGAGATAACTTTGATATGGCACGTCGCAGGTCCAAGGTGAAGTCATGGTTCACACAATCACACATGAACAAAGGATAATGACACTACAAAAGACACATGCATCATTAATTTCCATAAAATTATGAGGGCATAGCATATTTTTGCCGATGCCGGTATAGAACTAGAAGAATCATGAATTCAACATACATACCCTAACATAGTTACCAAATTAACGAGAACTCTACAGAGTTCTAATTTTTTGGGGGGTCAATTTTTTTACCCCATTTTTAAAAATGGTGCTACCGGTAGCACCCCCCTCCCTTTTTAGGTTGTTTTTTTATATTTTAAATTTTCTGATACATAAGATTTCCACTTTTTTTTAAATGCTTATTTTTTCATTTATTTTCAAATTGTTATTTTTTTTTTCTCAACAGTGTTTTTTCATCTAATTTCAAACTTTTCTATTTTTTTTTGTTCAATGGTGTTTTTAATCATATTTCCATGCTTCATCCAATGTTAAAAATGTTGTACACCATTTATTTATTTTTAATTAAGATTTTTCATATAATTATGTGTCCTTAATTAATTTATGGTTCCATACTTTTTAAATATAGTGGAAAATATCATTAACACATTTTTTTACCTTTACTTCAATACATAGAAAATAATTATAGTTAAATAACGCTATTTTTAAATATTTAGCAAAAAAATATAATTCATTTTTAAACACACACCGGGGTGCATTTATTACAAAGCGCATGATTGAGTTTAAAATGGAAAAATCATTGTTTAAAATGGAAATTGTCATTTCTTAAATTTATTTCATTGCTCAATGATACGTAATAAATAGTACTTAGGAAGTTGTGCTTTTCTTAATTCATAAAGCACCATATAAATATAAAAATTTGTAAAACGTTTTCAATTTTGCAACAACATGGTTATACTATATCGGTGCTTATATGTATGTATGACGCTTGGGTGCATACAAATGTTTTTAAGACTACGGTGTGAATTATCTTTATATACGGATTGAGTTCTTTTCTTTATTTTAAATAATAATTTTTATATCTTTTTTTTCAATTAGATTTTGAAAATTCCAAGGGACAAACAAGGGGAAAATAAAAACATGTCAATAGGGATGTCCAAAAAAGTGTAGAAAAAGATGTTAAAAGAAATGAACATAATTTTCTCGCAAGAGGAGCCATCCCATACACAATGTGCATCAAAGGTGTGTAATCATTTTTTTATTATTTTATGTACATTGAATTTAAGTATTACGTGAAATACTAATTTTCAATTGTTTTGTTGTAGAAAACCAAAACAAATAGAATCCATTCATCACATAAGACAAGATGACGAGGAATAAAATGGTTGATCACAAAATTTGTGAGTATTTATGTTTTTGACATTTCTTAAGATTTCATGTTTGTTGTGATATTTATATTTAGATAAGTAATTTACACTTGTCCATGGGTGTCTTTGTTGGATATGTGTTATATTCTTTGCACAACTATAAGTAGTGTCTACGTTGCACCAGACGCGTAGGGGGGTAAGAGGTGGGGGGGGGGAGGACGGCGGCACTAGGCCCCCCCTCGGGGGGTTGCGGGAGGGTGGAGCCCCCCTGCACAGGGTTTGAGGGTAGCACCCCCAGAAGAAAAAAAAATCCTCAGTTTTTGTGTTCATTTTTGGGTGATCCTCGGTTTTCATGTCCATTTATGGGCGATTTTTCGGCACATGGTTTTTCACCGATGGTTTTCTATTTCTAGTTAATGATATAAGGTTGTTGACTAATCTAGGTCATTAGATTAGCGTTTTGGATGTTGTTGGCTCTTATATGTATATTGTATTATAAACAATGTATCATGTGAATGAATATAGAATATGTTGGTTTCCTGGTTTAGGGTTTCCAGGGGAAAAATCTATGTGTAATGTGTATATTTTCCATTGTATATTTTTTGTTCTTTTATTGAAAATTTGTTTGCAGTAAAATGTTGTACAAGGTTAAAATCTACATTTGGTATTAGAGAAATTATTGGCTTCAGGGTGACACCTTTGTGGTCAAGGGTTTGGCTCGGGACTGTGATAAGCCTTTAATGGACAAATTTTTGAGCTTTGGAAGCTCAATATGGAAGATCTGTTGGTAGACAGAGATCAGTGGATCATGGTGGATCTAGGTACTGCACCTACAGGAACATCAAAAAATGACTAGAAAAAGTTGGAGCGGAAAATGAAGAGCACAATCTGATTATGTCTCTCAGATTCAGTATTACTGAATATGTCAGGGGAAGCTATAGCCAAGGAGTTATGGAATAAGTTGGGGAACTTATATCAGTCTAAGTCCCTGGTAAATAAATTGTTCCTACGGAAGAATTTGTATAACCTGAGGATGAGAGATGGAGACTCTGTGACAAAGCATATGAACGCTTTCAATATTGTGGTAAGTCAGTTATTATTTGTTGAGATTAAAATTTCAGATGAAGATAAGTGTATCAGTTTACTGTGCTCTTTACCAGACTCCTGGGATAGTCTGGTTGTGGCCATAGGTAGTAATACAACTACCTTGATTTTTTATGATGTGGTCTCATCCTTGTTGTCGAAGGAGATGGGACGGAAGAACATGGAAGGATAGATCACAATTGAATTATTTGCAAGAGGACGCTCCCAGGATACAAATAGATCTAAGTCCTGAAGTGGGAGATCTAAGTCCTCAAGTGGGAGATCTAAGTCTAAGGGTAGATCTAAATCTCCCGAAATTTTTGTAAAGGTATGTTGGAGATGTGGAAAAGAAGGGCACTTCAACAAGCAATGTAGATCCAAAAGCATTGAGAAAGTGAAGGGATCTAAAGGTGCTCCCTCTACATAAGAAAAGACCTTCAAGGAATAATGAGGGGATGTGTACTTGTCTTCTTCAAGCACACGTGCAAATCATGAGGCATGGTTGGTTGACTTGGGTGCATCCTTTCATATGACTCCCCACAGGGAGTGGTTCTGTGAATATGAAAGCTATTATAGAGGTAATGTTTTCCTAGGTGATGACTCAACAACCAAAATCATAGGACGAGGAAAATTCAAGTTGAGGCTTATGGATGGAAGGATTAGAACACTGCCTGGTGTTATACACATCCCAGGATTGGCCAGAAATTTGACTTATGTAAGAAAAATGAACGATGCAGTGATAAAAACAGTATTTGAAAAAGAAACCTCCAGGATGGTTCGAGGAGCAATGGTGTTGTTGAAGGAAGTTCAAATTGGAACTCTATATAAGCTGCAAAGAAGCACTATTAGTGATGGGTGTAATATTTCTATTGTTCTTGATATTGGAGCAGAAGAAGAAAAAAATCCTACATTCTCTGGAGAAAAGGTTATGATGTGGCATCAAAAATTGGGGCATATTGGAGAGAAGGGTCTTCGACTACTACACGGTAAAGGTATGGTTGAAGGTATCTCTAACTTCTCTCTGGATTTTGATTTATGTGAACATTGTGTATATAGGAAGAATAATTGGGTAAGATTCCCCTCTGGCGCAACGAGGGCAGAAGGAATTTTACAGCTAGTGCACAGTGATGTGTTTGGACCTGTGTCTGTTCCATCATTAGGAAAATATGTGTACTGTGTATCATTTATAGATGACTTCTCGATGAATACTTGGATATTTTCCTCAAGAATAAATATGAAGTCTTCGACAAGTTTAAAGAGTTTAAGGCTCTTGTTGAGAATTAAACAGAGAAAATAATTAAGGTGTTGAGGACAGATAATGGTGGAGAATTCTACGGGAATGAATTTGAAGAATTATGTAAGAAGTGTGGTATATAAAGGAAGAAGACTACTCCATATACACCTCAACATAATGGAGTTGCAGAAAGGAAGAACATGACACTGATGGAAAAAGCAAGGTGCATGCTCAGTGGTGTTGGGTTACAGCAAGAATTTTGGGCAGAGGCAGTGGGTATTGCATGTTACCTAGTCAACAAATCACCCTCATCAACACTGGATGAAAAGACTCCACAAGAGGTATGGACTGGTAAGAAACCTTCTCTCACACATCTCAAGGTATTTGGTTGTGAGGCATATGTTCATGTTCCAGAGGAAAAGAGGATTAAGCTAGGTAAGAAGGATGAAAAGTGTATCTTTATTGGGTATAAAGATGGTCTCAAAGGTTATAAACTTTGGAACCCAGAAACTAAGGTTGTTTATAGCCCAGATGTGGTATTTATAGAAATGAAGGATGTTGTCAAATAGGAAGTCCTACTAAGTAAGGAATAACTAGAGAAAATAGAGTTTGGGCAAAGGATGATGAATCAGACTCTACAGAAGAACAGGAATCAAAAGAAGAAGATCCTCATACTCCAATATTGAGGAGATAGGTGTGGGAAAAAGGGATACCATAAAGGTATACTCCATCTAATTTCTATTCAAATTTTCCTTTGTCTATTACTCGTGATGATCCTAGAAATATTAGGGAGGCAGTGGATTAACAGCATGGAAAACTCTGGAAAAAGGACATGGTTGAAGAAATGGAAGCCTTGGATAAGAATGAGGCTTGGGATCTAGTGGAGTTGTCGATTGGAAGAAATCTCATTCGCATCAAATGGGTATTTAAAAATAAGTTGAATGTATAAGGGAAAATGGAGAAATACAAAGTTCGGTTAGTAGAAAAGGCTTATTCCCAGGTTGAGGGAATTGATTTTGGTGAGATTTTTTCTCCTGTTGCCAAGTTAACTTCTATTTGATTTTTTTTATCTATTAATGTTGCGTTTTATTTTGAGTAGAACAGATGTATGTGAAGTCAGCATTCCTACATGGGGATCTGGAAGAAGAAATCTATATGAAGCATCCAGAAGGATTTGTTGTGAAGGGAAAGAAGGAGTTGGTATGCAAGTTGAAAAAGGTCTTATATGGTTTAAAACAATAATTAAGGATGTGGTATCAAAATTTTGATACTTATATGCTAGGACTTGGCTTCACATGAAGCAAAAAGGATTACCGTGTGTATTTTAAATTGATTGGTGTGTTAGCCTATGGCTTACCTTTACCAATCACTAAGTCTAAATTGTCACCTATATTTGTATTATTCATTTAGGATATTAGTAATATATCCTCAAGTGATGACTAATGAGTTAGTTAAGATTGCCTAGCCTAGTCATAATGCATGATTTTAGGATCTAGAGAAAATCTCTTTATGAGGTGGCATCACCCATTGTACTATAAATATGTAACATTGGAGTGAATAAGAATGTGTTGGCTATTATGCCTTTTCCGCCATGTTGTTGTTCTTGTCTCTAATGTATTGTGATTAATTTCATCAATTGGTATCAAAGTTGGCTCAGCCCTGACTCTCTCACGAGAGGGGATGTGATCATGCTTAGTCTGCAATGTTAAATTTGTGCAGCTTTCCTTAAGCTATACAGAGAGGACGTGAGGCTGCCCAGATTTGCTTGGAGAAATCGTTGTGGGTTACATTTGTTGGTGGATACCTATCTGTCAGATCGTTGATAATCTACATTTGCCTGGAAACCGCTTGGAAATCCTAGGAGAGCTACCACCGACTGGGAGCGAGGAGAAAATGAGGAAGACGCCGAAAAGAAACTAGATGCCGAAACAGCTTGATCCAACAAAAACGGATCTGCAGAATTTTTTGGTATCATTATTCAATTCCTGTAGCGACTATACAAAATTGGTAATATTGATTTCGATTCCTAGCTTTATAGATTCTCTGTATATATAGTTTAAAGATGTCTAGCGACCTGTGCGTGGAAGTGTGGCGCTTGCATCTTGGACTGGTGTTGGTTGTAGTTATCGCTGTGATTGTTTACTTTAAGATTGCCCACAAGGTGCAGTTGTAATACGCCCCAACAACACTCAACTTGTAATTCGGCTTCTGCTAACTGCGTGCGTAAGCTTCAAAGGCGGGAGATCAGCACAAGCGGTAACAGGGCTTTCAACATCACTAATAACCAGGAGAAGTTTCGGAATTTTTCAGTTGCAGGAGGAATTCGACACTTATGATTCGTGTAACCTGAGCCACCAATCGTTGGACGTGAATATCCTTTTGCAACGACCTCCAGCGTATTCAAATTATTGGTTGGACTGAGAAACCCACAGAGGCTATTACTATGGTAGCCAGTCCTACAGAATTGTGAGCTGAAATCTGGGGCGGCTTTGGAACCTGGGCATGGTCAAATCCCGAAGCAGGATTGAACTACGGAAATGTTAGATTGGTATCTGCATTGAAGCGTTGGAGGAATAACCCAGCAACTGGATCTGCAAGAATAATAAAGCGATATCTACCAATTTAATTTTCCCACATGTACATGATTTGAGCTACAAAAGGTGGATGTGTGTGTTGATTCTTGATGTATGGACACTACTGAGTGCAGGATTGGAAGAAAATTCATTCAAGGGAAATTATCGAGGGCGTATGCAGTGCAGTTCTCAATGCTCTCATTTTTTATAATTCAATTTTTTTTAATATTTGAATTCAATTGAAGCATTACAATGTAGTATTAAGGATTTTGAACGTCAACAAATCGACCAGAAAACCGCCTCATGTAGAGGAAATAGCACACTGCTAAGACCTGTCTTGATCAATTCGCCCAACAATCCATGTGCAGATACTGCGTGGATCTTTGCGTGGATCCTTGCGTGGACCCTTCCTCATTGCAATGGATAGATGACAAAAAGATGTCACATTGAATATAAGTTTTAAGGGCTTCTTCATTGAGTGAATGTTGTAATTGAAGATTCGAACAATTTTGTTCACTTAAAAGGGGCAAATTTCATAAAATTTAGATAAATATGGATTTTATGTAAAGGATGATTTTGTACTCTTGAAGATAAAATAAGAGGGCGATCTTATTATTGTAATCATGAAATAAAGAGATTGAGAAGAGTCCAGTAAAATACTCTCTCACATTCTTTTTCGACGAGTCTTTTAGAGGGTCAAGGCCAAGCCCCTAAAAGATACTCCTTTTTGTGCTTTGAGTAGTGTGCGACTGTGTTTTATTATTTGGATTTCCTTATGATAGTTTACGTCTAGTTTTGACGTTATCCCACATACATGGAGTACAAAGAAGGTAAATGAAATAAGCCCACAATTAATGTCAGTGAAGCACATACAATCCAGTATAAGCAATCAAAACACATGTAATCAAGCAGCAACAAAGAATATTGAAGCAATGCACAAATCAAGCTTGAAATGGAAGGATAATTGGACGTGACTTGGAGTCGAAGTATCATCAATTTGAAGATCAATTTAACTTTAAAATCAACATTCATTGTAAACTTGCAATAGTTTTCTTTGTAAGTGTGAAATGAAAATCAAGTTGAATTGCAGTGTAATTTTCAGGTGCATTCTCGGCTAAGCCCAACACCAAAGAATCATTGAAATTTTGAGTCATAATTGACAAAGATGAGTAGTTTAACTCAATGAATCATTGTAATACTTTGGGATGCATTTTCGGTGGTAACCGACATCCTCAACTTGTTGAAAATTTCAAGTGAGCGTGAAAGTATAAGAAAGTGATTTTTTGGAAGCAAGTTCAAGCGAGCCAGTTCGAGTGAATCAATTTCAAGCGAGCGTGAAAGTTTAAAGAAGAGTTCAAGCGAGCGAGTTCGACTGAAGAAATTTCAAGCAAGCGTGAAAGTTTAAAGAAGAGTTCAAGCGAGCGAGTTCAAGCAAGCACAAGTGAAAGAATAATGGATAAAGGAGGAAAGCGTTTACATAACGCCTCTCAAGAAATCAAAGAGTTGCATGAGTACAACCATGAATTACAAGATCAAATTGATATGAAAGATAAATTGATTAAAACACTTGAGATGAAGTTAATTCAAAACCAAAACATAA
>ML778645.1:254381-269957 GCA_009831015.1 Picea engelmannii | reverse complement strand
ACTTGTGATTGAGGGGGGGAATGTTAGCCTATGGCTTACCTTTACCAATCACTAAGTCTAAATTGTCACCTATATTTGTATTATTCATTTAGGATATTAGTAATATATCCTCAAGTGATGACTAATGAGTTAGTTAATATTGCTTAGCCTAGTCATAATGCATGATTTTAGGATCTAGAGCAAATCTCTCTATGAGGTGGCATCACCCATTGTACTATAAATATGTAACATTGGAGTGAATAAGAATGTGTTGGCTATTATGCCTTTTCCGCCATGTTGTTGTTCTTGTCTCTAATGTATTGTGATTAATTTCATCATGGTGATCATTTGATTTATTTGGTCTTGTATGTGGATGACATGTTGTTGATAGGAAACAACAAGGAGATTATCCAGGATGTGAAAACTTAGTTGTCCTCTAAATTTGACATGAAGGATCTTGGTGCTGCAAATTTCATTTTGGGAATGGAAATTAAAAGAGATCGAAAAAATAGGAATCTTTGGTTAAATCATAGAAAATATGTTGGGACAATATTGCAGAGGTTTAATATGCAAGAATGTAAACCGGTCAGGGTCCCTATTCGTGTAGGTGTAAATTTATTTGTGGATCAGTCTCCCAATACATAGGAAGAGGAGGAGGGCATGTCTCATGTTCCATATGCGAGTGTGGTTGGCAGTTTGATGTATGAAATGGTCTGTAATAGACCGTACATTGCACATGCAGTGGGAGTTTTGAGTGGGTATATGTCAAAACCAGGGAAGGAGCATTAGACAGCAGTAAAGAAGGTTTTCAGATATTTGTGTGGCACTACTAGCTGTGGATTGTGCTATCAAGGAAGATCGGGATTGGACAGATTGTTGGACATACATGGCTTTGTGGATGCAGACTAGACTGGAGATATGGATCATAGGAGATCTACAAGCGAGTATGTGTTTAACCTGTTTGGAGGAGAAATCAATTGGATGATTAAAAGACAGTCTGTAGTGGCACTTTCAACTATAGAAGCTAAATACATGGCAAGCACTAATGCAAGCAAGGAAATAGTATGGTTACAAAGATTGTGTTTAGGTATTGGGTTGGTAAAAAAGGATGTAAGGATAGATTGTGGCAGTCAGAGTGCAATGTTTCTAACGAAGAACCTGGATCATTCAAAGACAAAGCATATTAATGTTCAATATCACTTTGTGAGAGACATGGTTGAAGAAAAAAAGGTGTTATTAATGAAGGTGGACACTTTGAAGAATGTTGCAGATTCATTAACAAAATTTGTCAGCACTAATAATTTCTCTTGGTGTAGAGGATCTATGGACATTGTTGCCCTGGATTGTTGACTATGTAACCCTGTAACCCCCTATATGCAAAGAAAACAACAAGTGGGATAATGTTGGATATGTGTTATATTCTTTGCATGACTAGAACTAGTGTCTACGGTGCACCGGGCGCACAGGGGATAAGAGCGGGGGCCACTAGCCCCCCCCTTGGGGGGTTGTAGGAGGGTGGAGCCCCTCTGCATGGGGGTTTGGGGGTAGCGCCTCTGGAAAAAATTTCTCAGTTTTCGTGTTCATTTTTTGGTGTTCCTCGATTTTCGTGTCCATTTATGGGCGATTTTTCGACACATGGTTTTTCACCGATTGTTTTCTATTTCCGGTTAAGGAATTAGGTTTATTGACTAATGCAGGTCATTGGATTAGGGTTTTGGATGTCGTTGGCTCCTATATGTATATGGTATTGTAAACAATGTATCATGTGAATGAATATAGAATATGTTGGTTTTCCCGGTTTAGGGTTTCCAGGTGAAAAATCTCTATGTAATGTGTGCATTTTCCATTGTATCTTTTCTGTTCTTTTATTGAAAATTTGTTTGCACTAAAATATTGTACAAGGTTAAAATCTACAGTCTTCTACTAGGAGCTAACATACAAAGAGGTGCCAACCCATGAATTGATAAAAGTTGGGTTAAGTATGGGTTGTGAGTATATGTTGAAGAATGAAAGTTTAATTGAACAATTTGTAAGTAACTATGTTGTTTAACTTTCCTTGTTTTATAATTAATGAAAAAACAAGAAAACTTTGTATCGATTATGCTTTTTCATGTTGTATTAAACATGCAGGAAACAAATTATGGAATTTTGACATTAGAGGAGACTTTGAGAGAATTCATGAAGTGTGGCTTCGAAAGAATGTGTATTGTTTATGAAAGACTTGGTGCTAAGGTATGTTTTTTTTATTCATGCAATCATGTGTGTGTGTGTGTGTGTGTTATAGTTCATTTCTATGTTTGTAGATGGAAGAGGAAGGGGTAGAACATAAAAAAACAAGTCAATCCTCAAGAAAACATTTTGTTAAAAAATCAAAGTACAATACCACCTACAAATGATGAATAAATGAGGCATGCACATAGCTCGATCAATGTCAACAATTCAACTGATGAATGACAATCAATATAATTGAATGTTACTGCAAGTTGTATGTTTTGAAATATTTGTCTCTGAAAATTAGGGATTTTATTTAATGTACTCGACATATTGTCCCAATTTCATGAGGACATGTTACCAATAAGACTAACAATTGCAAATTGGTTGCAATTTGATTATTGTACTAGACATGTACGTTGTCCCTTTTTGTATGATAATGGGTCTCTTATTCATATATAATAAAATGGGTTTCTTATTTCATTGCATTGTCAAATGTTGTAAAATGTTGCATTCTTAAATAAATAATGTGGGGATGATTTACATTGATATAAATAACAGACGTTAAATTGGTTGCATAACGCATTAATGCAATAACATAAATATAAAACAATATTATTATAAAAAATATTTGATTTTGAACACAGAGGGAATGATTCCCGATTGGGGTCTACAGCTAGGGTTTCCTCAACCGCAGACCCCTCTTCTCCTTGTTGCTCCCCCTTCTTTCTATCACCAAACGTTCCTCCTTTCGGTTACTATGGAGCTTTTCCAACCTTGGATCTCGATATCTCTTTGTACTCGCGTTGGTTTGATGGAGCAGCGGTCTTTGTCTTTAGATTGTAAGGGGCATGGTACTGCTGGATTTCATTTTTTTGCTTGTTGGTGAACGAGAGTGACGAGGGATCTACTGCGAGCATCATTGTTTCTTTCGATATGGTGCATGTGCTTCCCTCCTTGCCTGGGTTCGGTCTTCTTTTCTCATGCCCTAGTTGATGTGTCGGAGTGTAAGCTCGATCTCCTTTTCTCACTGGTGCGGGAGATCTTCCAGTCGGATGGGAGGGTTTCGACGGTGGAATCATTCCCTTCCCTCATTTCTTCTCTTTCTTTTCTTCTCTGCAGCCAAGATCGGCTGCATCCACTAGTTTTGTGGCATCGTCTCTTTGTGGGGTTCCCCCCCATCCCTTATGGGCCTACTTCTTGCTCTGCTTCTTTGTTTCGAGATCGTTGTCAGGGTTTGATACATATCCTTTCTTCTTGGCTCTGGGTTCAAATATTTTTTGCCAAGTTATGATATTGTTTTCGGTGGGTCAAGTAGTTGTGGAATATCTATTCCTTTTCGAGAGGTTTATATGTTGCTCAGACCTGGTATGTCTCGCATCTGTTTTTCTTGGTTGGTTCGCTTTCTCTCCATAGGGTGTTCTTGGGGTTTGCTTCCTGCAGTCTGCGGTTCTCTTCTCCGTTTGTTTTGGTATGTTCATAGTCTGATGTATTCATAGATTGGGGTCCGAATGTGTTGTGTGTTGGTGCTCTATTTTCCACCCCTTATCGTATTTTTGGTGAGGCATGTGCTTTGAGGTCCTTAGTATGGGCATACAGTGTTGATTTGGTAGTTGGTGAATACTTTGAGTTCCTTCTATTGGGCGTGTGGTTTTTTGAGCCTCTCCCTTGCAATTGGTTTGTGGAGTTGAATCTTCCTGGTACTATCTGTTATTTGGTGCATTTGGTGTGTGGTTTCTATACCGCTCTGACCTAGTTTGTTCAGTTTCTGGGGTCTTCTTTTGGTTTGTTTCTCTCGACGGTTTTCTCTATTGGTGGGGGCTATGACTCTTGGTTGATTCTTGTTTCATTTTTGGATTTATGTATTGTATTTTTCATGCATGATGCTTGATGCCTTCAGGATGTAATCTCTCATATGGATTTTTAGCCTTTGTTTGCTTGGATATTTAATCCATAGATGAGAGATGTTCTTTAAAGCACCTGGAAAATGTAATTTGGTTCTCTTCCGATGAATAAAATTATGCTTTTTCTGTGGAAAAAAATATATAAATTTGATTTTGAAATAATTAATTGAAAATTTGTAAAAACAATGAATTAAAATATATACATATTAGTGCATTGTATTCTTTTGAACTCACTAGAGCCATAATATAGACATCGGTGCATTTTGAGGAATCATACACATCGGAACATAATTATAATAATGCACCAACATGTACTATTGAGAAAATGAATTGTTCCATAAACGATATAATGTACAATAATATTTATCATTTCAAAATTGTACGGTGCTCATGTTTGAAATATTAACCGGTGTGCTAAAAAAATTATCGTACCGGTGCGTTATTATTATATGCACCGTTCAGCTAAATATTATTTAGGCATCGGTGCCTTTACTATATTATACGCACCGGAGCATACTAATACTAATGTTGTCGACATATCGATACATACTAATTACAGAAGCACTGGGGTGCATTCTATATTAAACACATCGGGTCTTTGAATAACATTATTGCACGGGGCTAACTATAACTTAACTGCACCGGTACATATTAATCCTAAAGCGCACCAGTTCTATCTATAACTTAATCGCACCGAGGTGGAAAAATACTAAAGCACACCAGTGCATCATAAGAGAAGAACGTGGAACCGATGTGTAGTAATTATAAGAGCATTGGTGCTTTGCATATGACGAAAAAGGGGGATCTGATGCGCATTAGTTATAAATGCACAGGGGCATTTTTTATTATATTTAGTTCCAGGGCATTTTTATTATATTTCTATACCGTTGAGTTTGACTATATTAACATACCAGTGTGTGTGTTTGAATACAGCACCGGTTCGTTTTGACAAGAAACGCACCGAAAAAATTCAAAAAAAAAAAAAATACACCTCCACTACAACTTCCGCCCGCCCAAATTTTTTTGGTTATATAGAACATCCGCTAAAACCTATGATAAAACCACCATAATCAATAGAGTTGTAGCAAAGGTTTTTTTGAAAAAAAATCCTAATTTTGTTACACTAAAAACCTTCGCAAAAACCTATGCTAGAAGGTGTTCTCCTTTTAGTGGTGTTTTCTTGATAATTTGAATCAATGTTTGTTAGTTGATTCAGCCAAACCATTTCCTTGAGCATAATAGTTGGATGATTGTCCCATGCTGATGCCATATTCACCACAAAAAATTTTAAATTTAGATCCAATTAAAATCTAACCATTATCTATTATGAATTTTCAAGGACACCAAATCAAGACAGAAAGAAATCAACTGTTTAGAATCAACATTCTTCAAGGCTATAACTTCTTTACATTTTGTAAAATAGTTATTAGAAGAATGTCCTTTACTATATTTTGGGCTAATCAAACCAATTACACCCAAACCCCATTGTGCAAATGGTTCTTCAACTGATATAGATTGTAGTGGAATTATTGCTATTTTCATATTTCCTGAAAATTTTTGACATGAGAGGCATTTTCTAATTATTGAATAAGCGTCTTTGAACATGGTTGGCCAATAATAATCAGTATGAATGATTATGTGAGTATTCACAACAAGTGCAGAGTGTCGGCCACAAACTCCTTCATGGAATTCTTGTAATATTTGTTTGGCCTTTAAATTATCTAAACATCTCAACATAATGCCATCAAAATTTATTCATAAAATAACTCCTAAGACTAATACATACTAATTGGTCTTCATATTTAAATATATCCTCTCCTTAGAATACATTCAGACAGAAAATTACCCAAATTTCAAATAAAAAATTATGTCTTTATACCACTTAGAAGCTGACAGAGTTGAACTTTGTATGGTGGAATCACTTGTATTGGGAGAAGAAATGTTTATAGCTTCAATTACAATCATTAGTTTGCATAGATCTTGTCCCTTAATAGCTTTTAGAGGCTTGATTTCTAAATCATATTCTTGAAGCTTGGCCAACCAATTTTCCCATCTCCCTTCTTTGAGTTGTTGATTGAGCAACATTTTGACAGGGGATACATAAGCAATAATGTTAGTTGATAAAATGTAGGTCCTAAACTGATCGATTGCCTTGACTAGATAAAGGGATTGCTTCTCAATCATGGAATAATTTAGTTCATAGTCATGCAAGGTTTTACTCATGAAAACAATTGGGAGTTCCTCCCCTTTTTCATTTTTTTGGGTAAGTATGGAGCCAATTGTCTCTTAAGAGGCAAATGAGTACAATGAAGTCTTTATCAAAATCGGGACGAATGAGAACAAGAGAAGCAATAATAACATGTTTAATGAATGTAAAGTCCTTTTGAGTTTCTTGAGTCCATTCAAAGTTTATATCCTTCTTTACTAATGTATTGATTGGCTTTACAATTGTGGCATAATTCGGAACAAATCTTCATACAAAAATTACCTTTCCAAAGAAAGATTGTACCCCTTTCTGAGATATTGGAGGATTTAATCCATTGATTGCTTTAATCCTCTCGAGAACAATATAAATGCCTTATTTTCTCACTATATGACCAATCAATTTTCCTTTTGATATTGCAAATATACATTTATTTGGATTAGGGGATATGCCATACATTTTGCGTATTTGAAAGACTTGACTAAGATGTCTCAATGGTGTTCTCTTAATTTTGAATGGACAATCAGGTGATCTTGATAATATGTCGTGAATTTTCCTATTAAATTACTTAAGGCGTGGTCCATAGCCCTCTGAAATGTTGCACCATCATTTTTTAGACCGAAAGGCATGGAGACATAGGCACATGTTCCCCATGGTGTAATGAAATCAATCTTGGATCTATCCTCTTCAGCCACAAGGACTTGATTGTACCCAAAAAATCTACCTAACATGGACATCAATGCAGAACTAGTAACTTGTTGTAGCAACATCTCCATATTTGGAAGTGGGTTTGAAAGTCGTTCTTCTTTCTAACCACCATGGGATTTGAAATTCATTCTGAGTGCCTAATTGGAAAAATTATGCCAACCCTTTTCAATTTTTCTAGCTCCATTTTTACCAAGGGATTTAATTTTGGATTTATCATTCTTAATTTTTACTTAAAAGGTTTTGACCCTTCTTTGAGCGGTATGGTTTGATGAAAGATAGATTTTTCATACTCCTTTAGATCATCATAACTCTATATGAAGATATCTTGTAATTCTTTGAAAGAAGAGTATATTGTTAAACTTCTTCAATAGGACACCTTGTACCAAGATTTACGCATTTGAGAGTATCAGATGTACCAATGTTAATTTTATGAATCTCTTGCACTTTCCTAATGAAATGTTCATCCACAACGATCATTTTATTTTTGTGTTCATCTCTTGTAACGTACCCAGCCCCCAGCTCGGTCACGTCACTACTAAAACGACCCATTAAATTTTTTTATTACTAAATCTATATGCGGAAATAATACTCAGCATGGCATTCATTCACATGTAATTGTCTATGCTGCCCAAAAACATAAACATATTCGATTAATTGTGCATATAACAACCAAATAACATACAACAACATTCAACCACATAAAGAGGGATTTAAATGCATCATTTTTCTCACAATAAGCAATGATAATCAAATATAACTCAGAGTAAATTGCACAGCAATTGTATAAACATTTAACATGAATAAACACAGCATATAAGAACACTTATCTTAATGAAATGTGAAACCTGTTGTAGAGGACGGACGTTCCTCCCAACCATATCCTTGTTGTTCCAATTCTCAACAGCAAGACACCCTCGAGTTGGGGCTATGAATTCACAAGAGACGGTGGTCCCTCAGGCTGGTTAATGTCCCCCTCTCCACAGTCAAGCTCACAGTTAATTCCAGTCCACCAACACTCTTCCCCTCAACCTACACAACCCAAGGGATGGAATCCCCCTTCACTGCTCATAGTCCCTTGGGCATTTCCACTCCCCTTTGGGGCTTCCAACACAGGTTGGATAGGAATTCCACTTGTTGGAACTTTAGGAATTTTACAGCTACAACACAAATTCATCCAACAACCAAAACACATGCTTCTTGGATGAATTTCAAGTAGCTCGTCACTATCAGGCATGCAACCTCTTTCTACACAAAATTACAGCTTTAAACAACAACAAAAACATGTTTGCAACTACTGCCTTCAAGTTCCGACACTCGGAATTCCATTGTTTGCCAAAAAACTCCATGTACAAACAGCTCTTTATCCAAAAAAGTAAATCTATAATTATGGTCTCCTACCCATACGAAATTCCTCTCTTTCTCTTTCCTGCTTGACTTGCACTCTTCCCCAAGTTGATTTTACTTAGCCCCCATTTTTTCCATAACTATGGGAAGTGTCTTTCACACCAACCCTGTTGGGCTACAATTTTCATTAGACCAAAATGCATAGGCATTAGTATTTTCCATAATGATTGGATTTAGGATCCATAAGAGGGGTTTAACCCATGCCGCGAAACTCGCGGGAAGCATTGAACCCAATGTCCAACAATATCCCCCCCATCACGTGTCGGGCAAGTTTTGAACTCGAGACATGTCGCTCTTATACCATTTGTTGGACTACAATTCTTGTTAGACCAAAACCCGTTGGCATTAGTCTCAGCCACAATCGTCGGAGTTAGGCCCATGAGAGGGGGTTAACCCATGTCACAAAACTCGTGGGAAGCGTTGAACCCAATGTCCAACAAACCCCTCTTACATGAATTCAATGATTGGTCTCTAGAACACTCAACAACTAATGGAAGGTTCATGGCTAGGATAATTTAGAGAAAAATAGGAATTTGGTTTTGGTTTAAGGGATATGGGTAACACTCCCCCTTGGACCCCTACCCTCTCTTGTGGATACTTAGCCCGCAAATATCCATCCATGTTCATCTGTAGTTGGTGTTACATTTAATTCATTATATTTTAATTTACATTGTTTACATATTGGCTCTCGCCCATTGTAACAACCCTGCTTAAATAGATGTATAGGGATTATTAATTATAATTAATTTGATAATTAATTGTCCTAATATGGTTTTAATTAAATATTGATTAACATTAATAATATTAATTAAATATTTATTTATTAATTAATTACATATCACATTCAATGACATGGGTCATAAGTTAAAGGGGTTAATAATTTAATTTATTAAAAACTTACGTATACGGAGGGGATAAGAAACATTAAATAAAAGGATAAGAAACATTAAATAAAAGGATAAGACATTAAATAAGAGGATAAGATAATGAATATAGGGATAAGGAAATTAATGAGGAGGAAAGAGTCGGTGAAGGAGGGATATGACGGGAGGAGTCCTACGGGAAGGGGGATCATCATTTTTGGGGGAGGAAGCATTTTGGAGGGGGACGAGAGTTATGGTTTCTTTGCTTGTATTTTATGGTTCTGTGGTGGAGTTCTGTAGTCTTTGAGTATCATTGCAGGGGGGGCACCGGGTTGCTAGGGGTTTTGGGCACAGGGGCCAGATTCCTTTCGGTTTCCTGGAGCTAGGGAGTCGGATAAGCTACTCCTAGCTGGTTGGGAGGTTAGTCGGTTTGGGCAGAGTTGGTCAGTGCATCAGGCAACAGCAAGGCAGCAGGGAAGGGACAGCCATATCGATGGGAATCAGCATCAGAAGCAAGTATTTTATTGTGAATTGTTGAGTTATTTTCATGTTGTAGATAGATTTTAATTTATGCAGAATATTTATGCTTATGATGTGAATGAATAATTTACATATGAGAAGGCAACTATATGTTAATTGTATTAAATTTTGTATTTAATTAAGTTGGGTCTCTACACATGGTATCAGAGCCGTGGTTCAAAATCTGGAGCCAAGGGCCTACCTACCCACCCAGAAATTTAAACACCCTGAAACTCTCTAAAATTTATGGGCATGAGGGCCAAGCTCCAACTCCAACTCCAGCTCCACCTAACCTGCAAGCCAACACACAAATTTTTTTAATGCAAATATAAATATAAATAATAATACACTTAGGGAAGATTTTTTTTTTAACTCAGATATAAATATGATTAATAATATAGATACTGAACATTTTAACATGGATATAGAAACTGTAGAGATATAGATATCAGATGTAACATTACTTCCAAGTTTCTCAAGAGAGTTTACAATAAAATTTTAAAAATAAAAAAAATTAAACTCAAAAAAAAAAAACACTTGTCAAATGGAATGAGATGAGGAAGAGAATGTGTTTCCTGAACTGATATCAGGTTAACATCAACCGTATCAATGGCTTAAGTTCATTCTTTTCATCTAGCAAATGGCCCAGAAGCTGGACCTGCACATGGACCTGACTGTATATTTTTAGAAATAGCTTTTCTTCTAAAATTGAAATCTTCTAAAAATATATATATAGCTTGTTCTTCTAAAATAAAATAAAAATTGTTAATGAGTAATAATATAATGAAATCCTTGAAAGGACACACAATCAAAGGAACAGAACACACCAGCGTTTAGCATTTCTATTATCTGGCAAAAGATATAACACGAGAAAAAGATTTAACCTACAAACCCTGATAAAGATATGCAGAACGAGCGTTCAAGATATATTAATAGGCTTTCTTCTTTATCCCAACCCTTTTAGCCAAATTAGACCTCTAAATTGACATAACTCTAAGCTTCTTCAAAACACAAACTATTATCGTCTTTTCTTCTGTATTCCCAAAAGAAAAAAGAAAAAATGCAATCATAACACACCTTTGATATATCTTACTGGCCCGAGATATTTGGGGATGATATTCAGTTTGATGAGCTTGGGGAAATGCACGCAGTAGCTAATCGGGTCACTTTAGAAGTGTACAAGCTCGTAATGAAGGATGAAAGGTAAAGAAAGAAGAGATTCCGTGAGACGTAGCTGGCTGGAATAATTAATGGGTAGGTTTGTTTTCAATCCGAATATGATTTTGACGAGTGCTTGGAAGCTACCAGTCCGGACTAGTCTGACCCTGTAGCTACTCACGGTCCACATGATGCGATCAATTCTTTTCTCAATTCTTCGAGGGTTTGTCTTGCCTGAGTAAAGATGGATCCACGAGGAGCGCTTGAAAGAGAGGATTGGCAGAAGTACACCCACCCTCGCCCTATTGATTCATTAAGAAGGGGCGATGACATTGATCTGTTGGAACAAGTCTCAACAACACAAAACGAGATTTTGTTTCATTGGTCATAAAACTCTGTTCATTTGAATCTTTCTCTCTGATAAGATTTAATTTGAATCTTCCTTTCCGAAGAGCTCTTCTATAAAAAATAAAAAAAAACAAATACAAAGGATATACAAAAGTATACATCCATGCATGAAACATCGCCAGAATTTGCCTGAAATGCAGACAAAATATAGCTGAAATACAGTCAACGAGATGGTGACAGTGTCCCCGCAATCACTCTTAACACAACAGAGTCCAGACAAGATGACAGAACCCAAGTGCATTTAACGATTTTTAGAACATTACAAAAAAAAAAAAAATCCACCACAAACCCTACAATCTTCAAACAAAGTTCTCTATAAGATCGTAACCACGTCAAAAAAAAAAATTAAAATAGTTGTTACAGGTGAAAAGAGAGGGTATGCTTAAAAGGGCACTAAAAGAAATAATGATCTTGTCTTTTCAGAAAGATGCAGAATTCGCCGATGTTGGGGGAAAAGAAAATCTAGCTAAAATAGACCCTGAACTTTTCTTGGGAAATATTAATAAGTCAAACATGATTTCAAAAACCTGGTTCTCTGTGAGGGCTACATATTAGCCACAACAGAAATATCGGCGCTGCCTAAATGGGGCTACAGAAAGAATAACATCTACATCTGAGGCCTGTTTTAATTAGTTTAAGGTATCAAAACAAATACGTACCCTACAATTACAATTAAGGGATGAATTGCATTTGCCAAGAGCGCGGTCACGAGATTGAATCGCCCTGGGGAAAACAAAACTTAAAGCAACTCTTATCATGCAGAATTAGGGTTTGAGCTTTGGTCTTTGAGAATCTTACCTTGTCGCCAACGAATGGGATTTTGAGGGTTTTATTGTTCTCCTTCGGTTGCTTCTTCTTCTTCAATACTTGAGCAAAAAAAAAAACACAGACACATAGCCAAAAAAAAAAAAAGAGCTACGGGTTATGGAAATCGATGGGAATGGAACCCTCGACTCCGTGAACCAAACAAACAAATGACAGACCTGTTCATAAAATTTCCAGACAAGTTCAGAAAATTGACAAGCAAATCTACAACAGACAAGTTCAAGCTAACACTCCAAGAACCAGCGCCAAGCCACCGAGGAACAGAGGGAACGCGCCACTATGCTCGACTTGCCCTCCATTCCTGGAACTCAAGGATACCAGGGTCGACCGAGCAGGGAGATGGCCATGGCCATCGGTCTCATCCTTCACCCTGAACGCTTCAAAAAAAAATATGAAATGTGAAATGGAAGAGAGGGTAGAGTTCAAAGAGATAAGGATGAGGAAATTAGGGTTACGGTTTAGATAGGAGGGCACTGGAGGAAGAAGGACGGGCACGTGGGCTTCATGCGTGCCCGATTTGATTTTTTTTTTTATTTATTTAATTTTATTTAGATTATTTTATTTTATATTTTATTTATTTATTTAAATTAACTTTTTAAATTATTACTAAATTTAAATTTCAATCGTTTAAATTGTTAATTTTTTTTTAACTATTTATTAATAAAACAAAAAAAAATACATATATATATATATATAAATATATGTTGCAAATTAAAACTAAGTATAGTAATTAATTAAAAGCAATTATGATTAATAAATTAAATGAGTGATTAATGTTAATGTTAAATTATGTTTTAGGTTTAAATTTATGTTTTTAAATCTATGATTTAGTTAATAGTTTAAATTTTAAATATTTCAAATTATATTATGTTTTGTTTAAGTTTAAAACTAGTTAAAGTGATTAATTAGTTTTAAACTAAAACACCGAGCTAAGAACCTGCAATACAACACGAGTTAACCAAGACCGAGCGCCCAATCGCCAGGAATCAAGACACAGGGAGGAGGATCTCACAAGCGGGCTCAAAGGGCGCGCATTGCAGAACAAAAAAAAACACAGTGATTCAAACAAGCCAAGCGCCAAGTCCCTCCATTCCATTCCACCAGTCAAAGCTAAGCGCTAAGCTCCAATGCTTGAAAGACACTCTACAATCCTTAAAGACTCACACCTGCAGCCACCAAGGACATTTCCCAGGGGAGGGGACTCAAGGCCACCTCCATATGGTAACAGAATTGCGCCAAGGATAGTAGCCGCAGGGATTTCAATGGCAGCGAGTGCAGCATCTCGTTCATCACCAATGACGCAGACAGGTCCACGGCCATCTCAGGGAACAGCTAGTAGGGGCAGGGGTTCCAGGGGAAGGAACTCATTTCAGAGACAGTCACAGAAAAGTGCGCAGGTTCAATCTCGTGTTACCTGTTGGGGATGCGGAGGACCCCATTACCAGCGTGACTGCCCAGAGTTACAATCAGGGTTTGTGCATAGAAAAGGAAAGGCACCAATGGGGAGAGAAAGTAGCAGCCTGATTTACGCAACGGTTAATAATCACCAGGACGAACATCAATCCATGGTGGTGGAGTCACCAGGTACGCTAAATCATATCAACGTTAAGATTTTATTTGATTATGGTGCTTCAAATAGTTTCATTTCACCATCTACATTAGAAAAGAGTGGGTTCGCAGCCTACAAGCATGATGACTTTAAACAAGTCGAGATGGCTTCGGGGGAAAAACAAGCGGTAGGACCTAGTGTTGATAATTGCATAATAGACCTGGGAGTGTGTACTACCAGGTTGAAGGTATACATCACTACTCTCGGGGAATATGACCTAATCATTGGAATGGATTGGTTAGCATCTCACCGAGCTTTGGTAGATTGTTTCACAAAGAGGGTGCTTTGTGTCGACGATGAGGGAAGGCTAGTAGAGATCCAGGGTGTGCGGAGAAAAGTGTCATTACGCTTTATATCAACTATGAAGGTTAAGTGATGCTTGAGACAAGGGTGTCGATTATATGCAGTGGAAGTAGTGAATGAAAGGAAGGGACCCTCATTGGATCAGTACCCAGTATTGTTAGAATTTAAAGATATTTTTCCGAACGAGTTACCAGGGTTACCTCCCGAGAGGGAGCTTGATTTTACTATTGAGATAAAACCTGGTGCAGAACCAATTTCCAAGACTACGTATCGGATGACAGCGCCGGAACTTTATGAATTACAAATGCAGTTGAAAGAGTTACTGGACTTAGGGCTAATAAGGCCCAGTGTCTCACCTTGGGGCGCACCAGTAATTTTTGTAAAGAAGAAGGATGGATCCTTACGGGTGTGTATAGACTACAGGGACTTGAACCGTGCTACAGTGAAAAATAGGTACCCAATGTCACGAATAGATGACCTCTTCGATCAGATGAAAGGAGCAGCGGTATTCTCAAAGATCGATTTGAGATCAGGGTATCATCAGTTAAGGATTAAGGAAGGCGATATCCCAAAAACTGCCTTTCGAACTCGGTTTGGACATTACAAGTTTGTCGTAGTACCTTTTGGATTGACCAATGCGCTAGCAGTATTCATGAGCCTCATGAACGGTGTATTCCGGAAGTACTTAGACCATTTTGTACAAGTCTTTCTAGATGACATCCTCATCTATTCCAAGAACGAAAGAGAACATGAGGGACACTTACAAGTAGTGTTGTCCTGCCTTAGGGAGAACAAATTGTATGGGAAGTTGTCGAAGTGTTCCTTCTTTCAGAAAGAGATCCACTATTTAGGTCATATCATTTCCGTTGAAGGAATCTTTGTAGACCCAGAAAAGGTAAAGGCCATTATGAAGTGGCCAATGCCGAAAAATTCCCATGAGGTGAGAAGCTTCATGGGGCTAGCAGGTTATTACCAGAGATTTATGGAAGGATTCTCAAAAATAGAGAAACCCATCACCACTTTACAGCGCAAGGGTGTCAGGTATGAATGGACAGAAGAATGTGATAGTGCATTCATCGAGCTTAAGAGGTTACTAACTAGTGCGCCAATTCTACGAGTGTTGGATATGGAAAAGGACTTCACAATCTGCACGATCCCTCGAAACAAGGGTTGGGGGCCGTGCTAATGCAGGATGGAGGAGTGATAGCTTATGCGTCAAGGAAGTTGAAGAAACACGAAGAGCTATACGCAACTCATGATTTAAGGTTGGCAGCTGTAATGCTATCTCTGAAACTTTGGAGGCACTATCTTGTGGGGTGAAACTTTGAGCTCAAAACGAACCATCAAAGTTTAAAACATCTCTTCACTCAAAGAGATCTGAATGCCAGGAAAAGGTGATGGAGTGAGTTTATGAGTGAGTACGATTTTGGTATTTCATACATCAAGGGAAAGGAAAATGTGGTCACAGATGCCTTGAGTAGG
>ML778645.1:227843-242277 GCA_009831015.1 Picea engelmannii | reverse complement strand
TTTGTGCCATTAAAAATGGGTGCCTTGTTGGTTGAACCATCATGACTAGTCATGATTTCACTGCAGGATCTTCCTTACACTAAAGGAACCTGCTCTGATACCAATTGTTACAGGTATGAACTAACTGAGAGGGGGGGGTGAATTAGTTAGTTTAGATTATTAACAATTTCCCTTGTTTTAACTTTGAATCAATAATCTTAGTGGCAGTGAGTCTTTACTGTGAAATTCAGAGTTATGAACATAAAGCAAATAACATAAAGAATAGCAATCACACACAGCATTCACTCACAAGTGTGAGACACAGATTTTTCAAGAGGAAACCCAACCAGGGAAAAAACCTCGTCTTCTTAGGATGTTAAGCAAGCTCCAACTGCGTCACATCTCATCTTTTATGAGCACCAACTCATAGAGGCTACAACCTCTGATTACCAGCACCAACTGGCTGAGAGCACCAACTCCCACAGAATCCCAGCACCCACTGGGTGGAAGCACCGACTTCCTTTTTTACTTCAGCACCAACTGAGCGAAGGCACCAACCTTCAGATTCCTTTCTGTTGATCTACTCTGCATTCTTCACTGTCTCTGATCTGCTGCTCTGCTTCACTGTCCTCTGCAGCCCATTCTCAGCTTCTTCTCCTGTCACGCAGATTCTCCTCTTCCTTTTCTCACATTCAGAGCTCTCTCTCTTTCTCACTTCAACGGAAACCTACCATCTCTATTTCAGCGCATTATATTGTTTTTTCACATGCAGAGATTTTCCTTGCTTTTCTCAACTCCAACTGCAGTTTCCTTTTTTTTCCATCCTTTCTTCTGCTTTTTGCATGCCAGCATTCTCCCTGATTTTCTGAACTGGCTCTTTGCATGCCTCCTCTACGCATACCACATCATGCAACGTTGTGTTCTTTCTGTCTTAACAGGCAGTCTAATTTTAGACTAAAAGTCCTTCCACCGTCCAGAGTGATTAGAGAAAACCCAACTGCCAAAATCTTCCAGACTTGTCAATGCAGATGAAAGACCCCCACAAAACCCTGGATTTAGACCATTCTCTTCCTAACTCGGAATATCCTACTCTTCTTGGGTTTTCATTAGACCCAGGGATAACACTGATCACTGGCCTGGCAATGTTAAGCTCTGTTGGTTGTGCATTATATCCATTTGACGTTGGCCACAACAATCGCATTGTGAATGGCATCGTTCGTGCGTTTCTTGGAAAAATCGATTGGTAACCCAAGGCATCTTTTTAATGGTTTCTTGATGCTGCTGCTAGTCACGGCCATGGCTAAGGGAGAGCCAACGGGAAATAGACGTATCCTTCTTGATTTTGTCAGCCAGGATCCCCATGGGCGAAGGCTGAACTGGAATGCCAATTGGGTCGTCTCACGGAGCTCAGAGTTCTTTCCCTGAGATCAAAGTTGTTGAACGGTCCTCTGCCTTCAGACCTTGCAAATGCCAAGGATTCGAGAAAATGCCAAGGATTCAAGAAGCATCTATCTTCAGCATAACGTGCTTTCTGGGCCATTGCCTCTATTTTTGTCTCAATGGGGGTGCTTGAATCGACTGGATCTTTCCTTCAACCATTTCAGTGGGTTTATTCCTTTTTTATTGAATAACCTAACGCATCTTAGCTTGTAGAACAATTCGATGAGTGGAACCCAATCTCAACATCCCCACGTGCTCCATAACCACAGATTCCTAACGCATCTTAGCTTGTAGAACATTTCACTGAGTGGAACCCAATCTCAACATCCCCACGTGCTCCATAACCACAGATTGCCATCAATGACAACCTTGACAGTCTTCATCATCTCTTCTATAGCCATATTTCCAACATGGTTCCACCCATAAATCCCCTTCATGTTCCACATGGATCACATTCCAATCAATCACATGATTAGAATCAAATATATGTTTTTTTAATAAAGACACGTGGAACATTTTATGAATTCCCATGGATGCAGGTAATGCTAGCATGTATGCAATTGGTCCTATCATTTATATGACCTCAAAAGGCCCACAATATCTCACTGCCAACTTTGGGAAGCTTCCCAATTTCAGCGAGCTTCTCTTGGATTTACCTTTTAAAAACATGTGCTCTCCCACTTTGAATTCTCATTCTGTCCTTTTTCTATCAACATAGCTCTTCTGTCGATCTTGTGAAATTTTTAAATTTTGTCTAGTTTTTACCATTTGTTCTTCCATTTCCCTTAACAACTCTGGCCTAATCACATCTTTGTCTTCGGGGTTGTCCCAACTTACTAGTGTGTTGCATTTTCTGCCATACAATGCTTCAAATGGGATAATCTTCAATGATTCTTGATACACATTGTTGTATGAAAACTCAACTAAATGGATATAGTCCTCCCACTTAGAAGGTGTATCCATTACATACATTCTCAACATATCTTCTATTATTTTATTAATTCTTTTTGTTTGCCCATCTGACTATAGTTGATATGTTGTATTGAAATTTAAATTTGTCCCAAATCCTTTAAACAATCCCCTCCAAAATTTAGAAGTGAACTTGGGATCTCGATCCGACACTATTGCCTTAGGCACACCATGTAGCCTAGTGATTTCTCTCATGTAAATTTCTGCAATATTGGTTTCCTTATGAGTTACTTTTACTAAAATGAAATGTGCAACCTTTGTGAGTTTCTCCACCACTACCATGATGAAATCATGTTTCCTGGTTGTCCTAGGCAATTTAGTAATAAAATCGATAGTAACGAATTCCCATTTCCATTCAAGAATGGGAAATGGTTGCAGCAATCATGTTGGATGTCTATTCTTGGCCTTTACCTTCTAACATTCCATGCATCTAGCCAAACAATCAATGACATATTTCTTCATACTAGGCTAAAAATATTGACCTCCTATAGTTGTAATAGTTTTATGATATCATAGATGTCCTGCATATGGCACATTATGCATCTCCCTTAGAACTAAATTTCTCAATTATTGAGAATTGGGAACATAAACTCTATTTTGAAATAAGAGGATTCCATCATCTTCTAGATTGTGATCCTTGTATTTGTGTTGTGTGTCATTTTGTTGTAAACACATCCTCTATGATTATATGTTTTAAATCTGTAATGTACATACTAATGGTTGCAACATGCATTTTATGCACCCTTCTGTTGAGTGCATCAGCCACCTTGTTCTATTTTCCCTTTATGTGCTTGATATTAAAGTCATATTCACTCATAAACTTCAGCTATCTAGTTTGTCTAGCATTTAATGTTGGTTGTTCAAACAAATATTTCATACCACTATGGTTTGTTCTCAATTCAAATTTTATTCCCATAAGGTAATGCCTCCACATCATTAAGGCATGTACTATGGTTTCCAACTCTAAGTCATGTATGGCATAATTTATGTCATGATCCTTCAACTTGCTGATCTCATAACAAATTACATGTCCATTTTGCATAAGGACTCAAATGTGCCCTTCCTTGCATGCATTTTTGCACACAATAAAATCCTCATCTTGATATACAACTTTCAAAATAGGTGCACTAGTTAATCAATCCTTTAAGCACTGAAAATTTTCTTCACATTTAGCAGTCCACTCAAACTTTACTCCTTTCTTTTGAGAAGATGTTATTGGGTGTGCAATTTTGTAGAATCCTACAATGAATCTCTTATAGTAACCAGCTACACCCATAAATGATCTAACCTCTGAAATATTTGTTGGCACTGGTCAACTCTTGATTGCTTCAATCTTTTTTGGATCCACAGCTATGCCCTGTTCTGAAAAAATGTGACACAAATAATGGATTTGTTTTTGATAAAAAGTGCACTTACTCAATTTGGCATACAATTGGTGCTCTCTCAACACTTATAGCACCATCCTCAAATGTTTCTCATGTTCCTCCTCTGTCTTGGAATATATGAGAATATCATCCAAGAATACAATTACAAACTTATCCAAGAAATATATAAACACTCCATTCATGAGACACATGAATGTAGTCAATGCATTTGTCAATCTAAAAGGCACCACCACAAATTCATAGTGTCCATACCTTGTCCTAGAGGTTATTTTTTTGGTGTATTCTTCTGTGATTCTCACTTGATGATAGCCTGACCTCAAGACAATCTTGGAGAATATATTTTCTCCTTTCAACTAATCAAATAGATCATAAATACTTGGCAAAGGATATTTATTCTTTACTGTAACCTTCTTCAGTTGTCTGAAGTCAATACATAACCTTGTAATTCCATCTTTCTTATTGACAAAAAGAACTGGGGCACCCCAAGGAGAAACACTTGAGCATATGTTCCCTTTCTTTAAAAACTCTTCTAGTTGCATGTGCAACTCCTTTAGCTCTAGCGTTCTCATTTTGTAGGTAGTCTTATATATTGGGGCAACTCCAGGCATTAATTCAATTGAGAAATCTATATCCCACTTTGGTGGAAATCCTAGAAACTCCTCAAACACATCTCCATACTCTTTCAATACTGGATAATCTTCAAGAATTGGGTCCTTGTCCTTCATTGGCTCTTCCATATGGTTTGCATGTATCTGGTACCCTTTTCTAAAACCTCTTTTCAACTACAATGTTCAAATATCTCGGGCAGATATAGGCCTTGGAATACCTTGCACCGTCCTTAAATTCCCTTCCTCATGAAGACATGTGAATACTTTGTTATAACAATCTAAAACAACATGATGATTTTCTATCCAATCCATACCAATCAAGCATTCATAAGACCCAATCAGTATGATGTTAAAATTTTCCTTTGTGTTACTTCCATTCATATTTATAGGGCATTCTTTAACAAGCTCATTAATTCTTCTCTTGGTTCCAGTAGCTAGTTGAACTAGCCAAGACTTTTCATGCTTACATTTCTTCAATTTAAATCTTTCAATTAGCTTTGGATCTATATAGTTATGACTAGCTCCATAATCAATTAAAATAGCTATGGGTTGATTATCAATCTTACCTTCCACTTCAATCATGTGGGATTGATACTCTGATTTTCTATTGTCTAAGGCTGCATATATCCTTGGCATGCTTTTTCCCATGTCCTCTATTGTCTCCTCCTCCTTGATGCTATGCAAAATATTCATCTTATCTCCTCGGTGAGGACAATCTTTATACATGTTATCTCCTTCATATCCCCAACACTTTATGGGATGCTTCCTTGGCCTCTTTTCCAAGGACTCTGTCATTTTTTTATCACCTTGATATGGTTGCCATTGCTGATATGATTGAAACATATTCCTCATAAAAGGTGGCTTGAATCATGTCTTCCTTTGATCCATGTTTCCCTTCTTCTTGTCATTCCAGACCCTTTGGAAAGTTGTATTTCCTCTATTCTTCTCATACAAATACTTGGTCTTTCTTATGGCTTCTTCTAAACTCTTGGGCTCATCAAACTGAATTTTATCCTCATAAAAGGATGGTATCCCACTCAGGAACCTCTGAATTTTGACCTTCTCATCTTTGATGAAGCTCACATACCTAAGAAGTTCCAAGAACTTTATCTCATATTCATCCATGGTCATGTTCCCAAGTTTGAGTTCAAAGAACTCTTGCATCTTCTTATCATAATATTGCTCTGACAAGTACTGCTGCTAAAAATATTTCTTGAATTGCTTCCAAGTAATTATTTTCTCATCAAGGTGTTTAACATGCTTTAGTCGGTCCCACCACATAGATGCCTTCCCTTGAATATGGTAGGCTGCAATTCTAGCTTCCACATTTGATTAGTAGTTATACAATTGGAAATATTTTCTCATTCCCATCAACCATGCTTATGCATCTTCACCTTTATTTTTTTCTCAATCAAATGATGGTGGCTTGATTTTCCTCAATTCCCCTTGCAAGCTATCTAACCCATGTCTCCTTCTCTGATGCCTAACAGGAGATATACTTGTGATGCTTTTTTACCTTGAACGTGCATATGTTTTTTTGGTCGAGTGCCCTGGAGAATGATGATGTTGATGTCTACTGATACTCCTTGATCATCTATATCCCCCATGATCATTCCTCCTATCATGAGACCCAGACACCTCCAGTTGTTTGGGACTATCTTCTTTCCTTGTGCATGAATACTTTTTGACTTTCTTCTGCAACATATTCAATATTTTAAGTATCTCTTCTTGAGCCTTCATGATCCTCTCATTATCAGCCCTATAGCTCTGCACTTTTTTTGCAGGCTTCTCATAGTTATAGGCTCTTGCCTATCTCTTCTTCCATTAAACTCAATCTCAACATTACCCATGCTAAAATGTAGACCTATAACTTCTAATTCATGGCTATAAGACCCTTGATCATCCTCCATATCTCTAATTCTCATGTAGGAACTAAAGTCTGCTTTTCTGGATCTTTAATTCTGCAAGAATGTGCATGCAATATTTGTTGTTATAATTAAGCATATTGCAAAAATATTTATTAATTGGATTAAATGTCATTATTCATTTTAAATTATGGAGAGTATTAATGCACTACTCCCAAGTATGATTCTTTAAATTTATTCCTCTCCGAGACAACTTTACAACAATTGTACTCCTGTCTCAATATGAGTTATGAGTGAAAAGTTACAACCTCCACATGTTGTAATTTCCTCTCATTTACTGCTACGACACTCTCTTTTATCACTTTCTAAGAAAATATAATGTCCAATTCAAAATTATGGGTTCCCAGATGTCTTGTACTCTTTAATTCATTTCTAATGACTATTTGTTTGCTCAAAACTGAGTTCCTAGCTGAAAGTTATGGTCCAGAGAATTTTTTGTTGTTTTACCCAATTTATCCCTATATGCTACATGTGCCTTATTTCTCTTCCTGCACATTTTCAGGTACCCATAACCAAATTTTAACTCCATTGTTGGCTTCTTTGGGTCATAATAATTCCATCTACTACTCTTGTGCTCCAAACGGACTCCTGAGCATGGTTTTATTCCCTTCAGAAGTAAATTTGGTGCCAAAATTTTACCCTCAATGTTTTGGTTGTAACTTCCTCATACGAGCTTCATTTTGCGAACCATTTAGTTAATTGGATAGCTCTCTCTGAGTTATTTTATTTGAGTTGTAGAGCCAAAGTCTACCTTGGTACACTTTATTCTTGTGGGTTTAGACTATCTAAAAACAACGTTTAGGGTCCCTAAATCGGATCACAAGTTCGTGACCTATGTTATCACCCTATAAGTTATAGGATCAACTGGTGACTGGAATATTATCTATTTCTAGTATTTTTGTTGACAAATGATTTTTCATTATACAAATAATTTGAAAAAGAAAAGGAAAGAAAAAAGGAAAAAAGAAAAGAAAAGAAAAGAAAAAAGAAAAAGAAAAAAGAAAAAAAAAAAGAAAAAAAAAAGAGGGCATAAAAGAATTCAATAAAAGCCCCATGCAATAATAGTAACTTGGTCCATACCTTTCAAGCATGGCCAAGTTCTTTTAAATTGATGTTGATAGGGTTAGTGAATGAGTTTAGCTAAACAGTTTAATCTTAGCCAAAGTGTCTAGGATAGATTAGTGAATAAATCTGGCCAGATTGTCTAATCTTGGTCAGATAGCCCCAGGGTAGAGTAAATTCTTAACCCAACAGTCTAATCTGGGTTAATTGTCATAGGAAGCTAGGTTAGAAGATATCCTAGTTGCTTTATTGCTCTATTTCAATAAGAACCAGTTTGATGATCAATGTTGCACCATGATTTGGATACCTAAATGTTGTTCGACTAACCCCTTGGTGGTGTAGACATGAAAAGTCTTAGAAAAAACACGTGAAAAAGCACTTATCCTAAGTTTTCTAAGCGCATGTATTTTTCGCGACCTCACTTATGCTCCGATCATGTATCAATGGCCCAGATGATCGTGCTCAGATCTACGGTGGACAGGTCTTTCCGGACCCCCCCGACCGTTCTATCTTTAACGGAGGGGGGGGGTCTGGAATTGTTGATAAGACCTGCGTCCATCTGGACGGCTCAGGATCAAGCGCGCAAATCTACAATCAACGTCGAATTCCGGACCCCCCCGTCCATTCTACCTTTAATGGAGGGGGGGGGGGTCCAGAATGTGTTATAAACAACGTGCATAGATCTGCAGCTCAGAAGAAGGCACGCGGATCAACGGCCCAAGATGTTTTTCGGACCCCCCCCGACTATTCTGATTTTAACTTGGGGGGGGGGTCCAGAATGGTATCTTTCCTCTGGCGGGCCCCTTTTTATAAGTGGAAACGATCTAATGGCCCCGAGTCCCATCATCTCCTACTGTCTGACATACCATCGTCACCTCTGGACGTCACCATCCACCTTGCCCAAAATAGTCATGTCCCATAACTACTGTCAGTTCCTCTCCCCCATTCTCTCGTGGCAAACCCCCTCACTATGACCTTTACCCCAATCAGTAGCTGCCACGTCACTCATTTGTATCCCTCAGTCACCGTCACCTGCCATCTCACACTCTAAGTGATCCGTTGGCCATTTATTACTGGATGACCTATCCGTTAACCAGCTGACCTGTCTCCCGTGCCCAACGGACACCCATTTACTCAAAACTATCCTTTTCTTCCTATTTTCACCATTTACCCACTCATCGCACCAGAGATATTTACCCCATTTTCTCCTCCATTACAATCAGTTGCCCTCACCAACAGCCACCCCGCTAACGTTGTTTTTTCTTGCAGGTATTGTTGCAGTAATGGAACCAAAGTCCAAACAAGCAGAAGGAGAGGAGAATATGTTCCTCCCGCCTCCTGTCGACCTTGACAGGATCCCACTGGTCGACAAAGACCGATTAATCGCAGATATAAAGTGCGATTTTGATTTCGCAGACCTTCATTCGTGGCTCAAGGAAGTCTTCCTGGACCAGAGTGATGAAATCGGACTCTGGGAGTCCAACTTACCCCTTTACCTCTTCCCTCAGATCCACCCTTTTCCAGAGTTATCTCTCAAGTGCCAAGCCCACTACATTCCTGAGCAAAGAGTTGTCGTCTCCTCGTCCGGAGAGATCCTTTTACTCATCACGCCTGAATCCATCGACCAAATGATGCAAATCCCCCAAGCCGACTCTGCATCCCCCTTCAACCTGGAAATTCTTACAGAATTATACCAGAAAATGACTTTCCCTCGAAGAGCTCAAATATTTGAGCTTTTCCTCCCCCCATCCGCTCAATTCCCCTCCACAAATCCTCCTTATCGTTCTTCCATGTTCTCGACCAAAGGAAACCAAATCATCTCATCCCTTTGTGCCTTATTAGGATACTATTTTGATCAGTGGGTAGATGAACCCATTCTGGGATTTTTATCCATCTTCTCTACCGATGAGAAACCCACCACCCAGTTTGACTTCAGCACATTCTTGGCGAACAATATTCATGAACAGTTTGTGAATTTCGCCATGGAAGGCATGTTCTGATACTCATCCATACTGGCGTACTTGTTCGTCTTCTTCTAAGCGGATAAATTCGTCTTTTCCATGCAGAAGATGGATGGAGATGGTAGACCCCAGGCAGTGACAGCATGGACCTCCTTACTCAAGCACAACTCCACAGAGTTCAATTTCAAGGAGTTCATTGATCAATTCTACCACCCTGTAGTAAGTATGCTTAGCAGCAGGCCCGAGCCTCGAATAAATGATGAAGTTCAGAGAATCCTGCATCTCTCGGATAACACAAAGACAGGGGATTGGTATTTGTACCAATATTACACCGAGATCAGAGTATACGGGTGTGAGTTGGCACCATATAAGATGCCCAAGTATCTGCCTATCAGAATTTTTGCTTTGGAATATATAAGGCAGATAATAAATTCCGATGATATCCATTTTGTGTCACTGAAGAAAAAGCAATAGCTTAGAATCAAGGGGCAGATTGGCTCCTTCATCTGCAATAATCGTGGCGCTAGAGAAGAAGCAGATAGGATGCTGAGGGAAATGAAGTTCTTCATGAGTTTCCCATGGCATTATGATCCATGTGGGATCATCTTCGAGATGAGAGTAGAAAACAAGAACATCCCATATTTTCATGAAGCTAGGCCTGAAGTTGAAAAATTTGCAAACCAGACAGTATGGGAGCCTAACACATTGGTTGAAGTAGAAAAGCAGGATCCCCCGACCACTGTGTCACAAACAACCATGCCACAGGTCCCGAAAGAGAAAAGGCCCAGGCAAGATTTATCTCTGCCTGTCACGGAGGTATCGTCAGAAGAGTTCCAGTTGCACAACAAGAGGCCTAAGAATTTTGCAGTTCCTGGCCCGACCGGGGAAAAAGAAGCCCCGTCTACTACAGTGACCAAAGTTGATAGGCCACCCTTCGGTTCGAGCCTCCATAAGGTTATAACCGCAGCACTGCCAGAAAAATATACAGATTCTCCATTGACCACCCAACCAGGCAAGCTGGGACCGAAGCTGAGTATCTTTGACAAGTATGAGCTGATCAAGAAAAGGAACCAGACCCTGACCAGCAGTACTTGCACCCAGTTCTGGAAGCAGACGTCGACTGCGCAACATAGGTTGCTATCGGCATTCGACACCGAGAAGGGAATAATGCATATGGAATTCCTCCAGGCATAGGTACCAGATCCAAAGGTGATCACTGACTATAAAAGGGCCACTTTCGAATTCCAGACGAAGGACGTGCATCCGGCCGATCAGATGGATCTGCATAAGCAGATAGAGGAAATGGTCTTTTACACGCTGGCGCATGCTTCCACTACTGCGTCCAAACTACAAGTGTCCCTAAACAATGTTCAAACACAACTGAAGTTGGAGAAGATATCGTCCTTTGCCAAGGACAATAGGATCAAGACTTTGGAGGAACTGGTCCTCAAGATCGGTTACGATCCTGCGAACGTGAAACCAGCTGAGGAGATGATTAAGAAGAAGAATGTTGACATAGCCTCCTTAAGGAAACAGTTGAAACTCCCGCCCACAGAGGATTCACAGGCGAAGGAGATAGCAGAGAAAGAAGGAGAGAAAGATGAAATGCTCAAGCTTCTCATGGAGCAAAATGCACAGCTTAAGGAAATGGAAGCTGAGATCGAGAAGCTATTAAAAGAGAAAGAGAAACTAAAGCCAATGGAAGTCATTCTATTGAGTGTTATTCCAATTTCAGGAGTGAGCACAGCATCAGTGACATAAGTCCCATCCGCGACTCCATTGACATCCCTGGAGAAGACAGCCGACCTGGCTAAGTCTATGGAAAAGATGAACCTGCAGGAAACAGAGATCAGCAGGCTCAAAAAGGAGATTGAGAACCTTCAGGAACTCAAATATTCCTTTCAGACCAACCTCTCCAAGGAAAAGCAGGTGACATATCAGCTCAAATAGGAGTTACAGCAGCTCCGGAAGCAAACAGTGGCAGGAAAAACTTTGGTCGAGGTTAAAGAAAGTGTATGGACAGACATCACCAAGTCCATGAACGAGATATGGCCCATGATACAGATAATGTTTGAGAAGAATGAATTGGTGCACAGAAGCAAACAGGCCATCGAGAAGATCAGATCAGAATTGGGAGAGATGCCAACACAAGCGAACGAGATCATCAAACTCCTAAATTCTAAGACCAGGGAAGAGCTGGAAGAGCTGAAAATTGAAGACAGAACAGAGACCATCCTTGAGATTAAAAGAGTTTTGACCAAGAGAGGATTAATGCTTCAGCTGGAAGAAAAGGTTCAGGCCATGGACCTAGGGGTACAAAGATTCTTTAGTAAGATTGAGGCTCTACAGAAGAAAGGTCTTCCTGGTCTAAAAGTAATCAATGATAAATTGATGACACTCCCAAATTACAAGAAGAGATTGGCCGATGTGGCTAAGGATAGTTCAAATTTTGCAGGAATTCAAGGGAGCATCACTGGCAAGGCATTTCTAGATGCCCTTCAATGGGACATCAGTATCCAACATGATATTCGATACATCTTCCTCACCAAGCCTACCTTCACCAAGTACACAGAAATGGACGAAGTGTATCGAAGGCTACTCAAAGTCAACGTGCCCAGTCATCTCCGATGGGAGGAACTCTTTGATCTGATCGAGTAGCAGATGAGCTGTCCCAGTCCAGTCATTTGTCCAGTCAGATGAGGTCGTGTAGAGACTTCATCAACGGCCCACCCAGAAATCAGCATGCAGTTACACCACATCATCAAGCAGTTCCTAGACTTAGGAAATTTGTTAAGTTAGTTAGGCTAAAAATAGATTTAGCACGTCCTGATCATTAATGACAGGATCGTTTGTAATTTGAGTTATAAATACTTCATCTTTCGAAGTATTGGGGGTTGTTGATCTTCACACCCTGAAGCTATCAAACTGTAATATTTTAGAAGAGATCTTCCATTAATACAAAGAGGCACTTTTACAGGATTCTTGCGTGTATTCACTGGTGATGTTGTTCTTTCTAAGTTAAATGTTATTCTTACTTTCTTATCATACTGTTTTCTAAATCTAATCTTTAGAAGTAACGAAAGTTGCAGGATTTATCTCGTATACCCTGTTTCTGACTCAAAAGATTTAAGTGTTTATCTTCTCCTTTTACAATAAAGAAATTCTTAATTGCTTCTTTGTTGTAATTGTCTTTCTCATATTTTCTGCTATTCCTCATTTATGCTACTAAAGAATCCAGTGATTATATTATCTTTCCCTGTGAAAGTTTTCCTTTGCGTTTCTGGTTTGGATTTCATATTTTATTTAAAACACAGACCCCATAGCCCAATGGATGTGTAGACTGTCTCAACCAACTCGACAAACACTACGACAACAAAAACCGACCTAGTTATTTACCTAGCCTAATATTTAAAGTTTGAAACATAGTTAAATCATATAGAGAGATCCCTCTCTGAAGTTGGAAGGGCTAGATCCCAGCTTCAAAAGCGGTTGGATAAAGTTACCTTAGTAGATTTCTTCTGCTGTTAACCTCTAGGAAATTTACCAAGTGCTAACATAGTGGCGACTCCACTGGGGAAAGAACTAAAAATTTATAATTTCACGTTTCCTTTTCCCTAAAAAAAAAGTCTGTTCCTGGAATATTGCAAATTTGAGAAGAAAGTAATGTTTAAAGGTTGATTAAAATTTGTACATATTATTTTCGGACTCATAAAACTAAAAAGTACATATATAAAAAATCAAAAAGAAATATGGCTCCCAAGAAAGTTTATACTCGATCTCATCCAGACCCAGAACCTGCGATGGTGACAGATAACCCAGAATAGTTGTTCAGGAAAAAGACCGTAGTTCAAGGCTCAGTAAGTCATACTCCCTTTCATAAGTCCCTTTCTTTTTCAGGGGAGCTCGTTACCTTTCAAAACCCTGACTGTGACACCTTTTCCCAACAAAGCCTGGTTAGAACACGGTCTGATAGTTTTGTGACTGGAATCATTTTTGACCCAACCATTTTGCAACCCCGAACCCCTAAAGTTCTGTCTCCCACTGCTAAACCATAAACCACTCCCTCGGCGCTATCCAGTTCCTCCTCATCCTCATCTTCAGTCACTACCTCACCGATCATCCAGCCTGTTATCCCACCTCCTCCACACATCATGGCAGCTAGATATGCTCCCTTGGTGTTGGCTGCGTCTCTCCATGCCATGCCCCAAGACTATCAAATGAGACTTCCACAGTTCGATGTAACAGGACCTTTAAACGCCCAACAGCATGTTGATAAAATGAATGATTATTATGATCTACATGTAGTATATGAGGCTGACGTTCAAATGAGATTGTTTTCCCGAAGCTTGACAGGTGACGTTAAAAAATGGTATAAAGGTTTACGTGTTGCCTCCGTCCTTGACCTTATCGCATTCCAAAGGATTTTTCTAGACAGGTGGGAGGTAAAGAAAATCCCTCTCCAAATATTGTCAGAATACGAAAATATTAGAAGAAATCAAGGTGAGACAGTACAAGATTACTGCACTTGTTTCAATAACTTGCACAACGCAATCCCAGCTGAAATCAAACCTCCACAGGGTTTGGCATTGATAAAATTCCCTGATGGTTTTGACGCTGATATGTCATACCAACTAAGGGAAAGAAATTCTACCACCCTGGAAGACATGCAGAAAAGTGCAATAAGTGTGGAAGCCAATTTGTTGGCAAAAAGGGCACGTCGGAGATCAGAGAGGAGAGTCACAATTAAAGAGGAACCTTCCACATCAACCTCAAATTCCAAATTGGATTCTTTGGCCAGAGCAATGGAAAGAATGATGGAAAGACTTACTGTGTCAGAAAGAAATCCTCCAAGAGAAAACCCACCAGCTCCTCAGGTTCGGAATCCTAACTTCAGGAGAAACCCTCCTCAAATCAGACAGAGAGATCCTAGGGATCAAAGAGAGCAGAGAGGCCCGGATCAGCAGATCAGACCTCCCCTACAAGAAAATTATGTTGATGAAGGGGAGGAAGTGATTGAGGAACTAGAGGATACTCACATAAATCTCATGGGCATTCACGATAACGAAGCTATTTTCCTTACCCAAGAAGAGCAAGAACTTTTTCTT
>ML778645.1:202594-222177 GCA_009831015.1 Picea engelmannii | reverse complement strand
AGTAACTTGGTCCATACCTTTCAAGCATGGCTAAGTTCTTTTAAATTGATGTTGATAGGGTTAGTGAATGAGTTTGGCTAAACAGTTTAATCTTAGCCAAAGTGTCTAGGATAGATTAGTGAATAAATCTGGCCAGACTGTCTAATCTTGGTCAGATAGCCCCAGGGTAGAGTAAATTCTTAACCCAACAGTCTAATCTGGGTTAATTGTCATAGGAATCTAGGTTAGAAGATAGCCTAGTTGCTTTATTGCTCTATTTCAATAAGAACCAGTTTGATGATCAATGTTACACCATGATTTGGATACCTAAATGTTGTTCGACTAACCCCTTGGTGGTGTAGACATGAAAAGTCTTGGAAACAACCCATGAAAAAGCACTTATCCTAAGTTTTCTAGGCGCATGTATTTTCCGCGCCCTCACTTATGCTCCGATCATGTATCAATGGCCCAGATGATCGCGCTCAGATCTACGATGGACAAGTCTTTCCAGACGCCCCTCGACCGTTCTATCTTTAACGGAGGGGGGGGGTCCGGAATTGTTGATNGGGGTCTGGAATATGTTATAAACAACATGCATAGATCTGCAGCTTGGAAGCAGGCACGCAGATCAACGGCCCAAAATGTTTTTCAGACCCCCCCTGACTGTTCTGCTTTTAACTGAGGGGGGGGTCCGAAATGGTATATTTCCTCTAGCGGGGCCCTTTTTATACGTGGCAATGATCTAATGGCCCCGAGTCCCATCATCTCCTACTGTCTGACATACCATCGTCACCTCTGGACGTCACCATCCACCTTGCCCGAAATAGTCACGTCCCATAACTGTTGTCAGTTCCTCCCCCCCATTCGCTCGTGGCAAGCCCCCTCACTATGACCTTTACCCTAATCGGTAACCGCCACGTCACTCATTTGTATCCCTCAGTCACCGTCACCTGCCATCTCACACTCTAAGTGATCCGTTGGCCATTTATTACTGGATGACCTATCTGTTAACCATTTGACCTGTCTCCCGCGCCCAATGGACACCCATTTACTCAAAACTATCCTTTTCTTCCTATTTTCACCATTTACCCACTCATCGCACCAAAGAGATTTACCCTGTTTTCTCCTTCGTTACAATCAGTTTCCCCCACCAACAGCCACCCCACTAACGTTGTTTTTTCTTCCAGGTACTATTGCAGTAATGGTGCCAAAGTCCAAACAAGCAGAAGGAGAGGAGAATCTGTTCCTCCCGCCTCCTGTCGACCTTGACAGGATCCCATTAGTCGACAAAGACCGATTAATCGCAGATACAAAGTGCGATTTTGATTTCGCAGACCTTCAGTCGTGGCTCAAGGAAGTCTTCCTAGACCAGAGTGATGAAATCGAACTTTAGGAGTCCAACTTACCCCTTTACCTCTTCCCTCAAATCCACCCTTTTCCAGAGTTCGCTCTCAAGTGCCAAGCCCACTACATTCATGAGTAAAGAGTCGTCGTCTCCTCATCCGGAGAGATCATTTTCCTCATCACGCCCAAATCCATCGACCAAATGATGCAAATCCCCCGAGCCGACTCTACATCCCCCTTCAACCTGGAAATTCTTATAGAATTATACCAGAAAATGACTTTCCCTCAAAGAGCTCAAATATTCAAGCTTTTCCTCCCCCCATCTGCTCAATTCCCCTCCATAAATCCTCCTTATCCTTCTTCCATGTTCTCGACCAAAGGAAACCAGATCATCTCATCCCTTTGTGGCTTGTTAGGATATTATTCTGATCAGTGGGTAGATGAACCCATTCTAGGATTTTTATCCATCTTCTCTACCGATGAGAAACCCACCACCCAGTTTGACTTCAGCACATTCCTGACAAAAAATATTCATGAACATTTCGTGAATTTTTCCACGGAAGGCATGTTCCGATACTCATCCATCCTGGCGTACTTGTTCGTCTTCTTCCAAGCAGACAAATTCATCTTTTCCATGAAGAATATGGATGGAGATGGTAGACCCCAGGTAGTGATAGCATGGACCTCCTTGCTCAAGCACAACTCCACAGAGTTCAGTTTCAAGGAGTTCATTGATCAATTCTACCACCCTGTAGTAAGTATGCTTAGCAGTAGGCCCGAGTCTCGAATAAATGATGAAGTTCAGAGAATCCTGCATCTCTCGGATAGCACAAAGACAGGGGATTGGTATTTGTACCAAGATTACACCGAGATCAGAGTATACGGGTGTGAGTTGGCACCGTATAAGTTGCCCAAGTATCTGCCTGTCAGAATTTTTGCTTTGGAATATATAAGGCAGATAATAAATTCTGATGATATCCATTTTGTGTCACTGAAGAAAAAGAAACGGCTTAGAATCAAGGGGCAGATTGGCTCCTTCATCTGCAACAATCGTGGTGTTGGAGAAGAAGCAGACAGGATGCTGAGGGAAATGAAGTTCTTCATGAGTTTCCCATGGCATTACGATCCATGTGGGATCATCTCCGAGATGAGAGTAAAAAACAAGAACATCCCATATGTTCATGAAGCTAGGCCTGAAGTTGAAAAATTTGCAAACCAGACAGTATGGGAGCCTAACACATTGGTTGAAGTAGAACAACAGGATCCAGCAGGATCCCCCGACCACTGTGTCACAAACAACCATGCCACAGGTCCCGAAAGAGAAAATGCCCAGGCAAGATTTATCTCCGCCTGTCACGGAGGTATAGTCAGAAGAGTTCCAGCTGCACACCAAGAGGCCTAAGACTTTTGCAGTTCTTGGCCCGACCGGGGAAAAAGAAGCCCCGTCTACTACAGTGACCAAAGTTGATAGGCCACCCTTCGGTTCGAGCCTCCATAAGGTCATAACCTCAGCACTGTCGGAAAAATCTACCGATTCTCCATTGACCACCCAACCAGGCAAGGTGGGACCGAAGCTGAGTATCTTCGAAAAGTATGAGCTGATCAAGAAAAGGAACCAGACCCTGACCAGCAGTACTTGCACCCAGTTCTGGAAGCAGACGTCGACTGCGCAACATAGGTTTCTATTGGCATTCGACACCGAGAAGGGCAGAATGCATATGGCATTCCTCCAGGCACAGGTAACAGATCTAAAGGTGATCACTGACTATAAAAGGGCCACTTTCGAATTCCAGATGAAGGACGTGCATCCGGCCGATCAAATGGATCTGCATAAGTAGACAGGGGAAATGGTATTTTACATGTTGGCGCATGCTTCCACTACTGCGTCCAAACTGCAAGTGTCCCTGAACAATGTTCAAACACAACTGAAGTTGGAGAAGATATCGTCCTTTTCCAAGGACAATAGGATCAAGACTTTGGAGGAACTGGTCCTCAAGATCGGTTACGATCCTGCGAACGTGAAACCAGCTGAGGAGATGATTAAGAAGAAGAATGCTGACATAGCCTCCTTAAGGAAACAATTGAAAATCCAACCCACAGAGGATTCGCAGGCGAAGGAGATAGCAGAGAAAGAAGGAGAGAAAGACGAAATGCTCAAGCTGCTCATGGAGCAGAATGCACAGCTTAAGGAAATGGAAGTTGAGATGGAGAAGCTATTAAAAGAGAAAGAGAAACTAAAGCCAATGGAAGTCATTCCATTGAGTGCTATTCCAATTTCAGGAGTGAGCACATCATCAGTGACAGAAGTCCCATCCGCGACTCCATTGACATCCCTGGAGAAGACAGCCGACCTGGATAAGTCTATGGAAAAGATGAACCTACAAAAAACAGAGATCAGCAGGCTCAAAAAGGAGATTGAGAACCTTCAGGAACTCAAATCTTCCTTTCAGACCATCCTCTCCAAGGAAAAGCAGGTGACAGATCAGCTCAAACAGGAGTTACAGCAGCTCCGGAAGCAAACAGTGGCAGGAAAAACTTTGGCCGAGGTTAAAGAAAGTGTATGGACAGACATCACCAAGTCCATGAACGAGATATGGTCCATGATACAGATAATGTTTGAGTAGAATGAATTGGTGCACAGAAGCAAACAGGCCATCGAGAAGATCATATCAGAATTGGAAGAGATGCCAACACAGGAAAACGAGATCATCAAGTTCCTAAATTCTAAGACCAGGGAAGAGCTAGAAGAGCTTAAAATTGAAGACAGAACAGAGACCATCCTTGAGGTTAAAAAAGTTTTGACCAAGAGAGGATTAATGCTTCAGCTGGAAGAAAATGTTCAGGCCATGGACCTAGGGGTACAAAGATTCTTTAGTAAGATTGAGGCTCTACAGAAGAAAGGTCTTCCTGGTCTGAAAGTAATCAATGATAAATTGATGACACTCCCAGATTACAAGAAGAGATTGGTCGATGTGGCTAAGGACAGTTCAAAGTTTGCAGGAATTCAAGGGAGCATCACTGGCAAGGCATTTCTATATGCCCTTCAGTGGGACATCAGTATCCAACATGAGATTCGATACATCTTCCTCACCAAGCCTACCTTCGCCAAGTACACAGAAATGGATGAAGTGTATCGAAGGTTACTCAAAGTCAACGTGCCCAGTCATCTCCGATGGGAGGAACTTTGTGATCTGATCGAGTAGAAGATGAGTTGTCCCAGTCCAGTCATTTTTCCAGTCAAATGAGGTCGTGCAGAGGCTTCATCAATGGCCCACCCAAAAATCAGCATGCAGTTACACCACATCATCAAGCAATTCCTAGATTTAGGAAATTTGTTAAGTTAGTTAGGCTAAAAATAGATTTAGCACATCCTGATCATTAATGACAGGATCGTTTGTAATTTGAGTTATAAATACTTCATCTTTCGAAGTATTGGGGGTTGTTGATCTTCACACCCTGAAGCTATCAGACTGTAATATTTTTGAAGAGATTTTCCATTAATACAAAGAGGCACTTTTACAGGATTCTTGTGTGTATTCACTGGTGATGTTGTTCTTTCTAAGTTAAATGTTATTCTTAATTTGTTATCATACTGTTTTCTAATTCTAATCTTTAGAAGTAACGAAAGTTGCAGGATTTATCTCGTATACCCTGTTTCTGACTCAAAAGATTTAAGTGTTTATCTTCTCCTTTTACAATAAAGAAATTCTTAATTGCTTCTTTGTTGTAATTGTCTTTCTCATCTTTTCTGCTATTCCTCCTTTATGCTACTAAAGAATCTAGTGATTATATTATCTTGCCCTGTGGAAGTTTTCCTTTGCGTTTCTGGTTTGGATTTCATATTTTATTTAAAACACAGACCCCATAGCCCAATGGATGTGTAGACTGTCTCAACCAACTCGAAAAACACTACGACAACAAAAACCTACCTATTTATTTACCTAGCCTAATATTTAAAGTTTGAAACATAGTTAAATCATATAGAGAGATCCCTCTCTGAAGTTGGAAGCACTAGATCCCAGCTTCAAAATCAGTTGGATAAAGTTACCTTAGTAGATTTCTTCTGCTGTCAACCTCTAGGAAATTTACCAAGTGCTAACAACCTATACAAACCCGAATAATTCTTAAAAATTTAACGATTTTACTACTGTAACAGCTTTTTAAATATAAATCGTGGATCTCAAATCATGTGGAATTTGAGTCATTAATCTATGTTACATCTTATATCGGTGACTGGCGTTCTCCCTTGGGAACGCACCACACTTTTCCTGATTTGTTGACGCGATCGTCAATCATCGGCCCATTTCCCCGACAACCGATTTGTGCACAACTCTAAATCAGTCGATTCAACTATCGACCGTAGACCATCTTCATTGGCAAATGAAAACTCCTCACCAATTCAGCTGACACCTAAGAATCAACCCATCGACAATTGACGATCCCCGATGATTGTCGAAAACACTTCCCCAAATCGGTCGACCTGACTATCGACCACCGGCCACTTCGATTAAATGACGTGGAAACTGTTGATGTGGCATGAGAGGTGGATGTCGACGTGGCATGACACATCATCTTGAGGTGTCAACTTGAGTGACGTGGTATGACACGTGGATGTTTACATGGCATGACACGTGGATGATGATGTCATCATTCTATTTTCCCCCATCAACGATCATTCACTTCTCTTGGACAAATGAAAACTCTCGTTACAATCCATCGATCCCCGATTCTTCAATAATCGATGATCAATAGTCCCCCTCGACGCATGAAACCCTCATTGGATTCTATCAATCCCCAACCATTGGTCATCAACGATCGGAGATCCTCTATCCTCTCTAGACGCCTGAAAATTTCATCAAATCCTGACGATCCCTGACCATCGGCCATCGACAAGTTTCGTTGGAAAATTTTGACACTTAGGAATTTGGGCCAAAATTTGCCAATCCCTGACCATTGGTCGTCGATGATCACAGACTTCTTTTGGCCAAAATCAACTCTTCGCCAAACTCATTGATTCGACCATCGACCATCGACGATTTTGGTTGGAGAACTTCAAACCTCCACAAATCTCGTCAATCCGACCATCGACTGTCAGCGAAATATTTCATTGTACTCCAACACTTAGAAAATTTTGAGCACAATCTAGGTGAATCAGGACCGTCGATTTCCTTCAACTTTCAACTGTCGAAATTGAATCTCATTCATTGATTTGTTTGACCTTCAAAATGGTCAATAACTTATAAATTTGTAAATTTATCATGACGAATCTTAGCCATCGATCTCAAGATCCAAAGAGATCTTGGTCGTCGATTCACCAAACTGCCCGTAACTCTACAATGGCCATTAAAACTTGAAACTCGGCCATTTTAAGTCAAATTCGGCTCTACAACTTGAAGATTAAATTCATTAAATTCTCTTAAACAATTATGATTCATTTTAACATGAATCTTGACCACGAATTTGGGGATTTAACTATGATTTTCTCCTGATTTTTCCCGAATTCGCACAAACCAAAGTATGTAATATCTAATATACTCAAATCCGCACTAGTTCTTGGCCCATACAGGTCCAGTGTTGAGCGAGTAGCTCTGGTACCACTTTGTAAGGTACCCAGCCCCCAGTTGGATCACATAACTACTAAAACGACCCGTTAAAATTTTGAGTTACTAAATCTATATGTGGAAATAATACTCGGCATGACATTCATTCACATGTAACTATCTATGCTGCCCAAAAATGTAAATATAATTGTTTAAGTGTGCATTGAACAACTAAATAGCATACAACATCATTGAACAACATAAACAAGGATTTAAATGCATCATTATGCTCACAGCAAGGAATGATAACCAAATATAACTCAGAGTAAATTGAACAACAATTGTATCAACAATTAACATGAATAAACACAACACATAAGAACACTTATCTTAATGAAATGTGCAACTCGCTCCAAAGAACGTATGTTCCTCCCAGTCGTAGCCTTGTTGCTCCAGTTCTCAATAGAAAGACACCCCCTATTAGGGGTTATGAATCCACAAGAGAAGGTGGTCCCTAAGGCTAGTTAATGTTCCCCTCTCAACAGTCAAACTCGCAATTAATTCCAGTCCACCAACACTCTTCCCCTCAACTTGCACAACCCAAGGGATGGAATCCCTCTTCACTAATCACAATCCCTCGGGCCTTTCCACTCCCCTTTAGGGATTCCAACATAGGTTGGACAGGAAATCCACTTGTTGGGACTTCATGAATTTTACAGTTGCAACACAAATTTTCCCATCAGCCAAAACGCATGCTTCTTGGAAAAATTTCAAATAGCTCATCACTCCTAGACACACAACCTCTTTCTCCATGAAATCACAGCTTCAAATAGCAGTCAAACATGTCCACAACAACTGCCTTCAAGTTCCCACACTCAGAACTCCATTGTTGGCCAAAAAACTCCATGTAAAATCAACTCTCTATCCAAAAACATGAATGTATAATTCTGATCTCCTACCCATACAAGTTTCCTCTCTTTGTCTTTCCTGCTTGACTTGCACTCTTCCCCAAGCTGATTATACTCATCCCCCATGCTCTCAATAACTATGTGAAGTGACTTTCACAGCAACCCCTCTTACATGAATTTAATGATTGGGCTCTAGAACACTCAACAATTAATGGAAGGTTCATGGTTAGGATAATTTAGAGAAAAATAGGAAATGGGTTTTGGTTTAATGGATATGGGTAACTCTCCCCCTTAGACCCATACCCTCTCTTGTGGATACTTAGCCCGCAAATATCTGTCCATGTTCGTCTACAACTAGCAATACATTTCATTCATTATATTTCAATTTACATTGTTTACATATTGGCTCTCAGCCATACATCATATTTACAATATACATCGCTTGGCTCCCGACCACATAGTACATTTAGCATACACATCGCTAGTTTGGGGTTTGAAAACAGGGATGTTACATCTCTTGTGAAGAGAGATTCAAGGCTAACATAATTCTTTGGAAATACATTACTATTCTAATCATGGTTCTCCTTTTGATTGATTTAACTTCCTTATGGAATATCAGATGATATTGAATCTAGGTCTGCTAGAAAATTTACAATATGCTCATCATTTTCAAACACTTTCCAATACTCCTCATTATCAAGTATTGATGGTCGGAAAATTGTTTTGACATGAAAAGTATTGGGATTTGAGAATCATCTGTATTGAAAAGAGAGGCTTCTACTACAAATGAGTCTAATTTTTTATTCTTCTCTCGAGGAACAAAAGTAATATTGAAGGAATTTAATGAATTTATGATTTCCAAAACTGTCTTTGCATAATGCTTCAATTTCTCCTTCTTGATTTTGTACCTTTTTTCTGATATGATTGATGACCAATTTTGAATCTATGGTTACCACCAAATAATTGACTTGCATTTGAAGTGCTAGAGCCAATCCTTGAATTAATGTTTCATACTCAACTTTGTTATTGGTGCAAGGGAACTTAAGTCTAATTGCATGTGGATAAATACATGATGTAATTTTTTTAAAATAATTCCAACTCTAATGCCAGACTTAGAACATGCACCATCAAATGATTTTTCCCATAACCCTTTAAAGGTGTCATATTCATTTTGTTTGGGAAAATTCATTTTCTTTGTATTGAAGACAACGTAATTTCCAATTCTAGCATCAATATAGTTCTACATCACTTCAGTTTCCTTCTTTTTAAATGATAATAACTTTCTTTGTTCTCTTGGTACTCTGATCAGTGTTCCATATTTATTTGGATTCATCATACAACTCCCATAATTCATTATGTACACTTCGATCATTAAACACCAATATCTTCCCAAGGACAACACCATATGCTGGAGGAAGATCAACCACTATTATGGTGAACACTATTCTAATGTGCAGTGCTACACATATCCATGCACACAAGTATTTGATTTCTCCAGAAGATGGTACTTTTCTGGAATCAATGGCATAAATACTTTCACTTGTATCATAGTACTTTGTGCATTCCATTCCAAGAGCCTCTATTACCGATAATGGCATGATATTATCAGTGGATCCACTATTAACCAAGCAATTGTGTAATGTAAAATCATGATTCTCCAATGATATTTAAAATGGTGTAACCTTGCCTCTTGGTCTTGCTGGTATAAAGTATTGTTGGTGTTTTGTTTTCATAACAGTTGCTTCTATCCTTGGACCTGACGAAATTGTATCATCCAAAATCTTCAAAATATTTTCCCTTTGTGAGGTATCTTGACTACCTCCATGAATGGTAGATTGATCCAAAGTTTGATCAAGTCATATATTATATTATAAGACATTTCTAGTGATTTGGATTGATTATCAACTAGTCATTGCCTTGTTGGAACTAGAGCATTAGCTTTTTCTTTTTCTCTTTTAGGTTGATCCCTGGGCTTGAATTTGTTTTCTTAATTTATGGTCTAAACAACATTGTCTCGTTTTTCATAATCATAATATTTTTTTTCATCAAGCATTTCAAAAGATGATAAAATCTCCTCCATCTAGATTGATTCTAATATTTGATCTCAATCATTGATCAATTATTGATTGAATGGATCATTGTCTTGAATAAAGTCTTCTTCTTCTATGATTTCTTCTAACACAACTGCATTTGGGTTTGGGACTCATGGTTCTTTGGGTCTGTGTTATTCATTTCTTAGATTTCTGTCATTTCTTTCTCTTTGATTTTGCGGAAAATTTCTCACATATTGATGTGGTGGAATGGAATTTTAATTTATTTTGAGCTGAGTTATCTCATTTTACATTTGTCAAATGGTCCTGCTCATCTAAGCAATTTCTATTTTTTGACGACTGTCTTGAGCAACTTCAAGACTATTTCTTACATTAGGGGTTGGCCTTGAAAAATTCCACCTCCAATTTTGTGTCCTTCAATCGTTCTTGAGGTATATGGGACTTGATATGGTATTGATAAAGTTTTCATCTATCTTTGTGCTTTTCTAAGGATAATCTCAAGATACGCATTAGTCTAGAGCATATATTCTTCCAACTCTATTATGTTTATTATTGCTTCATCTAATGTGTCTATTTGTGCAACCTTTATTGCATAATTGACATTCAATGTCATTGCATTATTATAACACCCAAATATAATAGATGTGTTTGGATGTTGTTCCTCTAGAATTTGATTTAGGTTCTTGAAAAAGTGTAAGTTAAAATCTTTGATACTTTCATTTTTTTCAAGATGTATTTCAGTGAACTGAGTGAGTAAAGTATGATTTTTTATTGGTTGGGTATAAATGCTCATAAACATATCTTCCATATTGTCAAATGAGCCAATTGACTGACCTGGGAGAGAAAGGTACCAGTCGTAGGCTAGGCCTATACAAGTTTGAAGAAATACTCTCACCATCACATCATCATGTTCAATCAAATGGATGTCACAAATGGTAAGAAATTGATCAATATGATTTTTGGGACCCATGATCCCATCGCTTGTGAAGACAGGTAAAATTCCTTGAGGGAGAGTAGGAAACTGATGTTTTTCTCCCTATAAGTTTAGAGGAATGGATATGGCTCTCCTTCTTGGATTTCTTTGTCTATCATTTTCTCTCCTTTAATTATTAGGAATTTCATTGTTTTTCTCTTCTCGATTTCCCATGGTTGTTAGACTTATTACTTCAGATATTTAATCTTGGTATTCTTGATAACTTTCAAGAATCTTGGTTTTACTTCTTATCAAGGAACCTTCATACGGTTCCATATTTTAGGAATTTATTGTTGACTTCTTTATCTTTGAGCAATAACTATGTCTTCTTCATGGGAAAGATCTTCCCATGTTCTTTCAAGTTCTTCTTGACTTTTTTTTGTCGTTATGCTAAGTCATATAGCTAATGAAGAATATTTCTTTGATCTCTAGGTCTGATTTGTAGTTCAGGTTGATTTGGATCTTGTTGAGTCATTTGAAACCAGCCTTTTGTTTGTCCTTAGTATGGTCACTAAAAATGTTGATCTAAAAGATTGTTTAAGGTCTTTAAGATATCATCACAAGGACAAATCACCCTCTGATTTTAGAGAGGTGGTACTCCTCTTTGTTTTAATAAAATATAGGAATATAAAAAGTGCCTAAGAAAGGACCGGAATTATTTTTGAAGAAAATATTCACATGCAAAGAATACCTGAGAAAGGACTAGGTATCTCCGAGAAAATAAATATTCACACTATAATAAAAGATTATAAACCAAGAGAATAAGTAATCTCACACAATGGCATTTCCATCATAGCATAAAGTAATATAGAACACATCATTTAGCAGAAAATGAATATAAGGACCACCTATGGTAGAGAACTTTAAATGAGCATTCAATTAAGACCCAAAAATATTTTGATAGACACACATTTGAAATCTCATGCTTAACATTAAAATTATGAGAAATCAATAATGTAATGTCCCGAATAGTTCTCTCGGAACCTAAAAAAATAATAGATGTTTGTAAAACTTTTTAACAATGGAAATTAACTATGTTTTTCCTAAACGGACTCATATGGGGCTCCCATGGACCAATAAACGAAAATACTTGGAAGAAAAGAGAAAAATACAATTAGGAATTGACCTTTATCATTCACAGATAATGAAAGACTGGTTGGATGATTGTTAACTGAGAAAGAAAGAAAGTTGAAAGCTAAACAATATGACTACTTGACTTACTATGATGGAAGATCAAAAACATTATCTATTTATTGATGTGTCCTTTATAGGTTGCTAGGCTGGAGGTGGTTTAATGGTATTATCAGCTTCTTTTTTATCTGTTTTAGTTATCTTCCCCAAGGCATTTCTTAACCATTGTTCAATATAATCTTGCATGGGAGCAACTTTTGTTTCTTTCCTAGTCTTGGTTTCAAATGATTTATTTTCCAGATCTCTAATATCAAAGCTCAATTGGTGAAGTGTGTCTTCAATATCTTCAATTTTATTCGCATACTAGATTAACCACTTTTCCACCTCCTCTTTGGAATATTCAGTTGAGTCATTAAATTCACTAGCCTAAGAAATATTTAGAGCGTCCAGTTGTTCTTGTAATTGCTTTTTTGATAGGAGTATTGAATCCATGATTAAATGTGGGCCCTCTAGTTCCTTTGTTAGATCAACAAGCTTTAGAAATAGATCACCTCTTTTGGTATTTATGACATCACATTTAGACAACATTTCTCACAACTACTTAATTCTCTTCAACTAACAAGAATTTAATTGTTTCAAACAAGCCTTAGAAGGAAGATTTTTCTATCTACTATGAATATCACTTAAACTTAAGACCTTTTCCGAAAATGTACCCATAGCTTCTTCGTAAAAACTTTCATCATTTTCTAGGTCCTTTCGGAGATATTCTTTAAAATGCAAGACCCTTATTGAGAGAGTAGTTGAACTTGTTCCTAAATCCCATATTTCAAGGATCAAGGTTATCATTTTCTTAATGTTATCTCCAATATATTTTCTTACAGTTGTCAATAAACTTAATGAACATTTTAACCTGGAGCTTGTTTCTGGTACATCCTCGAGACTGTAAATTGGTTATATATTAGAAATGAGCTCGACAAAGAAGGGTCTTGGAAGTAGATCTTTTTCCAATTCTTTCACTTTTCTTTTAAGATCGGGTTTTCCTTCTCTATCTCATCAATTAAATACTTTAAAGCTTCATCAGTTGCTTCATGAAACTCCATGACTTTCGAGGGTTTTACCCCTTGAAAATCAATCTCTAATTTCCATTTTTCAAAAACCTTTTTTATTTTTCAAAATCACTTTTTCAATTAACAACTTCCTAGAATTTTTGTTGTAGGTCGCGCAATACAAAGTGACAGATTCCTCCTCAAATACCTCTGGCTCCTCGGAATCCAATTCCTCAACTATAGTTTCACTCTCAATCATTCTATGTTCAACCCAGTTGGGCTCTTCTATAATTTTGTCAACCTCCATACCTCTAGGACTAAGTTCAACTTCAGGTACCTCTTGTCCTTCTTTCTGAACTTCTCTTTTTCTTTTTACAGATACATGAACAGTGTGTGATTTTTCAACCACTTTTTTGGAAGGGTCTTTATATCCACCATCATCTGAATTTGCAGTGGAAGACTTTCTATGTTCTTGACCATTATTACAAGGTTTTATTTTTGTCAAGGTCTTCTTTTAAAACATAATTGGTGATCATGGGTTTCTACCTATTGTATCTTGCCCATGTTTCTTATAGTGTTCGTTAGTGTTGACCAATGCGTCAATATCATTCAAGGTTATTCTAGGAGAGGCTTCATGAGGGTTTTATTGTCTCCCCCTCCTTCTTCTAGTTGAACATACTTATTAAATGATGAGTTGTATCCAATTGTAAACATGTGTGCAGAAAATAAATTATAAGGGTCAAAACCTTGAATTGCCTAAACTTCATTTAAATTGAAATGGTCAAACTGAGTGGTGAATTCATCCAAATGAGAAATGTTCTTTACAAAAATTTCTCCAATTTTCCATGGTAAAGGGATGAATTTCCTTTTTATTTTTTCATTGAATAAGTGTACCCAATATTTGTATTGTTTTCATACTTCAATAATGAAGAGTTTGTCAAAAACATAGAATGGTGACAGAGAGGGTTTCCCCTGAAATCTTATGTAGTCTCAAAAATTACTTTCATTGGCAGAAAGGATGCAACTTCTAGTGACAATATGGATGTGACGAGACTGTGAATTAACTTTTTGAAAGAGGACAAGAATGTATTTTGTACTTCATAAAATTTGTATGGAGCCTTGTGCTTCCATAACACTGGATACCAGAATGAAACTGGATCCTTTTTGAAGTCTACATTCTTAGCTCTAGGAAAGTCCTCAAAAATATGGAAATGAACTATAGCATAGACTAGATAAGAAGTCATGTAAAATTTCATGGTCTTCCTAATACCTCCCAATTTAAAAGAAACTTCATTTGAAATGATTTGGGCCCAATCAACTGTTACACGTCAAAATTACTCACTTTGATGATGTCTCATTAACATTATTGCAAGTGTCGCACTTTTGTCACAAGTGTCGCAAGTGTCACATAAATCATATTGTTGTCTCGCTTGTGTCGCATTGTGGACAACATCATAAGAACACTTGATATATCATCTAAGACCAGTTAAAAGAAGGAAATATATCATTTGGTGAAGAGTACAAACTTTTACCTTGAGAAATTACCATCATAAAAGAATTTTTGGAGATCGGCGCTCCCCTACCCACATGCAAGGAGCGCTAGTGCTCCTTTCCCTCTTAGCAGTGAGTGTTTCAATGCTCTCTGGCCCAATTTGAGGGAGCATCGAGTTGTTGAGAAAATCATGGAGACAAATCCCCCTTATCTCTAAAGACAGCTGAGAAATATCCGAGTCAGTTTGGCTCAAATCCAAGTCCAAGGTTTGATCTAAGGGGAGTTCCACAATTGATGGAGTAATATCCTCAACTTATCCCAAGAATATCTAAGGTGGTTAAGAATCTCAAAGCCTATATAAGGAGGCATCCTCATGGTGAAAGGGGGAGAATAATCAGTGAAAAGTATTGTCATTTTGATTGTGGATCATTCGAGTAAGGGGTTGGAAAAGGAGAGCTTGGTGAGGCTGATACATCTGCATCTACACTTTGTAAGAACCTTATTTTGTTCTCATTAATACATGTGCTTGGCCTACTTCCTCCAAGATTCTGTACATTTTCATGAGCTTGTCTTTTGGATAAATCTAGCTTTAAACTAATCATGGTAGAATAGGAAGTATGCTTTGTCTCCGCTGTTTATTGGATTGTAGGACTCGTTAAAGGACTTAGAGATCAAGTTCAACTTGGACTGAGCGAGGACAAACTTCATAAAAAGGTACTCATACTTTCTTCCTCTTATATATTGACTAGCTTAGCTATGTTTATAGGAAAGTCAGTGTTCAAAGTTAGCACTTTTTTGTCTTGGTCATAGGGGTCTAAGATCCAAGAGGGAATTCACCTGTCCGCGGAGGAATTTTCCTACAATAGAAATTGGCGGCTCCACTGGGGATCGAAGCTTTCAGTTTTGGTTTCCTTACTTGGTCTTGTTTTAGTCTTTGCCCACCTTTAGATCCTATTCACTATGGTTTTTTGGTTTTTAGATCTGTTGTTGGTCTTGAAGTCATCCTACACACACTGATTTTTCAAGCTTTCCTAAGTTGTTTGATTTCTGGGTCGATACTCTTAAATCTCATAAACCAGTGCTCCCCTGCCATTACATCCAGAGCATTCGCGCTCCCCTGCAATTCTTTACAAAGCGTTGCAACGCTCTGCTGCCTTTAACACCAGAGCGTCGATTTTCAACTCTTTTGAAAAAATTTAGGGATACCTTTTTGGGTGTAATTTTTGGTTTTTTAATCTGCTCAAGACTGTTGCTATCAGGATGTGTCTTCTGTAAATCTTGCAACCATTTGATTTCCAATGGTTTTTGATGTTTTGTTTGGTTTTTAAAAGATATTGAAGTCACTCTTCCTTGTTTTGAATCACTCTTCCTCTTCGAGATTTGGAGTCGGTTTGATACTTTCCCGTTTATATAATTGCATGAAAGTTGTTACAAGGAGGTTCGGAGATCTATGTATGATTCCATTTGGTCTTTGAGTTATCTTTCCAAACAATTCCTCTTGTTTGAGTTTTGATTTTTTTTTTTTCTTTTTGAAAGTTTGGCTTTATTTTTCTTCTTCTTTGATCATAATGAGAATGTGCTTTTTGTTTCTACGATGTTTGCTTCCAATTGCTTACAACCTGCAAAGAAAGAAATATGGTTAGCATAAGAAGCTTTGAATTAAATTGATTATAATTCATATTTAAACAAAGAGATATATTTTCATGATTGGCTTTTGGATATTAGGATCATTTTCTGAATAGTTTAGCATTGAATTGGATTATTCATTGAGAACAATTGCATGAAGTTTCTACATTTTAGTGTTTGATAGTGAAAAAAAAAATTCTTCTCCTTCCCTTAAATAGAAATTCATTCAAAAGAAAAGATTGCTTATCATTTTTCTTATGCATTTTTGGGAATAGATTCATAATATCATCAGTTTCACTCTCATTCACCTCTGAGTAAAGAACAACCACAAAATTAACGCTAATTAAAATTGATCTAGAAAGTTTTTCTTTTTAGATTCCTCCACAAACATTAGACTAGGATTAGTGCTTTGGATTAGGCTGTGAGTTAACTCTCCAAAGCATTCAAAACAAACATTAGCATCTTGCGATAGGGAGAGTAAATCCACTTTTTCGTATAAGCTTTATGGGATCCTCCTCTCACATGGGAGTTACGCACGAGGTCGTGTTCAGGAGAGCTACGGAGATTATTCCTCTGTAGTTTGACTGGTCGTAGTAGTCAGATCATATATTAGGGGTTATTCTTGAGGTTCAAATGTCTTAGTTTGGAATCGGTGCTTCATGAATTTTGAATTCGTTCGGGGTCCTCTGGAGTTCTACCGGTCCACTTGTCGTCAGTTATCTCGAAGGATTTCGGACTTGTCATCCTTCCCATATGTTCAGACTAAACTGTCGATTGTACCCGCCCGAGGGCTGACTGCGAGTTGGTGTCCTTAGTAGCCATAATATTTAGGGTCTTTACACAAGGTGATGGTGAAGGGAAGTCTTCACTATACCTAGAACATACAGTGGTCAAACTCACTCAGGCTCCTTCGAGGGTAAATCCACGATTGTTGTGTGGAAGCTTGCACCAAGGAATAAGTTTGTTAAGCAGGTCACCATAGTAACTGTTCCACCCACCCATATCCTAGCCCTTTCTTGACTTGATCATGCGATGTTGGATTTCATCACAAACTAGTACGGTCATCGAAAGAAGGTTTGTTTGCTTGTTGGTATTCCTAGATTTTTTAGCGTGTGTTGTTGTTTTAATAATTCTTCAAAATTGAGCCTATAGATGATAAAAGTCTTCACTGATCATGTAGGATGCAAGGGTTGCCTCCGGAAGAAGGCTACCAACCCTTACCTCCTAACTCACCAGAAGACAACTACCGTCGAGAGGTAGAAAATCAATCTGACGTTAGGAGTGTTGCTACTCTTCTGTTAGAAAATTCGGAAAGAGCCTTGGTTATGGTTGAAAATCCCACTCCTCACACTACACCTGTGTCAGCAGCTCCTATTGAACCACTCCTACTTCAATTGGACTCGCTCGGTAATGTTATAGAATAAGAGGTCACATGTTTACCTGAGAGGCCAATTATTGAGACATATATGGGATCCATAGAACCAATTTTTGGTGATGACTATAGGACCCCCATTCATCCTACTATCGCAGTAGATACGCATCACACACCTGCTCATTCTGTATGGAGGACTCCATCGGTATGTGATCTTTATGAGAATTTTAAATACATTCGAAAACCTCTTAATCCTCATGACGCTCATGTTGTTGAGGCAGGACCATCCAGTCAAACTATTGATGACCCCATCATACAGGTCATTGATCATGTTGTTACATCAGCACAAGTCCATATTAATGTTAGATTCATCACCTCTACTCATACCCAAGGCACTTCAACCGCTACTCCCACCTTTACACCTTTTCACTCTAACACTCTGCATGTTCCACAGAATCCTTTTGGAACGTCTTTGCACCAGAGAATGCAGACCCTTGCCAAATAGACACAATCAACTGTGAGACATATCCCGACTCGAGGCCAACCACCATCTAGTGGACCGATCCCTCCCAGAGAACAACCATCCTATAGCGGGCCTACCCCTCCAGGGGGACAACCACCTTTTCATGTTCCTTCTAGAGGATAAGCCCCCTTTACTAGTCAAGCCCTGATTGTTAATCCACCTATGGCAGCGGGGAAACCTTCTTTTATTGGAAACCCTTTATAATCCTGGGGAGTATCTTCAGGAGGCACGTTCAATCAACCCTACGCTGGGGGGAAATCATACCATAACCCACAAGGAGGAATTTCAAATCATGTTCCTTCCAAATTATCTTATGGAAAACCTTATCCGGGTGTCCCAAATCCCACCTAGGGTCCTCAAGGACAACAACCTTATCCTCCCCAAGGGTATAATGTTTATCCTCCCCATGGGGCTAATGTGTATCCTCCTCAGGGACAAACTGTTTACCCCCCTCAAGGGAAAATGGTTTATCCCCCGCAACCGAATCAACCCACTTATACTCCTCAAAATCCATCGGGTTTTCCCCCACTCATGAATGTTCCTCAACAATCATCGAATCCTATTTATCCTGGTCAACAACAATCGTATGCAGGAGGACCTACTGGATACAATTACCCATCTAAACCAGTTTATGCCCCTACTGGTATCCCTATGCCACACCAGTATCACCGTTAGGTTAGCCGACAATTACCCTTCCTTGCTACTCTGCATCTCCCAGACTTGTCTCGGTTGACCAACAATCCCATACTGCATTTTCCTTTTTGGTCAGTGATTCCTGCTAAATTACTTTCTGACATCCCAAAGTTTGACAGTAAACCTGAAGAAGACCCAAATAACCATGTGATGACATTCCATTTATGGTGTTCATCAAACTCATTAATGGATGGTTCTATACGTTTACGTCTCTTCTAGCGCACCCTTACGGCCTCAGCAGCCAAGTGGTACATCGAATTTCCATGTGGTTCTTTTCAAGATTTCAACTCCCTCACCATGTCCTTTCTCACGCACTTTCAACTACCCATCCGTTACAAGATGGGTACTGAACTCTAGACATCCCTTTGTCAGACCAACTCTGTGCATATCTCTGATCACATTCATGAGTGGAGACAACGGCGAAGGTTGATCAAAGCAACTTGACCAATTATTGGCAGAATGGTTCACTAAATCTTTGTTACCCCTGATTGCTCGTGACGTCGCCATGGGCAGTGTAGTCACTGAGGAAGAAGCCATTGCCTGGGCTCAGTACTTGGATTTGGTTTATTCACAATCTGGTACTTTGTACGAGTTGATTCCAAATGCTACCTGTGCCACTACCGATCCATCCAAACCCTAGTCCATGTCACATGCGGATGGAGTTATCAGCATCGTCAATACCCAATCTACATCATAGTCGACCGGAACAATAAATCGGTTTGTTTCAGCGTCCATTTCCAGTTCGACCTCACTCTCCTCTACCTCCCTCCCAACTCAAGTCTCTGAGGTGAATGCAGTTCAATCTGCCCCTTCACAACAATCCGGAGGTAAGAAGAAGACAAAAAATAAACCCAAAAAGAATAATAATAATGAACAACCCAAAACTCAAACTCCACCGCCTGCTA
>ML778645.1:180601-194915 GCA_009831015.1 Picea engelmannii | reverse complement strand
CTAAAAATAGTAAATTGCCAAAATTGCCAGAAAACCGTTTTGAACCAATCGAAAAAGGTGGGTGACCACCGATATCCACCTGGATCATATATCAAGGATGTTTTATCCTCCTCGAGCTCGTAAAGATAAAAAGAGGTACTCATCTATCTGGATGGGGGAAAAAATTGAAGGAAGCATGCCAAGCAGATTTTGGAAACATCATAGGTCACTCTTACAGTCGCCCTTGAACATGGCACATTGTATTTAAATACATTTTAACCCACTGAACCAATCCTCTGAGTTTCTTTACTCCTTTGGGTCACCTGACGAAAGTCACGGCATCCATTGCATCATGTTTTGGTCCATGTTGTGTTTCTGACGTTTGTGCCCCAATATTCAAGGGACGTATCTGCCTCGAGAGTCAACCATCACAAATTTCCAGTTTCAATACCCGTGTCATTCCATACTCATTTGATTCACCATCTTACATCTCTATGTCAGTTTCGTGTCGTTGATGGGGGATACATCAAGGCCCTCCTTCGATGAGTCTTTTCCTATCGACTTCAATACATCATCCAAGACTTAGACTTAGAAACCATTTAGTACCTTGGGACCTGCATACCTCAATGGCAGGACTCCTCGCTTTCGATTTCGACAGTGGGCTTACATCATTGACCTTTGATCAGATGATTCCATGAGTGTTCAACTTCAACTCATCTATTCACATTCGATGGATTGTACTAGGGTACCTTGGGACTCATTGACATCAATGGTGATTTCTCTCACACTTGTTAACGATTTACCTTGTTGACCGGTAATCAAGTGGTTTCTACCATGTTCAACATCCAAACATCTATTCACATGGTTAGTTTCGTGCCACATCGGGATCGGTAATAAGACCCTAGTTTGAGTGATCACTCTGATATCTACTTTACCCAAGTTGCGAAGGAGATCATTTGGGTACATTGATATATATATTGTCACATAGATCCACTTTGTATTAGTCTGTCGCTATGTTTTGTCCTCTCATAGATCCACTATGTAATTTATGTGGCTACGATCAGTTCATGTCATGAAAGTATAGATCCACATTGTATCTTTGGTGGCTATACCTATTGAGTCAATATGATTATGGATCCACAATGTATTTTATGGCGGCCATACCTTGAAAGTCTTTTATCACTCAAGCATAGGTATGCATGCCTTGGGTTTGAAACATGTCATAACATTTGTCTGATGGTTGTATGCATCTTTTATCGGGTTCTCTAAGTCCATACCCTTGCTTCGAAAAGTCTACAAAGTACTTCAGTCATCATTTTCCATATTCTGACCTCGCACTTTGGGGGGCAATCTATTACACGTCAAAATTACTCACTTCGATGATGTCTCATTGTCATTATTGCAAGTGTCGCACTTTTGTCACAAGTGTAGTGTCACAAAAATAATACTATCATCTCACCTGTGTCGCATCGCGGACGACATCATAAGAACACTTGAGATATCCTCTAAGACTGGTTAAAAGAAGGAAATATATCATTTGGCGAAGAGTACAAACTTTTTACCTTGAGAAATTACCATCAAAAAAGCATTTTTAGAGATCGGCGCTCCCCTGCCCACTTGCAAGGAGCGTTGAGTTGTTGAGCAAATCATGGGGACAAATCCCCCTTATCTCTGAAGACAGCTGAGAAATATCCGAGTCAATGTGGCTCAAATCAAAGTCCAAGGCTGGATCTAAGGGGAGTTCCACAACTGATGGAGTAATATCCTCAACTTATCCCAAGAATATCTAAGGTGGTTAAGCCTCTCAAAGCCTATATACGGAGGCATCCTCATGGTGAAAGAGGGAGAATAATCAGTGAAAAGTATTTTCATTTTGATTGTGGATCATTTGAGTAAGGGGTTGGACATGGAGAGCTTGGTGAGGTTGCTACATATGCATCTACACTTTGTAAGCACCTTATTTTGTTCTCATTAATACATGTGCTTGGACTGTTTCCTTCAAGATTGTGTACATTTGCATGAGCTTGTCTTTTGGATAAATCTATCTTTAAACTAATCATGGTAGAATAGGAAGTATGCTTTGCCTCCGATGTTTATTGGATTGCAGGACTCATTAAAGGACTTGGAGATCAAGTTCAACTTGGACTGAGCGAGGACAAACTTCGTAAAAAGGTACTCATACTTTCTTCCTCTTCTCTATTGACTAGCGTAGCTATGTTTAAAGGAAAGTCAGTGTTCAAAGTTATCACTTTTCTGGCTTGGTCATAGAGATCTAAGATCCAATAGGGAATTCACCTGTTCGTAGGGGAATTTTCCTACAACATCAACTACAACATATTTATGAATGGAATAATACATAATATATACAATATACTTTGGGACAAAGGATGTGGACTCTTGTCCAATTATTCTAGAGAACATCCATGCAAATTCTTTGTATGGGTATTTTAAAGAACATGCCTCAACTTGTGTAGAATTAGAATCACTAGTCAGACTTGTAAGAAAGGTTCCCATGAGTTTTGTTCCCCCGTTGTTGGCCTTTAAAACTTCATCATCTTCAAAATTCTTGAATTTCAAAGTGGGTCCAGGTAGCCTTAACATTCTTCTGAAAACTGAAGGTGCCAAAGAAATTAGTGACTTTCCCCATATCTGGATGACTCTTCTCTCAATATCAAATTTATCACTGCTCCATAGAACTAATTCTTTGAAGTCAGATACCTCTGGCATGCATCCAACTAATGCAATTCCAGAGGTCTAGACTTTGTTCAACTTATTTTTCTCGGGTGGAAGAGTTGAGTACCACTTGAAGGCTTCCGACCGCTAAAATTGGCGGTCTTCTCATATTGAGGTGTTAATAGTATCCCCGCAGTATAACTCTTTCCTTTTACTTGACATATTTTACAAAGATTATTTTTTATCAAAATTTGGACCAGGGGTCAAAATTTTGCTCAAATTTCAAAGTGTTCGGAATACGACGAAAACAGTACCACTGCGTCTGTCTCGTCTTCCTGATTCCGACGATACATTTACTTTCTCAAACGGAGTCCGTATGGAGAAGATATCACGATCTATTCGCCAAGACAAACAGGAAAAAAAAAATTGTTGACTGTACATGTCCGTACAATCCGTACAGGACACGTGGCAGGTTCGTACAAGACACGTGGTGGCTTCAGGTGATGACACATGTTAGGCAGATTTGGCTTTTTGAGCGTACGGTTGGACCAATTCGGAGGTGACACGTGTCACCATTGGAAGGGTGACACGTGGCCCGGGATGACATCAGTAGCCTATGTGTCGGATGACGTGGAGACCATACGATGACGTAGCAGGTGACAGAGCCGTACGGCGGTTGACAAGTGGCAAGTTGATGTGGGCTAATCGGCAGTTAAAATGTGGCAAGCGTTGGTTGGTTGACGGTTGGCGAATGGAGAGTTGACACGTGTCCTTCGGTGGCGAATGGTGTGAAGACACGTGGCCCAATCTGTGGGCGCCACATGTCACTCGGTTATTGGCTGGTTTGTTTTATATAAAATGTATTGGAGGCCGTGGGGTTCGACCCCCGGACCTCCCCCCAGCATAGCGCCTTCGCATGACTAACCCGACCGTTGGACCACGTTTCGTTCCTTGCTATATTGATGGGTTCATATATATTTAAATTCAAGTGTATGTGTGGTTTGGGGGCCGCGACCGGGCCAAGGCTTAGCCCAGCCCTTGGTCGCGCGTCGTATTATATGTGACCGTGTTATGTATGCGTGCGGGGTATGTTGTAATGTAAGCCACGGTTGTTATATCGTGCCATATGACCGGGAGTTCCGACCACCAAAGGAGCGCGCCTTTTGTTTTAAACGGTTTAATTTTTGGGCCATCGCTATATGCCAATGTTATATGTGACCAGGAGCGCGGGAGTGGTTACAACAGTTTTGTAACGGTTAAGCACTTTTTGCACTAGTCCGAGGTCTTATGGACCCCATATGCCCGAGTGTTAGGCGGTTAGGGGCTGGAGGCGCCCTAACCGTCCTACAGTTTGGACCAGTTTTCGGTTATGCATGGGGCTAGGTTTTAACGCGCATTTTGGAGCGTGTTCTTGGTTCATGCACACAGAGGTGCATTTTGGCGAACCAGTTTCAGAAAGCTTGAAGGAGGAAAATGGAGGAGGCCTAACTTCTTCATATTTTGGCCGATTGAGGTGCCATAAAAGCCCAGCTAGGGGTTTTTGGACGTCCTGGATCCATTGGTGTTGTTGTCAATGCCATTTGAAGACTTCTTCTGCAAGTTTTTCACCATTGAAGTTTCAGCAAGCTCTAGGGAGCTTGAAGCCCTCATTGATCGAGGGCATGGTTTGGTGAGCCTATGTTTGTTTTATGTGATTGAATAATCATTTTTGGCTAATTAATATGCTCTGAACACATTGGGACAGGTTTCAGAGGCTGTTGAGGACTTTTACAGGTGTTTTTCCAAAGAGAAGCTCAGGGAAGCTTATGGCCACATGTAGAAGAGGTCATGCCCGGATGAGCCATGATCCGTTTTCAGAGTTCTATTAGTCATTTTTGGGGTTTTTATGTGTTCTGATCTCAATGGTACAGTCTGTTTTTCCATTGGAGTTGAGAAGCAGCTTGTAAAAGAAATTTTGACTAATTAATCCCAGAGAGCCAAGTCCATTGATGGAGGCTCAAGGAGATGTAGCCCGGAGGGGGGTGAACTCCTTTATCAGTTTGTTCTTGTTGTGAGTTTGATGGTTTATTTGCTGCAAGTTGTGTTGCTGTGTATTTATTTCAAGTACATATTTAACCATCTAAAAGAACATTTCCTCACACATAAGCATTTACAAGAAGATACATGAATTTAACACATAAGTTTATCTTTTATATTTTAACACATGAAGCAAGGTCCTGTAAAGTTTATTTTAATGAAGTAGAGGGTGCTTGCATAGCATAACAAGTTAGCCTTCTATTTTCAGATCAATTTTGCATGAATAGGTGGCGCTTTTGTCAATACAATATTTTCACGATGGGGATTTAATTCCTTATTTAATTTGTCACGTATTACCTTGATTATCAAATGATTTAGCTCTCAATTTGAAGCTTCCAATAGCACAGTTTTATTTAAGATTTAAGGCGGAGCTTTTACAAAAATCATGCCAATAATGGTATTCAATTCATACGAGTGATGGTTGATGTGGAGATGGAGAAATAAATGTCATTGGGAAAGTTGATGTCGTGTTGTGATAACGCAAAATAACTTAAGTATGGGAGTGCAAAGTGATTAACATAACGGTCATTTTTGAAGGACGCGAAAACACAGGATGCGGGGTTGTAGGTTAGGGATTGAAAAGTGGAGATGAGGGAAGGAATCATGCATCCGCAATAAACAAAAATTGATTAAGTATCGAAAGAGGTTCATTGTGAGTGATGTGGAACTGCGGAGGGTCTTTTTGGAGGTTGTAGGTTTACGGGTTGCAGGACGTGGGTATTGTAGGATGACAGATGGATTAGTCTTCCACAACATGACTCTTGTAACTAAAGAAATATCTAAGTGTTGGAGTTGTGGAGTGGTGAAAAAGAAACTAGGTATGTGACTTACGGACCTAGTGGTAGTCTTCTTGCAACCCTCATTTTTAGAAAAATGACTAAGTATAGGATATACAATAGAAACAAAAAATGACTAAGTATAGACCAAATCATGTAAATGTTGATCAACGAATGTGGATCAACAGTTATGAATCTAAAAATATTAAAGAACACAAAATGAATTTTCCCACAGATGACTTGGAGCTTGCTTCCATAATACATGCATTAAAGATGTGGAGACATTACTTAATGGGAAATAAAATTGAGTTGAGGACAAACCACAGTTGTCCAAAATATTTGTTTGAACAACCAACTTCAAATGCCAGGCAAACAAGATGGTTGAAATTTTTAATTGGGTATGACTTTGACATCAAGCATATTAAAGGAAAATAAAATAAAGTTGTCGATGCACTCAACAGAAGGGTACATATCATGCATGCCACAACCATTAGTATGTATAAATTAGATTTAAATTTTAGATGTTGTTGTTATAGATCGGCATTACCTATAGGAAAAAGAAAGATTACAACAAGAAGATGTATAACAGAAATTTAAAGAGTATAAGTTGAATGAAGATGGAATATTGATGCATTAAAAATAGAGTGTATGTTCCTAATTCCTTGGAATAAAGGAATTTGATATTAAAATAAATGCATAATGTTCCATATGATGGACATATTGGTTACCAAAAAATAATTGTAGCAATAACAAGCCAATACTTTTATCTATGCCAATACTTTGAGCATAGGCACCCAACAAGTTTGCTACATCCATTACCAATTCTGGAGTGGAAATAGGAAGTGGTAGCCTTTTATTTTATCACTAAGTTGCCGAGGAAAATAAGGAAACATGATTCAATAATGGTAGTGGTGGATAAATTGACAAAGGTTATCAATTTTAATCTAGTGAAACTAAGGGATAAGGAAACTAATATTTCCAAAATTTACATGAAGGAAATTGATAGGTTGCACAAAGTACTAAAAGAAATTGTTTCAGATAGAGATCCAAAGTTTACTTCAAAATTTTGGAGAGGATTGTTTAAAGGATTTGGCACAAATCTAAATTTTAGCACATTATATCGTCCACAAATAGATGGGCAAACAGAGAGAGTAAACCAAGTGATTAAAGACATGTTAAGAATGTATGTGATGGATAACCCATCCAAGCAGGATGATTATTTGCATTTGGTTGAGTTTACCTATGACAATGGGTATCAATATTCATTGAAGATGAGCCCATTTTAAGCTATATATAGAAAAAAATGCAACACTATAATGAGTTGGGACAACCTAGAAAATAGAGTAGTACTTGGGCTAGAATTACTCAAGGAGATGGAAGAGAAGATGGTTAAAATTAAGCAGAATCAGAAAGCAACACAAGATAAGAAAAATATTTATGCAGATAAAAGTAGGATATCTAGAGAATTTACAGTGGGAGAGCATGTATTTCAAAAAGTTAAGGCCAAGAAGAGCTCATTGAAGTTGGGTTGTTGTACCAAGCTAGCAGCTAGATTATGTGGTCCATTTGAAATATTGTACATAATAGGACCAGTTGCATGCATGCTTGCATTGGCTGCTTCCATGAATGTGCATAATTTATTTCATGTATCGTTGTTGAAAAAGTATGTGCATGATCTTAACTATGTCATTGGTTGGAATTTGATTTAGGTGGATCTAGAAGGAGACTTCCAAGTACATCCGGTGTGTATACTAGCATGAAGGTCATCATGCTCTGGAACAAAACTATAGGGAAGGTAAAGGTCCAATGGACTTGCTACATGCCTAAATAAGTGACATGGGGGATGGAAGATGCAATGTCGAAGGCATACCTACAAATATTTTTTTATTTTTTGATGAAATCTATGTATATATGTACATCTTCATGGTGATATGCATTGAGGACAATGCCAAAAATAAGGGGGGGGAATGTAATATACCAATTTTGATCCCCATATTAATAACGTATATTGTACATGATGAAAGGCCAGAGAGCCTAGTAATGTAATAGCATCAAAAGTTATAATAAAAACATGTAACTAGTTATAGATGGACAAGTACATAGTTATAGGGTGCTATGATTCCACAAATGAGGGGGCTAAATGGGTTAAGCATATTATAATATTACTTTAAACCCATCTTGGAATTAGTTGGGAAAATTGGTTATGTGAGCTTCTTAGGGAACACATGTGATGCATTATTGCATGCAATTATAAAAACCATGATTTATGTTGTTGGGGGTTCCTTGTTCCATTCCTAAATCATTCTTGTCTGTTCTTGTTCTAATTTTTGGCATGGGAATGAAAGGCTAGAGGTGGAGCGTCATTTCTATTTGGCTATAGGTATCTACTGGTTATTCCAAAACGAAAGTAATGCTTATGTGCATGAGAATGGTGGAAGTTGAGTAAAAATTATCCACAACTAAGAATACTTTGAGATTCCAACATTATTATTTCCTATCCAGCAACATTGAATCCTAGAAAGAAGAGGAACAATCTAAGGGACTTCATTTTAGATAAGGGGGTTCCTTTATTTGGGTTGCACGGGATGGGGGGAAAGAAAGTTGGTAAGATGGGATTGTTGTGAATGATAAAGATATAACAAATTGTAATATCTTGATAGATGGATTGGTCTGAGAATTAAAGTTGACATAGGCACCCGTCATTGTGGATTCATATCCTTAGCTCGAGGGGTGGCCTATTGTAGAGAGTTAATGTGCAACATAGCCTAAGGTTGGGTGGAAAGTGCGACATCTACATCTTGTCGGTGTGGTCTTTTGATAAAAATAAGTGTTCTCCATTCTCTATGTATTTCAATTTTGTTGTGTTAATTATCTATTTAATGTTGTATCTTGCATGAGCATATGATTAATTAATGTTTTATTGAATAACACTTGATCATGTAATTGTTAATATGATTCATGATTGTTTCATGCACTTGCATATTGCTTCTTGATTTATTAATATTGGTATTAGTGGTTAAAGAAGTTCAAGAAAATGAATTTTTGAGGTACCCACGCATTGGGGTATGTTACAATGAGAATCTCTTATATGTGCTTGATATATTTCCCTTATTCATTTTTAATTTCTAGTAGTGTATTTAATGGAAGTAACTTTGTGTTAATGGTTGCCTGATAATTTTTAATGGTGTAAGAGTTCATTTCTCAATTATGCTTGAGGAGTTATCTCATGATTTCACTCTCCATTTGTATAAGATGAATCCCAATACCTTTGGAATGCACATTGTTCATTTCACTCAAATATTAAAGATCAACGGCTCGGATAATATGGTTGTTGCACTATTGTAGAAAGTTTACAATTCTTGTTTTCTTTGTTTATTCATTGTCGAAGAGAGGATAAACATATTTCTTGCTTACGATGGTTGCTACAAGCCAACATATTGTTTTCTAAAGGGAACAATTTGATAGGGATTCTAATATCTACAATTTCCATATGTATTATCATCTCCAATTATTATAATTAGGAGATTGCTATTGTAGATTTGTTTGTTGAAGCCTTTTTGGTTTCCTAGTCTTGGGGGCTAGTTGAGATCTTTTCTCAATATATCCCTTGAATTGTGCTTGGATCCTAGTTTGTAGGATCTCGAGAGCCTTTATCTCTTTGGTACGTTGAGGTATAGAGATGATGTGGACGTGCACTTGACTGAAATTCTAGTAAACTGCCTCCAAGTCTTTGATAATTGGCCATGCAACCAACAGTTAACTAGTTTTTATAAGTGGAGTTGAGATACACTCATGCATGCACATGTGGTGCGCTCTCCTAGCCTCATGCACATGTGTTGTACCCTCTTGGTGATTATTCCAAGGTAGGCATGCAACACTTATGATTCCATGGTTGTCATGCAAGACTAGACTACAATATTGTAATTGATGTACAACTGAAGAATGACTTAAGAAAAGATGCACACTTGTTCAAGGGAAGAATATTCACATCCATGGGAGAATATCTTACACCAAGGGATATCAAGTGCACCCTCAACATAAACTATAGAAAATAGGGAAAAATATTTACTAGGAAAGTGTGCATGTATCTCCATTACTATGGCCCCAGAAAAGTACACAAAGGATCCATGTCATCAAAGACATCATAGCCACAAGAAAATACAATGTGGATCTATGTTACAATTAAATCAAGAAGACATATAGCACCAATGAGAGTGCCCATGTGGTCTTAAAAGTAATCATACAATAGTGATATACTCCATCACAACTTGGGAGGGGTAGCATAAATGAGTGATGCCCCCTAGACCCAAGGTATTCAATCAAACCTCATTGTTTGGTTGTTATATTATTTGCAGTGAAATTCTAGTCGAGGTGGATTGTCTGATAGTCGAATTCGAACTAATCGACAACAAGTAGAAGCTCAAGGTGGTTCGACTGGGTAAAGTCGAAGTCGAAGATATCAACACAAAGTTGAAGGTCGAGGTAGTTTGACCAGGTAAACTCAAAGTCGAAGACATTGACAGCAAGTCGAAGGTCGAGGTGGCTTGACCAAGTAAAGTCAAATTCGAAGACATAGACATCAATTCAAAGAGGTCAACCAACAAGAGGTTGACAAGTGGGTGTGTGGCAACCGACTGAAGACCAAATGAAGGCCGACTGGTGGATGACTAGTAATCCGACTTGGTAGTCGACTATAACAGAATCTCAAAATTCATGGGATTTGTAGCCAATGATCTAGGTGGATATGTAATCATCTTTGGGAACCTTTTCTTTAGGGTTTTTTCTACTATAAATCCTATAAATAAGGCGTGTTGTAATGTTGCAAAATATAATGGCTAATCAATAATTGTAAAGGTTGTTGTATCTAGATGTAAGTCAAATTTGGCTACAGGGTTGTTCTTGTGTAAAGCAAGAAGGTATGATGTTGATTGTGTCTTAGGTGTGGACCAAGGTTAGGCATGTAACCTTTTATTATGAATGAATAAGACAACAAGAGAGAAGAATACTCAACGAATGTCAGTTTTCTCGGTTTGGGTTTCCAAGGTAAAATCTATGTGTACTCTATGTTTGCTTTGTCATTTACTTTCTTGTTTAAATCTTTCTTCCTCTCTTCTTCTAGGTTTAGTGTGGAAGTGTTCCTCATTTCCTAACACATGGTATCAGATCTTGGCTTAACAATCTTGGATATCAGCTAAACCCTAGGTTCAGTAAGAGTCGTAAGTCATAAATATTTAAATATTATCTTAAAGAATGGCGAGCAACTCGAGAATAGAGATCGAAAAATTAAATGGCCATAATTTTGAGCTTTGGAAGCTTAAAATTGAATATCTCCTTGTAGATAGAGAACAATAGGCAGTAGTTTGTCCAGGTACCATTCCAACAGGTTTGTTGATAGAATAATGGGAGAAAATCGAGAGAAGGGCAAGGAGTACGATTCGACTTTGTCTTGCAGATTCGATATTGTTGAATGTCTCAAGTGAAGATTTGGCCAAGAAACTGTGGGGCAAGTTGGGGAGCTTGTACTAGTTGAAATCCCTGGTAAATAAATTGTTTCTCGGAAATAAATTGTATCTTATGAGGATGAGTGAGGGTAGTTCAGTGATTGAGAATTTAAATGTGTTTAATACCATTATAAGCTAGTTATCTTTTGTGGATATTAAAATCACTAAGGAGGAGAAAGGTGTTAACATATTATGTTATTTGCTAGACTCCAAGGATCGCTTAGTCGTGGCTATAGGGAGAAATTCAAACACATTAGTTCTAGAAAAAGTGGTTGCATCTCTACTATCAGAAGAAATGAAAAGGAAGAACATGGAAGGATCGACCAAATATGCATTAATGGTGAGAGGTCGACTGGTTGACGGAGATAAAGGAAAATTCTCCAATAGAAAGTCTAATTCGAAGGGTATATCTAAAGCAATTGTTCACTCGACAAGAAAATGTTAGAAATGCGGTAAAGTTTGGCATTACAAAAGGGACTGCAAGTCAAACGTAATAGAAGTCAGTACAAGATCTGACGAGAAGCAGTGGAGTGAAAGAAAGATAACTCCAAATAAGGGAGGCGATGTGTACCTGGTGTCGACCAGTACGTAGTCGAATCAAGATGTTTGGTTGTTCAACTCAGGAGAATCCTATAATATGACATTGCATAGAGAATGGTTATGTGAATATGAACAATATGAAAGAGGAGATGTGTTCTTGGGGGACTACTCGACAACAAAAATTATCTAACGAGGAAGAGTTTGAACGATACTGCAAGATGGGAGGAGTAGAACACTTCCATGTGTGCTACATGTTCCAGGTTTGGCAAGAAACTAGATATATGTCAGCAATATGAGTGATGAAGGGGTGCACACTCTATTTCAGAAGGATATGTGCAAGATGGTCATATGTGTGATGGTCTTAATGAAAGGAGTTTGGATTGGAACCCCATACAATTTATTAGGGAATGTAGACTTGACTAGATGCAACAACATCGTTGTTCCTGAAATCAACTCGACTCAACTCGAGCTAAATCAATTCAAACCGACTTGACAAGTCATCATAAAGTTGACCCAACCATGATATGGCATGAGAGCATGGGACATATTGGAGAAAAAGGACCTTGAGTTGTGCATAACAAAGGTATGGTCGAAGATTTTCTTGAATGTAATTTAGAAGTCGACTTTTGTGAACATTGCATATATGGAAAACAAAGTCGGGTGAGGTTTGCATCTGGAGTGACAAGGGAAAAGGGGATTCTAGAGTTGGTTCATAGTGATGTGCTTGGCCCTGTTTCAATGCCTTCACTGGTTGAATCCTTGTATTATGTTTCCTTCATAGATGATTTTTCCAGGAATACATGGATATATTTCCTAAGGAAGAAAGCAGAGGTTTTCGAGAAATTCAAAGAGTTAAAGTCTCTTGTAGAAAACCAGACAAATAAGAATATTAAGGTGTTGAAACTGACAATGGTGGTGAATTCTATGGAAAATAATTTGATTATTTTTGCAAGCAATGTGGCGTAGCATGCCAAAATGCCACACCATATACTCCACATCAAATGGAGTTGTTGAGAGAATGAACAGAACATTGATAGTCGATAAGTCAAAGAGGTCAACCAAAAAGAGGTTAATGGACGGGTGTGTGGTAACCGACTGAAGACTGAATGAAGTTCGACTGGTAATCGACTAGTAATCCAAGTTGGTAGTCGATTGTAATAGAATCTCGAGATTAGCATGATTTGTAGCCAATGATATGCACAGATTTGTAACCGTCTTTGGGTGCCTTTTCTTTAGGGTTTTTCCTATTATAAAGCCTATAAATAAGGCATGTTGTAATGTTGTAAAAGAGAATGGCTAATCAATAATTGTAGAGGTTGTTGGTCATGCAGATGTAAGCCAAATTTGGCTACAAGGTTGTTCTTATGTAAAGAAAGAAGGTATGATGTCGATTGTGTCTTAGGTGTGGACCAATGTTAGGCATCTAACCTTTTATTCTGAATGAATAAGACAACAAGAGAGAAGAATTCTCAAGGAATGTTGGTTTTCCCAGTTTGGGTTTCCAGGGTAAAATCTTTGTGTACTGTGTGTTTGCTTTGTCATTTACTTTCTTGTTTAAATATTTCTTCATCTCTTCTACTAGGTTTAGTGTGGAAGTGTTCCTCATTTCTTAACACTCATCAATGGTATCTTGAGGCTATCAATTTTATAAATATGATATGCATGCCCACAAAAGATTTCTTCAAATCCCTAGCCTATAAAGAGGTCATTGATTGGATAAGAGTCTTCAATAGAGTGGAGGAAGAATCAAATATCAGGGCAATACCAAAAAATAATAATGTTAGACATTGGGTTTGGCGCTTCCCGTGAGTTTAGTGACATGGGTTAACCCCTTCTCATGGATCCTAACTCTGGCGATTGTGAAGGAGACTAACGCATGTGCATTTTGGCCTAACGACAATCTTATTCCAAAAAATGGTATCAAAGTGATAGGTCTCAAGTTCGATACTCACCTGGCATGTGTTGTGGGGAGATTGTTGCACATTGGGTCCAGCGCTTCCCGCGAGTTTCGTGACATGGGTTAACCCCCTCTCCTGAATCCTAACTCTGGTTATTGTGATAGAGACCAACGCCTGCAGGTTTTGGTCTAATGATAATCGTAGTCCAACAAATACTTCAATCATTTTAAAATGGTTTTACAAACACAAGTGTAGAAAAAAAGAGGGTGGTCATGAAAACCTGTGGGGATGTAGTCCCCAAAATTTACAAGTGAGAAACATAGACCATGTGAGAAAGGGATGACATTAGATGAACATACAAATAATCTAAAGGAGATAGTTGATGATAAATATTCTAGCCTTGATGAATAATTGCGTGAGTTTTACAAAGCCATGTGGGATTTTGTGGGACTGGGTTTTCTCCAAATACATAAATAATATTTTGAGTTTTAGATGGTAGAAGCATGCAATAATAAAGTGTTAATCAACTTCATTCCAAAGAGTGGTGATATTGAGCTTATCACTAGCTGGGGTTTGATAACTCTCTTGAATGTTTCCTATAAAATTCTATCCAAGGCCTTAGCCTACGATTATAGCACATCCTTCCAAAAATTATTAGACTTGAGAAAACTATCTTTATAGAAATAAGATTCATCTTGAACAATGTGATTGAAGTTTGGGAAGGAATGGAGCGGTCTAGGAGCTAAGGCCTAGAGGCCTTTTCCATTAAGATTTACTTTGAAAAATCATCATGATAGCATAGAATGACACACAACATTTTGGCCCTTTTTTGTTAAATTAGTATAAACTCTACTTTTGGAGGCCACTGTGT
>ML778645.1:144003-173467 GCA_009831015.1 Picea engelmannii | reverse complement strand
TCCCAATAATGTTGGGTAGGTGTTATATTCTTTGTATGTGTTTTTTTTGGGGGGGTGTCATATTTGACGAATACGTTTGATGATCCCATCACTTATCGTTCTTTTTTTACATGTGAGTCGAGTGTTGCCCAAGGGGGGGGTCCCTGAAGGGATATTTTTGTTATTTTAACAGTTTTCGCTATTTTTAGCAATTTTCCAAATTAAAATCGGATTAAGGGATTAGGGTTTTGGTAGTTGCAGAATACCTAAAATATTGTATATATTGTATTGTGAAATTAATACAATGAACAGTTGAGAGGTGTAACACCAAGGAAGGTTGGTTTTCTCTTGGTTAAGGGTTTCCATTGTAAATCATTGTGTACTATGTGTACGAGCCATTGATTAATTTATGTTTTTCTTAAGAATATGTGTGCATTTCTTTACTTCACAGGTTTAAAACTTACATGTGGTATCAGAACACATGTTTGGCTTCAGGGGGATGCCTTTTTTTCTTAGGTTTTGGCTCATTCTTGATAGATCAAGTTTATCTTGGGTCTATCATAAACCTAGGTTCAATGGAAGCTTTGCAGTGGTGATTTGTGTGTTGAAAGGGAATGGTGAACAATTCTAGAATCGATATTGAGAAGTTCAAGGGTAAAAAATTTGATCTATGGAAGACCATCTTATAGACAAAGAACAATGGATTGTTGTGGATCATGGTACACAAACTACTAGTACTCAACCTACTGGTATGTTGAAAGAAAATTGGGAGAAGTTGAATATAAGAGCAAGGAGTACGATTTGACTCTGCCCGACAGATTCGATGTCACTGAAAGTGTTGAGGAATCTACAACCAAGGAACTATGGGAAATTTTGGGGAATTTGTATCAGTCAAAGTCCCTGGTAAACAAGTTGTTTCTTTGAAAAAAATTGTATCATCGTGGGATGGAATATGGAGATTCCATGACAGAACATCTAAATTCCTTCAATACTCTGGTAAGTCAACTTGTCTATGTTAATATTACAATTGTAGAAGAAGACAAGTGTATTACTTTGTTATTTTCATTGCCAGACTCCTGGGATAATCTTGTTGTAGCAATTGGTAGTACCACTCAATCTGCATTGAAGTATGAGGATGTAGTTTCATCCTTGTTATCAGAAGAGATGAGGCATAAAAACATGGATAGTCATAGTGCAAATGCTTTATTTGTAAGAGGTCATACCCAATATAAGAATAAAAATAAGTCTTTGGGGGGGATCTAAATCCCTAGGAAAATATTTGAGGAAATGTTGAAAATGTGGTAAAGTTGGGCATTATAAGAAATATTGCATGTCTAAGAATGTTGATAAAGCAAAGGGATATGATGATGCCTCTTCCACAGACGTGAAAAAATCCATAGACGAAGGAAGTGATGTTTACTTGGCATCTACATGTACACATGCAAATTGTGATGTATGGTTGATAGACTCAAGTGCATCATTTCATATGACTCCTCACAAGGAGTGGTTCAGGGAATATGAAAATTACAATGGTGGTGATGTCTTCCTAGGAGATGACTCGACAACCAAAATCATGGGACGTGGAAGGGTTAAACTATTGCTAAAATATGGAAGGGTTAAACTATTGCTAAAATATGGAAGGATTAGAACTCCCCCTAGAGTTCTGCACATTCCATATCTAGTCTGGAGCCTAATCTCTGTAAGCAATTTAGATGATCTAGGTGTGGATACTTTATTGGGAAAGGGAACTTGCAAGATGGTAAGAGGAGAAATGGTGTTAATGAGGGGAGTTCAATGTGGAGCTATGTACAAGTTGTTGGGAAGCACTTATAATGGTGGGTGTAACAATTATATTGTCCTTGAGCAGAGAAATAAGGAAAACAAGATTTGCATTGTCCTTGGAAAGAAGAACATGTTATGGCATCAAAGACTGGGACATATTGGAGAAAGGGGCCTTCGAACACTACACAGTAAAGGTATGGTTGAAGATATGTCTAATTGCACCCTGGATTTTGATTTATGTGAACATTGCATATATGGTAAACAAAATCTAGTGAGATTCCCATCTGGTGCTACAAGAGCAAAGGGGGTCTTAGAATTGATACACTGTGATGTGTTTGGACCTATGCATGTTCCATCATTAGGTAAATCTATGTATAATGTTTCATTCATAGATGATTTCTCAAGGAACACATGGATTTATTTTATTAAGAATAAATCTGAAGTATTTGATAAATTTAAAGAGTTTAAGGATCAGGTAGAAATTCATACAGAGAAGAAAATAAAGGTGTTGAGGATAGATAATGGTGGAGAATTTTGTGGGAATGAATTTGAAGAGTTATGTACGAAGTGTGGTATAGCAAGGCAGAAGACTACTCCATAGACACCTCAACACATTGGGGTTGCATAAAGGATGAACAAGACGTTGATGGAAAAATCAAGGAGCATGCTCAGTGGTACCATGTTAGGAAAAGAATTATGGACAGAGGCAGTGGGTACTGCAAGTTACCTAGTAAATAGATCACCCTCATCGGCATTGGTGGAAAAAACTCCACATGAGGTATGGATTGGTAAGAAACCCTCTCTTGAACATCTCAGATTGTTTGGTTGTGATGCTTATGTGAATGTTCCAAAGGAAAATAGAAGTTGAATAATAAAGCTAAAAAGTGTATCTTTATTGGTTATAAATATGGTATGAAAGGTTATAAGATTTGGAACCCATAAACTAAGAAGAATGTTTACAGTCGGGATGTTGTTTTTAGAGAGGTTAAAGATGTTCTCAAACAGTAATTCCTACCAAGGCAAGAAGAACCTAAGAAAATAGAGTTTGATTTGGATGATGAAAAATCTGAATCAATATAAGAATATAAAGAAAAAGAAGAAGAACCTCGTACCTAAGTATTGAGGATATCGGTGAGGGAAAGAAGGCAACTAGAGAGGTATGGTCCACCTGATTTTCATGCTAATTTTTCTTTATCTATTACTGATGATGATATTAGAACTGTCAGGGAAACAGTGAACTCAGAGGATAGTAAACTATGGAAGAACCCCATGTTTTAAGAGATGGATGCCTTGGATAAGATTGAGGCTTGGGATATGGCTGAGTTGCCAACTAGAAGAAAACCCATTGGAAACAAATGGATGTTTAAGAAGAAGTTGAATGCAGAAGGCAAAGTGGAGAAACAAAAAGCTCAGTTAGTAGCAAAAGGTTATCCCCAAGTAGTGGGAATTGACTTTGGTGAAATTTTTTCTCTTGTTTCCAAGTTAACTTCTATTAGATTTATTTTATCTATTGTTGTCGTTTTGATTTGGAAGTAGAACAGATGGATGTGAAGAAAACATTCCTACTTGGGGATCTAAAATAAGAAATCTACATGAAGCAGCCATAGGTATTTGCAGTGAAGGGAAAGAAAGAGTTGGTCTGTAAGCTAAATAAGTCACCATATGGTGTAAATAAATCACCTAGGATGTGGTACCAAATATTTGAAACATAGATCCTTGGACTAGGATTTGTGAGAAGCAGGGTTGATCACTGTGTATATTCCAAGCAAGTTGGTAATCACTTCATTTATGTAGCGTTGTATGTCGATGACATGTTGCTGGTAGTAATCAACATGGATGTTATCAACGAGGTAAAATTGTAGCTATCCTCCAAATTTTACATGAAGGATCTTTGGGCTGCTAACTTCATTCTAGGAATGGAGATTAAAAGAGATCGAGCAAATAGGAAACTCTGGTCGAATCGGAGAAAATGTGTTGACACAATATTGCAGAGGTTTAATATGCAGGAAAGTAAATCGGTCAAGGTTCTTATTCCTGTAGTTGTAAAGTTATATGTAGATCAAGGTCCCCAGACATAGGAAGAGGAAGAGGACATGTCCCATGTTCCATATGCTAGTGTGGTTGGAAAATTTATGTATGAAATGGTTTGTACTAGACCAAACATTGCACATGCAGTGGCAGTTTTGAGCAAGTATATGCCAAAACCAGGGAAGGAGCAATGGACAAGAGTAAAGAGGGTTTTCAGGTATTTGTGTGGCACTTCTAGTTATAGATTTTGCTACCAAGGAATACCAAGATTGGATAGAGTGTTATATAAACATTGGTTTGTTAATGCAGATTGGGCTGGATATATAGATCAAAAAAGATCTACAAGTGGGTATGTGTTTAATCTATTTGAAGGAACAATCAGTTGGATGAGAAAAAGACAGGATGTAATGGCACTCTCAACTACAGAAGTTGAATACATGGCATCCATGCATGTAAGAAAGGAAGTGTTATAGTTACAGAGATTATGTTCAGGTATTGGGTTGGTACAACAAGCAGTAAGATTAGATTGCGATAGTTAGAATGCAATCTTCCTGGCAAAGAGCCTAGCTTATCATACAAACAAAAAACATATTGATGTTTAGTATCACTTATTGAGAGACATGGTTGAAGACAAGAAGGTGTTGTTGGGGAAGGTTAACACTTTGAAGAATGTTTCAAATTCATTGACAAAGTCGGTGAGCTCAGAGAAGTTATCCTGGTGTAGAGAAACAATGGGCATCGTTGCCATGGATTGTTGACTATGTAATCTTGTGACCCCATGTATGCAAAGAAAACAACAAGTGGGAGAATGTTGGGTAGGTGTTATATTATTTGCATGTGTTGGGGGGTTGTGTTATATTTGATGACTACATATGATGATCCCATCACTTGTCACTCTTTTTGTACACGTGCATCAGGCGTTGCTCGAAGGGGGGGAAGGATTAAAGGATTATGGTTTTGGTAGCTGCGAAATACCTAAAATATTGTAGATATTGTATTCTGAATGGTGAAATCAATACAATGAATATTTGAGAGGTGTGACACCAAGGAAGGTTGGTTTTCTCTCGGTTAAGGGTTTCCTGAGTAAATATTTGTGTACTATGTGTATGAACCATTGATTAATTTATGTTTTTCTTAAGAATATGTATGCATTGCTTTACTTCACATGTTTAAAACTTACAAATACCTACAATATATTGACTTTATTTTTCACAATTAAAAACCCCCTTTTATGAATAAACGTGATAAGATATTGGTCAATAAGGTGAATCTCCCATGGACGAAACATGTTGGACACATATGTTGAACTTATGCTTATACTAAGAGGAGGGGTGAATCAGTATAAGATACTTTTACTTTAATTCAGCATTCATCAATCATTCATTAACTTTAAAACAATAAATGCATGTAAACTCAAATCACAATACATAAAGTTTAACTTGGAAACCCTTGCATGAGAAAACCACAAAAAATTATCTTTATAAATGTCTATAGGCACCAACCTACTATTACAAATCTTGTAGCCACCAACCTATTGGAGACACCAATATCCTCAAATGAGCACCAACTCAGCAAGATATTGTGTAGGCACCAACCTACTGGAGACACCAATCTCCTCAGCTAAGCACCAACTCAACAAGATATTGTGTAAGCACCAACCTACAAGAGACAACAATCTCCTCAACTGAGCACCAACTTAGTAAGACCTGTATAGACACCAATCGAATATATTCATACACAAGGTACTTCTAACTTCACCTACATGCTTCATAGTTCATGAATTTCACAACATCATCATACCCTTAACTTTCATGCTCCAACTCCTCTCCTTGCTTCATACATGTTGACATGTATATAGGTTAATACTCTCTCTTTCTTTTCTTTACTTAGAAAAATTCTTGATCTATGGTGGGTTCGTGGGTTGGTATCATCATCTTTACTCAAGTCCATTTCTCCACCATCACCAAATTGCACCTTATGTTCTAATGCCCACGATTCACACCAACACTTAGTCTTTTTCTCATACTTTTCGCACAACAAAGGGTCCACGGTTGTAGCTTTTCTCTGATTCATTCACTTATTGTAACCGCAATTCCGTCCGTCCACTTTTTGGTACTTATCTGTTTTCTCAAGATTTAACTTATCTTTTCAATGTTCCATACTTAGTCTCTTAAGTTCAACAACGGAAGCAAAGTTCATTCCACTACTTTGAAAAGTTATTTTTCGTTCTCCCATCCATCCACCTTCCTACACTTAGTCATATTTTGAAACATTTCATGAAACCACGGGAGAGAACTTGTTCCATCTAACTCTTTCTATATATTTCTTTCCTCTGCTTTGTCGTGTATCCTCGCTCCTTGTCACATTTACCAAGAAACATTTAATTCATATATTATGTGAAACGATAGATAGTTAAATAGTAAATCACCATTATAAATGGCATTTTTCTCGAGACCTATCTCATAAATTCAAATTAAATCATTCTTTCAAAATAAGAGCTCCAATAGTTAATATGAAAAAACAATTATCTTACTATTCCAAAAATATTGTGCATGCTTGGCCAACTCTTAAGAACGGTCGCGAGAAGAAGAGAAAGCTTATGTGGGGATACATTGAATATATTTGCATGAGAGGACCTGAAATATCATTGGCCGAGAGCTTACAAATATTATTCCACATTACCGCTTGAAGAAAGGAATGTCGATGATATTTGGATATCTAGGATCACAAAGGCAGGATGTGTTCCAGAGATCTTTGATGTAAAAGAATTGGTAACATGGTGCACAGACAATTATGAGAAAGACCAAAGAATTATTAAATTGAAAGGACAGTCTCCAATCTCTCTGGCGTCATCAACTTTAAACTAAATGCTTAGGATACCAGAGCCGACAAAAACCTTCAAGGTTGACGAAGCCAAGAAATTCATCAAGGCTAAAAACGGTGGTAGAGATTTATTGTTGCAATGTCTTGAAGACCAGGCGATAACACTGGAGGATTTATCAATGATACACGTTATTCAATTGAAGAAACATTATAAAGAAATGGCTTGGCTTCTTGCTAGGGTACTTGGAAAAGACTCAACTGCTACTCTTCGTCGTTCAGCTCTCTATATTTTATATTATTCTATTCAAGGAAAGAGAATTTATTGGTCAAAAATAATATCTACTGAGATTTCATTTCAGTTATCAAAATTTAAGAAGGATAAGAAATTCTACATGTCTGTGTATTTGGTCTTTGCTATTGTATAATTTCATGTATTTCAAGGACCACATTTGTTAAGGCAAGTTGATTCCAATACAAACCCAATTTACACATGGTATCTTGCTCTATGGAAGCAAAAACCAATGTATCACATTTATGAAGTTTATGATTCCTTTCTATCTTCTTTCAAAAAACTCATGTTTGGAAACAATACTTCAAGATTTTCATTGGAGGTAGCAACATTCTTAGATAAAATGGGAAATTTTGAATCAAATGAACAATATAGCATAATCAGAGTTTATTGCTCTAGAGAAGCACCAATCTATCTTCTTATTTATGTATTGGATAAGATGTTTGTGGTAGAAGTTTGTAGACAATACATATTTCGGGTTAATTTATTTTATCAAAGGAAGAAAAGGAAATCCATTCCCTTGCCGTGGAAAATTGGCAAGATTTCATTGAAAAGTGCTTCAAAGATCGATGTATTTGCAACCCATTTCGACCAGTATAATCTAAAATTGGCAAATCAAGTGGAGTTTGACCCCCAACAATATTTCATGAACCATATGCTCTCTGTAGGTTTCAGTGCTTCATACATAAACACTTGTATATACGGAGAACAAGAAAATAATGACAACAACTCTTAAGAATTATTAGTTGCAGATCTTAAGACTATTATCAGTACAAATGAAGCACATCGTCAACATGGAAGGGTTATAAATGAAAGATGTACAGAGTCTCAAACTTCTTCTCAGAGAAACGACACATCCAAGCAAAATCCAAAAATTATTATGTAAGAGAAACAAAATTCTTTAATTGAGAATTGAAGTGACGGAGATTACCCTAATCATCCCAAAAGGAATGTTGAAAAACCTCACAAATTTCCAATAACTAGTAAGAGAAAAAGGTAGACCGATCAATAGGAAGTAGAGGAGCTCATACCTGATGAGGACGTTGTTCTTGAAGACATGGAGTTGGTTGCAAACATCGAGGATATAAGGTTTCCAGATGATGAGAAAAGGATTCAACAGAACATATAAGTAGCAGGAGAATTGGTAACTTGAGAGCCCGTCTTTTGTGAAGAAGAATCCTTGACCCTCCATAGCGCATTATTTGACAAAGATTTAAAGAAGTTAGTTTTTCAACATGTGAATTCAAAAGGAAAAAGAATCCAAGAAAAAGATACAGAGCCTTACCTGAATGGAGTCCCAACATCAAGAATTTCTCAAATTCATAGAGTTATTGGTGATGCTTTGGAAATATAAATTGATGAAACAGAAGTAAAAAATGCAAGGCTCAAAGAACAAATTAAAAAATTGGAATGTGCTTTGATGCCACCTCCTATTTTTATAAGTCCAATTGCTTATATTCAATCTGGGATAAATCCCAATAGAGCACCCGAGTCTCGTTTGAATTTAAACAGAACATCGAGTCTTTTGGCTGCAGTAAGGTGATTTGTTGGAGAAAACATAAAAAAAGAGAATGTCCCTTATTGTAGAGGCATGGCATGTAGGGAATAATATCATTTTCTTTGGTTCCAAGTTAAACAATTTAAGAGAATATCTCCAACCTGACTTTGACAATGAAGAAGGTTTCTATAAGGATGTTGTTATCACAATTATCTTAAAGGTTTATGGTATGACCAAATTGAAAAGAAAAGAAGAAGATTTACCTTCCCCTGCTTGAATAAAACAACTGAAAACTTGTTGGATAAGAAAGATAAAAGTTCTGAAAAAATATTGGATGATTGTGATGCCTTGGTCGTCAAAAAGGAAGTAGTATATCACAAATTGACTGAAATAGACCTCGCAGGAACTACAGGGGAGGTCCAAGACTCAAAGTTAATTTTAAATTCCATATTTATGACAAGGCAATAGTTTGAGGAACACGTGGAAATATTAAAAAGTATATTAGCAGAAAAAATTAATATTATGATCGAGTATATTGTGTACGAAATCGAAAGTTGGTTGGTAAATTATGTAAATAAAAATGAGGATATTGAAGATACACTCCTTCAAATTTCGTTTAAATTAATAGAATTAGAAGGCACAATATTTGATATCAAAGTTAGACAAGAAATAAATGTTGCGCTTGTTATCCCCAACTCCTAGGGATAACTAAGGAGATGATGTATCAAGGCCCTCAGGTTGTAGACATGGAGTACCGAGAGATAGCCTGACCAACATTTTCCACTTGCACAAACAGAGGCCCACTTCTCCACCATAACTCCATGTTCATCACGATGGTATCCACCACATCAGTTGGCTTCTGGAAGACATTGGGTCTTGCTCCATGAGGTACAAACCTGCTATTATGGTGAGTGTCATTTCAATATTTGAGGCATTCGATTTTGTTGCATCTATTATTTCTTTTGATTATGTAACGTTTTCTTGGACATTGTGCTCTTTGCCATGTTTTACTTTGGTGGTTGACATTGTGCCCTAGCAAGTGGGTCACCCTTAAAGATAGGTTTTCTATTGGGAGGTCCTCTTGACAAATCATCGTGCCATTCTCGACCATACCTGTCACTTTCCACACTTCATCCCCTCATCTCCTTACCATTTGAGATTTTCTGGTATACTGACCCAAGAAGGGGTTGTCCCTCATTTCACGGGAAGAAGGGGTTGAAGGCCCCGAGGCTTGTAGCTAGAAAAAGATAAAATCCAATCATTAACCTTCTAGATGCTTTCCCAGGGATCCCGAGGATAATGAAATGTCTCTCATAACAAACTGATGGGACCTGTAAAAAATGACTAACAAAAAATTCCAACCAAGGTGGATCATGTGTGGGCATTATTGTTAAGGCTTATGTAGAAGCCTCACACATGTTTTCAACTTAGGGAAGCATAATGTGACCAGGGTAGAGTCAAGGTGAGCACAATTTTTCATGCTTAGGTAGAATCCACACCTTGGCTTCAACCTAGCAACATCTTAAAAGAATAAAAGGCAGTAAATGAGCTTGGAAAAAGGTTGCATTGAAAATGAAGGTGCAACACACCCTCTACAAAGGCACCCATAGATGAGACACTACAACCCCTTGTATGTCATGAACCCGATGCCCAAAAGTATTCCCCCCATCCATCACACCTCATCCATATGATTTAGAAAGAGGTACCCTCGGGAAGCACCCCTAAACTTGAGGTATGATTCACCCAATAGGTCGTTTTGTCAACCCTCCCATACCTAAACTTGGCAAATTCCATAGGGTCTTTGAGCATTGGTTTATTTTGATGCAGTGGTTTTGATGTACATGCTTAGATGGATCTTTTATTGACTTTATTTACTCATCATGATGCATTTGACTTGATATCCTTGGAGGGCGTATCCATTTGTCTTTGCAAGACCTAGTTGGTGGACAGTTTTGGAAGAGCAAGCCTAGCTTGGGCTTCCATCGGGCTTGAAGCCCACAAGTTGGATGCCAAGGGCCAAAACTCTAGATGATGATGGCATGCCTTTGGAGGCCTAGAGGACACCTTGGAGGATCTTACCCAACCCCTAAATGTCAAACAACTTTCTTGAAAGGGTAAAAACGACACCTTTTAAGGGCTTAACGTCACCCTAGGGATAGGGTTTGGTGGTGATGATGGACACTTGGCACGTTTTTAAGGAAGAGGCCCATGGCTCATGGAAGAGAGGTTTTGGTTGAAGGTTATTGGCCTTTGTAGGCCTAACATTCACTTCTCCAACTCAACGACTTGACCAAAAGTGCCAAACGTTACCCAAAAAGAAGGGTGACGTCATGTTTCTAGGGTTTATTTTATGTGCAAAGTATGAATTAAATAATATTATTTTTGCAAAGGGGCAAGAAAAGGGTTGTTGACCCCTTGTCTTGTGTTTTACCCTAATTTTTTTGGACAAACTATGTTTATAGGATTTGTATAAATAAATATCATCTCTATTTCATTTTGCATCATAGATCTCCCTTTGTGAGAAGACCAATGGCTGAAATTTTCGCTATATTTGAGCATTCTTGGTATCTCTCTCTCTTTCTTGCAAATGAATTTTGGTGTTATCTCTTGGTGCATGGATGAGGCTGAGTAGTTTTCACCTCTTGAAGGCTTATGTTCTTGCTCTTGGATGGTAATTTGCTTGGTGAACTAGGGCTCTCTCTCTCTCTCTCTCTCTCTCTCTCTCTCTCTCGGAATTGGTAAGGAAACTCTGCATTGGTTAGTTCTTTCTTGCTTTTTCTTGGTCATTGTTGGTTGAAACCCTAGGAGGAGTATATTGTATACACTCACCATTAAGCTTCATCTTATTTGCTAAGTTTATAAGTCATTTTGCAAGGGTTTCTAAGAGAGGTACGAGTGTGTACACCCTCCTAGATTTTCCCTAGTTTGATTGGTATGCCCTGTGGAGTGAGAGGATCTACACCCCTAGGGATTTTGTTGGTATAACTTGTACTTAAAGACTCCATTCACCCATATTTTAAAGGAACTAATCTGATTTTTTTTTATTGGGGAAATAAATTGTTTGCCTTGGTAAAAGTGTTTTGGTATGATATAAATCTTGTTCAAGTTGGAATTATTTTTGCATGTTAAGAGCTTGTCAAGGCCACTAGGGTGCCTTGATTGGCTTGATATTCTTAGAGTTATAACTCATTGAAAGCTACAGCCATTAGGGCTGCAACAAAACATCTTCTTTTCTTTACTTTAACTTGTTATTTGACAGTGGAAATTTGCTAGTAACCCATTATTTTCATTGTGTTGCTAATTGATGAACTTTTGGTTGGATTACTTGCTTATTTTCGTGGTTAAAAGTTGTTTATGTCCCTCACTATTGTTTATTGTTTAGCACATAAATATATTATTGTTTATCACCCTCCTATTTTAATATTCTTGTCCCAAGATCTCCAAAGATAAGTCTTTAAAGAATAATGAGGAGTACCACCTCTATAAAAACGCGGGGGGAATCATATCCTTGTGAGGTTGTTGTTTCGATCTTAACAGATTCAAACATCAACAATACCCCAGACATAGCTTCAAAACCTAGTCAGATTTAGCCTTCATGCCCCAACAAACCTCATAACATCATTCTCATAATACAATCAAGACTGTAGCATCACAACCTCAAAACAACGCTCTTTGCAACATCATGGACCTTAGTCCTTCATAGCAAACCCTTAAAACTCCAAGAAAACTCCTCTTGCGCACCTTTAAACCTCGAAAAGACTCCCCAACTCCTCTTGCACAACTCAAACTTGATCTTCTTGTTTAGATGCTTTTCAAATTCGCACATCTATAATGTATTTTATAGTGTTTATGTGCTCACTTTTAGGGGCAACCTGTAAAGACTAGTTGGGCCAACCTAAACTTTATGGCTGGGTTGTCTGATAGAAAAAAAACATATCTCCTTATTCCTAAGGACTTATAGGGAGTGCCATATACCACTGGAAAGGTCTCAGAATAACATTTCCAACCATATAACCTATACTCCCATTTTTTTAGGTATTTAGAGTAAAAAATCCTCCAAAGATAGGGTATCCAAATTGAGCATCGAAAATCCAAAAACAATATTTCCAACAATCTCCATCTTGCAATCTTTATCTTCGACATCTATAGTCTTCCCCCTGACTTTGACATTGATGAAAACAATATTTCCAACAACTTCCCCTCATTCCAAGGATGGTACATGTTGTTCCTTGAGATGTTTCTAGCTAGGAAACTATGCCAAGGCATCCATGTTCAACTCAATCTCGGAATTAAAATAAGAATTTGATTTATGTTCAAAGAACGGAGTTTTGTGTTGAACAATTTCTATGAATTCAATCGCTTAGGAACATCAAAAGAAATATATATTATAATCTAAAATTTCAAGGCAATGTTTCAATGTACTAGACAATTTAACAACTTTTAGATGAAAGGATGAAAGAAATAAGATAACATAAAATAAAAGAGAACGAGGTATCCTTAACGAATATGTATTGAATAAATAACAACCAATGAATTTAGCAGCGACAAAATGTATCTGAGTAAATACCAAAATATATTTAAAGATAACAACAATGAATATTTCAAACTATTGCTTCAAATAAAGGATTATACAAGGGAATTAAAGGTCACAATAATACTTACAGTACCATTATGAAATCTGTAATTTATTTTAAAACATCCTTAATCAATTTATAAAAGCGATTGTCATACCAAATTGTTATTTATAATTTTACTTTGAAACCAATAAAACTTAGATACATAGAATATGAAAGCTTTATGAATAACAAGATAACATAAAAACAAGAGATTTACATACTAACACAACTAAAACAATGAATCTTTCAAGCTCTTTATATGAATAAATACATCTTTTGATTAAGCTCCTCAATCTTTTATCTTCGAGAAAAATACCTTTACATCGAGTATTTGCTCACTTTTATACAATATTCAATCATAACCAAAAGTGGTTACTTTAAACTATTTTCTAGACCCGACATTCAAAAATAGTCTTTGACTATAAAATTATAGAAGTTGAAAAAACCATTGCTAAATGTTAATCCTCGTATATTCTTCTTTCTTTGAGTTGTTTTGCTAAGTCATTCCTGAGAAAACTGAACAAGAACCTTCCAGTCTTCATTTGTAGGATATTTGTATCTAACCATTTTCCTATAAGCAATATCCAATTTGGAGTACTCATCATAAGTTGGAGCAGTTGAAAACAAATTATTAATCTGCCATAATAGATAAAAATCATTAATTAAACTATCTATTGTAGTTTGACCCTTTAGTGTGTCAGACAGTTGGCTTAGGTTGATGGATAGTTGGTATGGATTGTTGGTTTTCATTGATGTCAACTATTGGAGAGTGATATTGTATATTGATTTCAACCCTTACTAATTGATGTCAACCCTTGGAGAAAGTCTGGTAGCGAATTATGGTAGCACAAAGGTTTGGGTAATGGACCCAAGGTTGTTTCATGTATAATGGTATGAGTTTTATAATGTTTGAAGGTAAGACTATTTTAGATGGATAGTACATGTCATTACATTTGTAGTGGTATGTGGAATGTCACATAACTCATCACGGTTAGAGAGTTATGGCCATGAGAAGTTAGAGAACCCGGGTTTGGGTAATGGAAAAAATTTTGTTTGATGGATAATGGTATGATTTTTGATATATTTGAAGGAAAAACTATTCTATATGGATAGTACATGTCATCCCATTTCTAGTGGTATGTGGAACGTCACATAACTCCTCACGGTTTGAGAGTTATGGCCTTACGAAGTTGGAGGACCCTCATATGTTGGCTTGAAGCCCCAAAAGGTCAAAGAAGTTAAAGAGCTTGCAAAGAAGAAATTACTATTTAAATGATAAAGTAAAGTGACAAAGTCAAGAAGTATTATTTAAATAATAAAGTGAAGTGACAAAATCAAAGAATATTATTTAAATGATAAAGTGAGGTGACAAAGTCAAGGAGGGATATTTAAATGATAAAGTAATGGAGAAATTTCTAATTATGGAAAGTGGTTAACCTTAAAAATGAGGAAAATAGGTTAAGTGACCTATAAATGGGTTAAGTGACCTAGAAATGGTTTAAGTGACCTAGAAGATGCTTCTAAGGAAGCTACTTGGAGAGTATAAATAAGAGGCAAAGCTCTCTCATTTTACATCACACTTGAGCATATTGAATATCTATAGGTGATTGAGGTAACAAAAGGATATCTAAGACAAATTTCAAAGGGAAGGTGAAGAAAATAAGGCCGGGATTCAAGGGAGGATAAATTCTTTTGATGATGCTTTCTAAGGTATGTTATTTACATGTCATCTCACCATTTTCGGAATAAATTTTTTTATAGAATGATTCAGACCGTGAAATTGATAGGCCATTGAGAAAACATATCCAAGTATCTGTGGTAAAAAATTCAGCTTGTGGGTCGTTATATTTTTGGAGTTACACTCCATGGAAAATAGGGTTTGTGGCTAGTCCTGAAACTACTCTAAAACAGGTGTTTCGGGTAAAAATGTCATAACTTCTTCATAACATATACAAATTCAGTAAGACCAAATGTGTTGTTTAGAGTACAGTGTAGTATTATGTGTAACATTTTCAGATCCATTCAACAAATATTCCGTTTGGGGCATGCTCTACAAGGTCACTCTTTAGATTAAGCCAGAATTTAACAAGGTATGCCATTTTTGTTATAACTCCTTTTCTGAGAAGTTACAAGTAGTGACACCTGGAGGAATTGCATAAAACAAATTGAAGAACATTGTGTACTATTTTCATATATTTATTCATTACAGGTACATAGTTATGATTATTTCAAGTTAGGGTTGTTGACTAATCCCAAACTAGTAATGTGAGACTAAAGAAAAGTTTGATGAAAATGCTAGTCTCTTGTTGTGAAAGTTAAGGAATGTTTGTAGGGATGTGATCATATATACTGGGTCTATTACAGAGTTACAAATCATATTTGGATGATGAAATTGATGAGGTCTTTTGGTTAAGGTACATGTTGGGTACATGGTTGAGACAAGTAGTTGATGAGTTGGCACATACATGAGGTGTATAGTTGATGATGTTGGTACATCTTGATGAGTCATAGTTGATGAGTAATTGATACATGATTGGTACATACTTGGTACAAGGCTGGAGGCACTTGTTAGTAGTATTTTTGACACATGGTTTATGGATGATGTAGCATACTTGTATTGGTATATTATTAGAAGCACACATTGATCTTGGTGATGATTATGAGTTGTTGTGTTATGGTTGGTTGATGCACATCTTTGAGAGTTGTCTTGGTGATTGATCTTGGTGAATAGATCTGATTTGGTTGATAAGATTGATGAGACAGGTTGTTGTGATAGGTTGTTTGGACAGGTTATTTGTACAGGTTTGGTGCATGGTTGACGCACTTATTCATGGTACAGGTTTTGTACAGGTTTGGTGCATGGTTGATGCACTTGTTCATGGTATAGCTTTTGTACAGGTTGGTGCATGTTTGATGCACTTGTTTATGGTACAGGTTGATTTGTATAGGTTTACAGCAGTATATCAGACAGTGGTAGTGTGACAGTGGTTCCATCATTCTACTTATATGTCAGGGCGGTTGGACGGGGCAAGGACAGGTGGTTGTAGCCGGAGAACATAGGCAGTTGTAGCCTCCTTCTAGTTGTAGCCATAGAATTGGGGAGTTGGAGCTTCCCTCAGGTTGTAGCCTGAGAAACTAGGGAGTTGGAGCCTCCTTCCAATTGCAGCTCGAAAACAAAGGAAGTTGGTGTTTCCAATGAATGTAATTATTCAAGACATATAAGAAAAAGAATTATGTGGTTTTCTCCCGCTTTGGGTTTCCACGTAAAACACTGTTGTATTGTGTATGTGTATGATTATTCATTTGTTAATTGCTTATTTACTGTGGAGTTATTGGATGATAATGCTACATTGATATAACACTTGGATTATATGGTTAAAAAGGATTAAATTGCTCTATTATTGATTCACCCCCCCTCTCAGTAATCCAACATAGTGCTCCACTCATATCCTGAAATTTACCAATGTTCTCTCTTACTTTAAATAAACTCTAGCTGTAAGATTCAAAAGAAATAAGATTTCCTTTTTCCCCCAACAAGTTGGCAATCCCATTTGTACAAGATTATTGAACTTATGGGTAAAATGTTCAATATTTCTTTTCATTATATTGTACTTGTTTTGAGCTTGTTGGGCCAAACTTCTCTTTGTGAATATTTTTTTGTTTCCATGACCAAATAAGTACAATCCTTTACCCCATGAATACTTAATTTCTCCTTGGATTTGGAATTAAGGAATTTATAATTTTTTTAGCTAATTGGGGTTTATTGCCCGATTCTTGGAATGATTATTGTATGGCTTTCTCTGCTTCATATGCAACACTAGTTCCTCTCCCATCAATTTAAAAGAACCCCACATTTTAGTAACTTCTGATATAATTTGATCCCAAAGAATATGTTTTCCCCAAATCAAATATGGTTTACCAACCAACTTACCTTGTATTTGCTCTATTTATTCTTCAAATTTACCTTTGATCTTCTAATATTTAGCAATAGTTTTGTCCTTATCAACCAATTGTTCTCTTAAGATAATTAGTTCCTCACTTTGTACAAAAAATATTATTCTTAAATTCTCAACTTCTGGTTCCTTAAAATTTAAATCTGATAGAGTTTTGGCCAAGTTTTCAGATGGATTTGTAGATACTGAAGGTTGAGAAGAAGAAGGTCCTTGATATACATGTTCAACATTTCCTTTCTTCAAAACTTCAATGTGTTGTTCATATAACTCAATTTGCTCTTTCATCTGAATTATTTGTTGTAGAAGTTGATCATTTTCTTGTTGTATTGCCTGTAGTTCAGGGGTTTGAACATGATCAATATTAGGTATATTGAACTTCTTCTTCAATGTCAGGATTTCATTATCCTTTGTCTTAATCATAGCTTGTATTGATTTTGTATATTTGGGATTATCTCCCAATTCAACTATCCATTTCTCAAGCTCATCAATTCTCATTTGTTTAGTTCTATTAGCTAATTTCTCCTGCTTCAACTGCTTTTGGATCTTATCTGCCATAATTTGCAATTTGTTCACATAGAGAGAAGTCTGCATCACATCTTTGAATACCATCTCTTAAGTTTGTCTATGCAGATCCATTTTGTCAACTAGATTTATTTGATCTAGTTCGAGTGAAACTTTGGCAACTTTGTAGTCATTTGCTATTTTCACAATATGGGCTTTAGGCTTTGATATATCCATGTTCAATTCCTCTTTTTCATAATCTAGGGATGGTAATAATCTAGTCTGTGAAGATCCCTAGCTCCAAATTTAAGGATATATATCCTGCTTAATCTTGATATTTTTATTCTTCACTTCTAGAAATTGAGAAAAACTATTATCTTCTTTTGATCGAGCTATTGATGAAGCTTCATTTCTCCTTGAGCCCTTGAACTTTCAATACTTGTTGTTTCAAGATATTGAATTGAGAAAATAGCCTCACATGTTGATGCTACTCTTGTATTTTGTATTGACTTGTCTCTGTCCTATGAATGTTCCTCCATTCTTCGTTTCTTGTTTGGTTGTTCTTCCTCTTCCATATTTGAAATTGTCTGAGAAGATTCAAGATGAGTCCTTTTATTGGTCTTCTCATGTTGTTGTGGTGTTTCAATTATAGATGGCTGAGATGACTAGGCTAAATCCGGTATCTGAATTTGTAGAATTCTTTGAACATCCTCCCAAGTTTCTTGGTTTGCCAATTCTTATGATCTATGTTTACTATGATGGACATAAGGGATAGTACCCTGATCCAATATTTTCTTAGTAATTATTAAATATGGATCGTAATTCCATGATTCCCCCTGTTGAAAACCCATTTCCTGGAGCATTTTCTCTGCCACCTCTAGAGTTGATCTGGTATTAATGATGATAGGTTCAACTTCTTTCTTTAAGTTAAAATTTAACTTTTGTTTCTTGAAGAAAAATGAATATAATCAAAATTTAATCTCTGCCTTATGTATTCCAAAGCAAAAATTCTCATTGTCAAAAAATTTGGTAACAAGAAGGGTTGAGTTTCAAAACCATAGACTATGATCTTTGTGTGATTTTGGAACAAATACCATTCTCCCACCTTAGTATCTGAACTCAGCTGTAAAAGTTTCTTGAACTATGGAAACATTCTTGGAGGAATTTATTCATTAATAATAGTGTAGGTAGTGGACACAAACTGATTGACATATTCATAGAATCCTGCAATTTGAGGTCTTTTTATAACTAAGGAATTCCAGTGAATAACTGAGCAGAGATTACTCCTTTCATCTTATGTCTTCCACTGAAGGTGTTGAAATTTGATGGCTTGAAAATACAAAAGCAGATCTATGAAATAGGACTTAAATCTAAATATTTGTTGGCCTTGAATTTTGCTAATTGGAAATGAATAATATCATCCAAATATTGAGCATAATTTAATTTAACTAGGGGTTTAAGAGTAGGTGGGAAAATAGAGGACATAAACCCCAGAATGGCTTCATCAACAGTCTTCTCATGGTCATAACCTAAAAGTGAACACCTCATAGTTATGACTTGTCTAGAAATCTCAAGGAAAATATTTTTTTCATAAGTGGACGTGTTTTCAGGTACAATAGCATCTTTATCCAAATGTGATTGAAATAAAGTATCCCTTTCTTGAGAACTTCAATCCTTAAAACTGGCAGCCAGGTTTTCTTCTTGAAGAATTTGACTCTCGGGAACTTCTACCAGTTTTAACATCTCATTGATTGACTAGGCATTTAATACATACAAAACTAACCCATTTATAGATATAATAGACCTTTTAGTGGGTACATAATTTGATGCACACCAAGACACAAATTCGGTGGAATGATATGTTTGAGGAACTATGAATTTTGTTAGGTCATATTCCCAAACATGATACAAACCTTTAAGGTCTCAAAAACGATTAGAGGCTAGCTGGTGAATTTCATATAAGTCAAATTGAGACAATATTGTATCAAAAACTTCTTCTACTTAGTTTGCTAGGTCTTGTTCTTCTACAGTTAAGGTTCGACCCAACTTTGTGAGCTTATAAGACTTCATATTTATAAAGAAAGCAAGAATCATGTTTCATAATACCAATAATATTCCTTTTTGTTGAAGAAATGCTACTTTTTGTTGACTTTGACTAGTTGATAGCTCCAATATGTTCTTTTTCCTTTTTTGCACTATGTATCCCTTTCTTCTCTTTAACAGCTAGCTTTAACACTTTAACCATGAGCTTTAACCTTTTAATCTTCAAAATAACCTTTGAGACACGTGGCACTTTATTATTGGTTAAAAAGGACAACTAGAAAGTATTTTTTAAATGACGATATGTCAAATCAACATTGGTCATATGACGTCACCTGCCATGTCAATGCTCTATCGGATGCCAAGTCATTGCTCCATAATTGTTCCATCATATGTCCTCGTATGACATCACATAAATGGTTTTTAGGGGGGGTCCCTTGGTGGTTTCAAAAGCCATGGGGGGCAGTAGGCCCAATACCCAATCGTCACGTCATGTGTGCCCCAAAGCACGATTTTTGTATTTTGGACCCCCCCCCCCTCCACTAACTGTCAGGCAAGTTATGGGGGCCAAAATAAATTACAACTTGATCTTATTTCACTCCAATCACGATTAAATCTGCACACATAATACCAAAATATTAATAAAATATATGTACATTTTAATAATTTAATGTTATACATTACATTTTAATTATTATATATAAACTTATTTCATTTTTCAAATAAAAAATCCTTAATTTTAAAGATTAAAAATCAACAAAAATAGAAGAATTTTTTTTGTGTTACAACAGTACCCAGGGTGAACTAGATTCTTCAAGGCTTAAGGTCGATATAACAATATACTCATTAAGATCTTAACATGTTACTTCTAGGAATTTATTGAGAGGATAACTCTCCTTCTCTTATTGGGCCCCAGTCTAGACCCAACTGACAAAGCATTTCCATATATACACAGAAAGGATACCCTATGGAACTTGTTATCACATGTAGTTGTCAAGGGCAACAGGTCATCCAAGTTTGTGGTCTGCACAGGAACCGTCCGAGCGCAACATGCAGAGCAACTCATTTCGGGCTTAAAATACAAACATACAGGTTGAATTTTGTCAACGGTGGAGATTCTAGGAGCATTCCAAATTAACGGCCCCCGAGTATTCGAATTTCAAATATGCACGAAGTATAGTGCCATGTGCAAGGCCGAAGCCCGAAGTCTTGAAGCAGATCTCGTTCGTCGATTCGAAAAAGGAAGATCTGATCCATTGATCTAAAGAGGGAAGATTTGAGCCACTGATCGTAAATCCTCGCCCAAGATCACAAGATCGATGACCATAGTCCATTGTGGGGATGCGACGTGCTCGGGCGATAATTTTCTTGAGCAGTCCCGCAATTGAAGCCATGGTTTCGAAAAAGTAATATGTGGAAAAATGTGGTGGATTGCGGGCTCAAAAGCAGTGTGAACCCAAACCACCTTTGAACAACCCCACAATCATGTGTTTATATAGCATCCTATCTGAGAGCAGTGTGTGGCTGCCCCCTGGGCATTAAGTCGCGTTTCAATCCCGATGTAGGTAGTTAATGAGAGTAAGAGAGGTGGTTGAAACCTTGTCTCACCACATAAATGGAAAACATGTAGAGAGCAGTCGTAAAGGCAGACTGTCAATCCAAAGCTTCCTTATGGAATGATTTTCCATTAAAGCATATAACTGTGCCTGGCTCGCATCTGACATGAGGAGGCCTACACAATCTGATAGATCAGGCGCCGACTGAAAACGTTAAAGCAGTGGTATGATCACACTTCTGGTGGTTGCAACATTTTTTAGTATATATAGGCAGTTTTATTATTTTGTTAGGGTCGATGGTTGAGCTAGGCTCCCGCATTGTAAAGTTTTGATGAAGCTCTGGTTCTTCTGGTTATGTATCTATATTTGAAACTTCTTGTTTAATGAAAGTCGACTTCTATTTCCATCTTATTTTCCTCTGATACAGAAGTGTCCATGATTGAAGGATTCACATGGATTGTTATAGTTGTGTTGCGATGTATGTTTGATAGCAGTTCTGTTTTAACGCTTGTTGCTCTTCAGTTTCTTAAGACTTCAAATCCAAGAGGATCTTGTTTTCTGAGTTTTTCTTCCTCGGGTTGTTGGAAGGCCTGATGCCCACAAAAGTCTCGTTCATATTTCTCAATAAGTCTTCCCTCTGCTCACACTTAAGCTCAACTTACTGACTGGAGTTGAATCAAGACCTCACATATTTGTGCATGTCAGTCCATGTTTTCTGAGTTAAAACGATATCATCTTGAGTCTACGCCCATTCCACCCCCCTTAAATTTATTCATTCTGACATACAAACTGATGGGTATTGGGCTTACCTCCCCTGCAATCAGGAGGTGACTTCTAGTGCTAACATTTTTGGCGTCGTTGTCGGGGACGAAAGTGAAGATATTTTCCCTGGGTAAGAAAGACAAAGAGCTTATGATTCTAAAGGTGCATCAGACATCAGAACCATTGAAGATTGCAGCTTGCACCTGGCGACTCCACCATCAAAGACTCCACTGGGGAGGATCTTGTTGACAAAAAAATGACCATACCGAAGGGAAAGACCAGGTATCAGTCTATGAGTTTTCTTCATGAAGTCCTATTCTTCTTTTTCAACTCATTTTTCTCTTTCCCTTCACGGATAAAGAGGATTATCCTCTACTTTGTATATTCAGATGAGAATAAGCCGTCCTTCATTCATTCATCCTTGGAAGAAGAAGACATGCCATCTTCTTATGTTGTAGATGTTGATCATGTGTCTTCACCTCAGCCTATTCATAAAAGTGAGATATGTATTGCATCTCCTCTTGAAATTGATCACCCTTGTAGCCTTGAGGAGGTTGAAAATGATTCTCAGCCTTCTTAGATCTCATTACCTCCTATTTTTTCTGTTGAACCTCCCCATTCTCTTGCTGAATCCCATATTCATCCCACAAGTCTTCAAGCTAAGATTAGAGACAGGATATTTAAGCCTCTAAGGCTGCCACATCACCTGCATCCCTATCCTCCTTATTCCTTTGAGTATCTTCCTCGGTTTTCTGGGGAGGATCATGTTACAACTGAGAGGCACTTGGGGGCCTTTGAGAATTTTATTGATCAGTTTGAGATCTTTCATGATGATGTTACCATGAGGTTGTTCTCACATTCCCTGTCTGGAGATGTTGCTATGTGGTTTAGATGTCTGGACAATGGTTCTATTGGTTTTTGGACCGAGATATGCCATGCTTTTTTAAAGTGTTGGGGTGAGAAAAAATCCCTTGATCAATAATGGTTTGAGTTTAATGCCTTTAGGAGAGGGGAAGAGGAAGAGGAAGCCTTGGTTGTCTTCAACATGAGGTTTTACAGTGTTTATCATAGTATGCATGTGGATATCAGACCCACAGAAACTGTTGCCATGGTGTACTAAGTCATGGCTCAACATCCATAGCTTGTCCTTCTCCTGAGAGAAAGGAAATATCCATCGTTAAGATAGTTGTTTGAAGATGCTATAGAGGTCGAAGAGAACATTCAAGCTAGCAAGTGGGTTCATAGGCAGGCATATCTCGAAAATTTGCATGTACATGAGCAAGAAGACTATCAATATGTTTCAGACTCTCAGCAAGAAGATAGTGAATATGAATCAGATCTGGAACAACAACAAGGAAGTAGGTATGATTCGTAGTTGGAATCAGGTTCTTCAACATTTGCATATTTTTCTATGGGAAGGAACGCATATCAATCTTATGATCAGTTTCCAGAACATTTTGAACATGTAGCAATGGTTGATTGCATAGATAATTGTATGCTCTTGGCTGATCATAGTTATGATGTTCTAAATCCTACTACACCTTTATCTTATGACCATTCTTATGAAGAAGAGATGACAATTGTTGATGATCAAGAGTTTGTCTCAAAAGAACAAGGAGGGCATTTATTTGCAAGCAGAGAGAATTTTTCAGAGGATCAGCTTGGTCTTTTAAACCAATCAGGATTATGTCACATTATTCATGATCCTATGGCCATATACATGGAGTCATACATTTTAGATTTTCTGAAATTTTCAAATTGCATTACTTCACCAATTCTCACAGGCGATTATGATGTTATGAAAGATTTCCAAGACCACATTATAGAGCCTTTTCCTTTATTAATTAAGGAAAAACATTGGGTGGAAATCAACTACCCTAGACTTGCATAAAACACAGAGCAACATGTAAAGGAGGAGCTTAGTGGGAAGTTTATCTCATGTCCAAAACCTGTAATTGAGTAGGTATCACCTAGTATCAGCCAGCCTGCATCAATTCTCCACCCACCTGTGCACTCTGAGAACATCACACGACGGGTGAGCCGCAATAAAGGACATGAGTTAATTTCTTACTAGTTGAGCATCCCTTATTATAAAGTTTGTGACCCTGTGGGATTATATATGGAGCTGTGTTTTCCAAAAGCCTTGGAGCCTGCAGATTTATTCACCTTATCATCATTTGGGGGTATAGTCAGTGTTCCAATCCATGTCCTCGTTTTGTTGTCATACTTCCTTAGAATTTTGTCGATTATCTGCAGTAAAGAGAAGGATCATATTACCAGACAGTCTAGGTGGCTATGGTGGAAGTTTGCTTTCACCTAACGCTTTGTAAAAATCAGTTAGCTTAGGTTTATGTACATAAATAAGCTCCTCTAGGAGCCCATGTGTTTTGTTTTCGTTTTTAGGATAGTGTGTTTGTCATCTTTTATTTCTAATAGGGATGTTTTTTTAGCATGACTCCATAGCCCAATGCAGAAGGCGACTAGAACTACTTGTTCTTGGCACCTCGCAGAGAGCATACCATCTCCTGTGGAGCCAAATGTTATCACATGTAGTTGTCAAGGGCAGTAGGTCGTCCAAGTTCGTGATCTGCACAGGAAGCGTCCGAGCGCAGCATGCAGAGCAGCGCATTTCGGGCTTAAAATACAAACAGACAGGTTGAATTTTGTCAGCGATGGAGATTCCATGAGCATTCCAGATCTCGAAGTCTCGAAGCAGATCTCGGTCGTTGATTCAAAAAGGGAAGATCTGATCCATTGATCTGAAGAGGGCAGATTTGAGTCGTTGATCGTAAATCCTCGCCCAAGATCACAAGATCGACAGCCACAGTCCATTGCGGGGACGCAACGTGCTCGGGTGATAATTTTCTTTAGCGGTCCCGCAATTGAATCCGTGGTTTGGAAAAAGTAATACGTGGAAAAAGGTGGTGGATTGCGGGCTAAAAAGCGGTGTGAACCCAAACCACCTTTGAGCGGCCCTGCAATCACGTGTTTATATAGCATCATATCCGAGAGCAGTGTGTGGACGTCCCCTAGGCATTAAGTCGCGTTTCAATCCTGATGCAGGTAGTTATTGAGAGTGAGAGAGGTGGTTGAAACCTCCTCTCACCACATAAATGGAAAACATGCAGAGAGCAGTCGTAAAGGCAGACTGTCAATCCAAAGCTTCCTTATAGACAGATTTTCATGTAAAGCACATAACTGCGTCTGGCTCGCATCTGACATGAGGAGGCCTGCACAATCTGACAAAGTAGGCACCAACTGAAAACGTTAATGCAGTGGTTCGATCACACTCCTGGTGGTTGCATCATTTCTGTATATATAGGTAGTTTTAGTATTTTGTTAGGGTCGATGGTTGAGCTAGGCTCCCGCATTGTAAAGTTTTGATGAAGCTCTGATTCTTTTGGTTATGTATCTGTATTTGAGACTTCTTGTTTACTGAAAGTCAGCTTCTATTTCCATCTTATTTGCATCTGATACGGAAGTGTCCATGATTGAAGGATTCACATAGATTGTTATAGTTGTGTTGCGATGTATGTTTGATCACATTTATGTTTTAACGCTCTTCAGTTTCCTGAAACTTTGAATCCAAAAGGATCTTGTTTTCCGAGTTTTTCTTCCTTAGGTTGTTGGAAGGCCTGATGCCCATAGCAGTCTCATTCATCTTTCTCACTAAGTCTTCCCTTTGCTCATACTTAAGCTCAATTTACTGACTGAAGTTGAATCAAGACCTCACCTATTTGTGTGTGTCAGTCCCTGTTTTCTGAGTTAAAACGATATCATCTTGAGTCTGTGCCCATTTGACCCCGCTTAAATTTATTCATTGTGACATACAAACTGATGGGTACTGGGCTTACCTCCCCTGCAATCAGGAGGTGACTTCTAGTGTTAACAAAACTTGCCCTTTATCTAATGGTAGAAGAGGATCTTTGATATCTCCTTCAAAGGATAATGGTGTTGGGCCTAATCAAATGTTCACTCTCCCTGAACTTGATGGTGGACAACTAGTGAATGAGATTTTTGAAAATAACTCATTCTTGATGATTTTGGAAGAAAAAAACCCTTGGATAACTTTATGGATTTCATGCAAATATCCTATGAGGACTTTGGGCTCCAAGTTACAAATAGCTAAGATTTAGTAATTCGACCTTGGCCAAATGGAGGCACCAAACTGGTTGATGGACCAAGGATGGTCTTAGATTCAACCAAGACAAGTATTCAAGTTTATGGGAATCCTTATTGCCTTCCTTGCCTCCTCTGGTGAATTTTTGGAGGAGATGTTGCAAATGGTGGCTAAGAAGATTGAAAAATGGATTGTGAAGCCTATGTACCTTGCTACTAATTCTAAAATGTACCAAATTCCTAGAATCCACCCATGTGTACTACTCTTTACGTGGGGTGTCTTTAGCTCAATATTATGTATGGTTGGAAAATATTCTTATAAACATTTTATGGGTCAATTGTAGTGGGATAAAGGCTTACATTGAGTCAAATGGAACTTATATTGTGCACCCAAAGATAAAGGAGGAATGAGAATACTCACCACTAAAACTCAAACTTAGGCCCTATGTGCCAATTGATCATTGGAGTTGTTGAGGGCCATGAACTTGAAAATTCTTACTGAGAAATTATATCTCTTTGGGAGCCTCTTATGGTTGCAAGGCATGAATAAATATGAATTTTCCAACCTTAATGATCACCTTGCCTCTTGTCAAGATGAAGGGAACAATTGTAATTAATAACATTTGAGAGGACATCAAGTACAAATTGGTATGGAAAAGTAATCCTCTGAGGGTAGGAATATCCTTCAATGACCACTTCTTGCCACGGTTCACTAGCGATAATGTAGGATGACATACCCTTAGTTGAAAATGCACGGTTCTCAGAGAAGAAAATATTTCAAAAAGGAATTTGATCCACTAGAGACCTGTATGAAAAGCAATCTATGAGATAAAAGACTTTGATAACTTTAAAAGGGAAATTTAAGATTGTCACTACTAACATAATTGTTCTAGAAAAAGTGCAAAGTTAAATTCCATACAAAATTTTTTTTGAAGCTTCACTTACTAGGGTTACAAACTTGCTAGAGGTTGAATCAGAGGAAATTATTTAATAACTAAAATTCAATAAATACTAGTGTCTCTCATCTAGGTCGAAGCTAGATACCAAACTCAACAAATACTGGAAGATTAATTCAAAAGACAAAACATGGTTGTATCAATCAAAATCCGTTTGGAAGAAGTATCTAGACCCCCAAAAATATTTATTTTCCTGGTATTTAATTTGTGGAGGCCTACCTATTGGCCAACCCTTGAAATACTTAGGGATACCCCAACCGAAGTGTCCTCCCTATGGAAAAACTAAAATGTTGAAATATATTTTCTAGCATGGTAAATAGTCCTAGTCTACCTAGGATTGGGCCTATAATATCTATCACCCTTTACTTTCATTGAGTATCACATGGAAATCTTCCTTTTTAAGGGACTCTCCCTCATAGACAATGCAATTTTACACAAAAGGTCAATGGATTATAATTTATATTTTATATCATCTTTAGAAAATAAGGAATGATTATGTTTTCCAAATGCGTAACCCAACAATTTTTTTAACCTAAAAAGAAGACTCCCTAATTTGTGTCCACACACACACATACGCATATCCAATTGCACACATAGAAGGTGGAAATAGTAGTGGTTCATCTACATGAGTTAACTGGTAGTTATAATCATTAACTCAATCCACATCGACAAGTGTAGAACCATCTATTATTTTTGGTTGGTCTCTCCTCTATAGTTGGAATGCCCACCTAAACACTAGCAGGAATAATGAATTCATGAAGAACAAGAAAAGATGTAGTTCTTGATTACCAAATTAGTGTGTCACGTACCATGAGCAAAGTGTCTCTTGAAGGGAAGTCATGTTCTCACTTTGCACACTCTAGAGCTTCAGGAGGTCATTGAACTTGGCATAGGGAATGTAGAGCAGTAAGAGAGCTCCAGAAGAGGCATATAAGTTTCCCTCCATTTGGACCCTAGAGGCCCCCTAGCTTCATGAGTTTCTAACTATCCCACTAGATCATCCTAAAGAACCCATGCAAGGCAATGAAAAATGGGAACACATTGTGGTAGATGATCCAAATCTCAAGGGCTAATATCTAGAAGGCTCAAATGCCAAGAGAGTAGAAGATTAAACATGTAAATACATCATGAAATTCACTACAAAACTAGTTTTGTAGGTATAAGGGATGTTATCGTAGGATTTGTAGTTGTGCAAAGCCCAATACAAGATCACCAAATCTTGTGTAACTGCAGGAAATCCTATCACTGTCACCTTAGTAAGAAATCCTCTCGTTTTAGTGATGGAGGAGTCCACCACAAGGGAAGCTTCCCTGGTGACCTCAAAGGATCGAAGTAGCAAGTTTGTTAGCCAAGCCTACTGCCCCCTCTCTTTATCACCTAATGAAAATTCTAGGTCAGTGAAATGGATGAGGTGTGGAGTTGTTTGAATACTTTCCCGAAACAAAAACACTTATAGCATATATATGGTTAATTTTCAAGTATAAACATCCAATCAAAACCTCATAAGACACTAGATAATGATAATTTTCTATAGTTGGGACAAATTTGTAGCAGTACAATGATTTATGACAACAAGTACAAGTTTGTAACAACAACAATAAATATGACTAAAAAATGCAACAATTGACAATAGAAACTTAGCATAAACTTAGTAGATTATATCCAATTGTTATATGTAATTTATGGGTAAGTTAGGCCACCTTTAGATCAATGTATGCAACAAATAAAAGTGTTTTAAGATGGTTGTTGCAAACTTTTGCAACAACAAGAAGTTTGCAATCAAATTAGCTCAAGTTAGTGTTAGTAAAGCTAGTAGATAACTTAAGAGATTTATAATAAAGAGTTTTGTGATCACTTCCACCACAAGAGAGCTTTAAAGATTAGTGCCTTGGGGATATGGAGTCTTTACAACAACAAACACAACTAGTGTTGGAACTTGATCTAGATGCAACCAAGTGGTAGGAATCAATCTCCAAGGTGCTAGCACATTAGGGCCTTAGAGATTGAATCTTGAGGAGGATAATTTCTAGGGTGCAGGCACTTTTGGGCCCTAGAAACCTTTTCTCCCTTCTTGTAGCTTCACATAGGTCAACAATCAAGAGTCTAGGGATTAACCTTGCGAGAGGAGGAAGCACTTATGCTCCTCTCTTAGGGTTTTACCAAGCAAGGTCTTCAATATGAGCAACTAAAAATCACCATGAAACATTCAATAGTATGAAATGAAATTGCAGAAATTTACTTACTTCACCAAGATATGACAAGAATAAACCCTAATTGCAACAATACCATCCAAAAATTAGTGAAGAAGCATCCACAGTTGACCTCCAAGAGATAGCGCATAGGGTAAAAGAGCCAATAACCCTAAAAGGGTGAAAATTTAGGATGTGTTCTCTCACAAAAGTTGAGAAGTTGTGTTGATCAAATGAAATGGAAAGGTCCTATATTTATATGAGGCCTTGCAAACCAATTTGTCCACTTTAATTTGTCAACAACAAAACATAAGAGGGTCGACCCCTCTAATTTCTCTTTCATAAATTCAAAATATAAAATTTACATAAAAAA
>ML778645.1:110656-130832 GCA_009831015.1 Picea engelmannii | reverse complement strand
TCTTACTATTTTCCCAGACTTTTTTGTCCTGATGATGGATCCTGCTATGGATCCGAAACGTCGACGACAAGATGTCATCAACACTGTGGATTTTCCGACTATTTCTGAACTTAATTCTCACCACAGAAATTTAAATGAACATTGGTTAAGTTAATAAAGAGATGGAATGAGGTTTCTCATGCTTCTAAATGTTCCTTGTAGAGTTTTAAGCCATGTTATGGCTATATGACGTTGTAGGAACATTGGATGTGACAGGGATGAATGTAAATTGCCACGAATGATGCCAAGGGTTTGTAGAATAACATGAGCTATTATAGAGGTAACGAAATCTCCATGGGCATCATAGAAAGTATCCAATCCATGTAAACCATTTAATGTATTGAAATCCATGTAATTTTTCTTCTATAATGTGAACAAATATTCGAGGGTAAAAAAACACTAATGCTTATGGACCAACAAATGGACTCTGAGAGTGCCAAATGGAGGTTGGAGATCACTCCAAATATTTGAACACAATGTATACTTCAAACCATCATTCTCATGGAGTGGTTATCTACTATGGTACTAGTGATATGAATCTCAGGGGTTGAGATCCAAAAGGCTTGAATGCCAAGAGAGGATGATATTAAATGTGTAAATCTACTATGAAATTCACCTTGAAACTAGTTTTTCAAGTACAAGGAACATTGACAAAAACCTTTAAATGATAATGTATACTATCACATAAACAAAATACACCAAAAAAATACAAGAGAAAGTTGGAGAAAAAGGATTCTATTAAGACAAGCCATTACATACGATGAGGCAAGTTCTAGGACCTCTCTTTCCCGATCTTAACTCTCTTCTCAATGCCTTTTTATAATGATGACTCATCAATGAAGCCAACTTTGAGTAAGCTCGACTCCATAAATTACATGTCTGTAATGTTCCATTTTACATTTAATAAAAATATGGCCTTATGACTTATACATTTGAACTTAGACTATAAACCCCCTTGAGATTAAGATCACTGACCATTTGATTCAAGGTTCAAGTGAAATTGACAAACATAAGCTTGAAATCAACCATTACAAAAGATAAAAGAAATGATAAATTGGAGATAATAATAATGTTTGATAAGCTTGTCCCCTTTTCAAAGTGTTTCCAAAGTTCTTCATACTAGTTGAAAATCCGATTTCTTATCAATTTATGGTACGATATCAGTTCATCATAAGAAATTTGAAGGTAAGATATATATAACCCTTGCTCCTTTCCCATTTAACAAAATGTTGGAAATTTTATTTTATTTTCATCACCCTTCCCGTCCTAACTTAGTTTAGCCCAATTTTGCAATTTATCACTACTTTCCTTACTCAAGGATTCAAGTTCCAAATTAATAGATCTTTCCTTCTCTTCCAAGTTGTTGTTGTCCAACCTGTCAATTGTGTAGTAGCTAGAACTATTGTTATTTCCCCCCAATAAGGAGTTTTCATAATCAATAGTATCGTATTCTCATTTTGATGAACACTCCTCCATCTTATCTTTTTGGTTGTTAGTGATTGTCCTCCATTTCTCCCTGGGGCATTCTTGATCTAAAATTGTTTATAAATCATTCCACCAACTATTCAACTTAGATAAGTGTCCATATTTTACACATTTATGAATTAAAGTTAAAAGAGGAGTGGTTACATATATAGTGTACATGGTGTGTGCTAATAGCGATAAAAACATGAAGTTTTGCCTTCTAAACAAACATTTTATCTTACTATAAAATTTCCAATGAAAACTAGACTCTATCCACCTTGTTGCTCTTAAGTCTAAGCATGTCCTCTAATTTGCCACAAAAACAATTGATTCCCTTACATGTCCACTTCCATCAACCCAAGGTTTTCTAGGAAGAACTACAAACCATCTACGTTTGCAACATATGTCTGTTATACTTGTTCCCATAAAAGTTCTCATGGTCTAATTAAAATATTGTGGACAAACTATTTTTCTTTTAGAAAATTATTCCTATGAATGGCCTCTTATGGATTCACGGTGAAATCACCAAACCTTTTTCGTCTCAAACAATAGAAAAAGCATAGATTGCAACCAACTTTTGAGAGTTTACCATTGTCTAATATAAATTAAATAACTACCCACTTTTTGTGTCTACTAAAATTGTGGAATGGGTTAGGTTCCCACAATCCTTCTACATTTAATTAACACTTCTGTAAAGGTTGTAATGTAGCTAATTAGAACAAGATAAGCACTATTCCACACTCCACCTACTAGTCTTTATGTTTCTACCATCCAATTAACATTATGTCACAACTACAAAATGTAGTGTCCAAGCCCTTACTACTTGTTTTATTTCCAAGATTTTCTTGGGTAAAGAAGAAGGACAACCTCCTATATTCCAAAGCAAAATTCTATAAGTCCACAACATGACAAATTTTGAATATTATTAATAAGACCAAGTACATCTATAATCGGTTCTTAGCTTATGGCCATTCCTAGTGAATGAGTGTTCTTCTACAGGAGAATCTCTCTCTCTCTCTTATCTACTTGTGCATCCATTGCTTCTTCTTCTTGGATATGAGGTGATACACTAAAAAGGAAATCCCGTGAATCCCATGATCTCGTGAGTTTGTTTTGAATTTCTTATATACCTTTGTTTGAATACTCCCGAATAAGTCATAACTAGACCTCATTTCTTCTTAAATTTCTTTGGTACGACACTTGGCTTCTCATTGGAATAATCTTATTAAACATCTAAATCCATATTAACCTATTGATCACCTTTGACATTTTGGTTAAAGAGTATCCACCTTATTGATTGTTGTTGTGAAGAAGTGGATGAAACTTTAAAAAAAAAATGGCCAATCTCATTACAAAATATACATTTGAAAATATTGGTGGATAATTATTTGGTCCTTACATCCTCTTTAACTTTTTTATTTAACAGAGATGATCTTGAACTTTTTTATTTGACAGAGATGATGGCTACCCCTTTGTTTACTTATTTAGAGTGATAAGATTTATTTTATGAACTGATTGAAACATGGGAAGCATAAACTAATTTGGTAAATACAAAGCCTAATCCAGACCAACAATCATCGATGACCTGGTTTTGGGGAAATTGGGGTTGACAAATTGTCGTTATTAAAGAATGAGAGGCCTCCCATTAACATTCATTCTAGATCCTCTTCGTTCTCAAATTCCATACATGTTTACAATCCCCATTTTGATACACCGAATATTTCTATATCATTGCAACCCACCACTCCATTTCCTAAGGAAAGAGAGTTACACCATTAAACTTACTAACTAGGGTTCGAGCATACATATTAAAATACCTAGATCTCCAGTAAAATATCTAACAATGTAGATCCATTTTGCTCAAAGACCTTCATAAAAAGAAAAATTCATTTATTTGGGATAATGACCAATTAATTTATGTGGACTAATGTGAGAGGGATTTGAAATCAAAAGCTAAGAAAACTACCCATATGAGACGGATTTGAAATCAAGAGCTAAGAAACTACCCATTGTTTTTAGATGATAGTTTGCTCGAACAAAGAAATCGCATACTACACATGATAAGTTTGCAAGTTTGATCTTTGTTCCTACAACAATATGTTGGATTACTGAGAGGGGGGGTGAGTCAGTAATAGTGTAATTATAATCTTTTTTCTTCAAATAATCCAAGTGTTATATCAATGTAGAATTATTATCCAATAATGAGTAATAAGAAATGAGCAATCACACACATACACAGTACACCAATGTTTTACGTGGAAACCCAAACCACATAATGTTTTTTCTCATATGTCTTGAAGAATTACATTCATTGGAAGCACCAACTTCCTTTGTTTTCCAACTGCAACTGGAAGGAGGCTCCAACCCCCCAGTTTCTCAAGCTACCACCTGAGGGAAGATCCAACTCCTCAATTCTATGGCTACAACCAGAAGGAGGCTACAACCCCCTATGTTCTTCGACTACAACCGGAAGGTGGCTACAACCACCTGTCCTTGCCCCATCCAACCGCCCTGAAGTAAAAGTATAATGATGGAACCACTGTCACACTATCACTGTGAGATATACCGCTATAAACCTATACCAATAAACCTGAACCATGCATCAACCATGCATCAACCTCTACCTCAACCTGTAATCAACCTATACCATAAACAAGTGCATCAACCATGCACCAACCTGTACCATAAACAAGTGCATCAACCATGCACCGACCTGTACCAAACAATCTGTAATCAACCTGTACCATAAACAAGTGAAACCAACCATGTACCAAGTATGTACCAATCATGTGTCAACTACTCATCAATATGTACCAACATCATCAACTATACACCTCATGTATGTGCCAACTCATCAACTACTTGTCTCAACCATGTACCCAACTTGTACCTCAACCAAAAGCCCTCATCAATTTCATCATCCAAATATGATTTATAACTCTGTAATAGACCTGTTGTATATGATCACATACCTGCAAAGATTCCTTAACTTTAAACAACAAGAGACTAGCATTTACATCAAACTTTTCTTTAATCTCACATGACTAGTTTTGGATTAGTCAACAACCCTAACTTGAAATAATCATAACTTTGTACCTGTAATGAATAAAGATTTGAAACTGATACACAATGTTCTTCAATGTGTTTTATGCAATTCCTCTAGGTGTCACTACTTGGAACCTCTCAGAAAGGTAGTTTAGCAAAAATGGCATACCTTGTTGAATTTTGGCTTATTCTAGAGAGCGACCTTGTAAAGCGTGCCCCGCATGGAATATTTGTTGAATCGATCTAAAACTGTTACAAAACATACTATAGACTGTACTCTAACCAAAACATTTTTTCTTACTGAATTTGGATCTGTTATGAAAAAGTTATGACATTTTTACCCGAAACACTTGTTTTTTACTAGTTTCAGGACTAGCCACAGACACTATTTTCCACGGAGTGTAACTCCAAAAATAAAACGACACACAAGATGAATTTTTTACCAAAGATACTTGGATATGTTTCCTTAATGGTATAGCAATTTCACAGTCTGAATCATTCTAGAAAAAAATTTATTGTGAAAATGGTGATATGACCTGTAAATAACATACCTTAGAAAGCATCATCAAAATAATTTATCCTTCCTTGAATTTCGGGCTTCTTTTCTTCACCTTCCCTCATAAATTCGGCTTAGATATCCTTTAGTTACCTCAGAAACCTATAGGTATTCAATATGCTCAAGTGTGTCTAAAATGAGAGAGCCTTGCCTCTTATTTATACTCTCCAAGTAGCTTCCTTAAAAACATATTCTAGGTCACTTTTCCCACTTTCTTTATTTTAGGGTTAACCCACTTCTAATTACTCCATTAAATTTATTATTTAAATAATTCATTTTGTATTCACTTTGAATTATAGTACACTCATCAATTCAATTTATTATTTACCTTCTAAAATCTCTTAAACCACTTTAACTACTTTGACCTTTTAGGGCTTCTAGATGACATAAGAGGGTCCTCCAACTTCGTAAGGCCATAACTCTCAAACCGTGAGGAGTTATGTGATGTTCCACATACCACCAGAAATTGAATGACATGTACCATCCATATAGAATAGTATTACATGCAAATATATCAAAACTCATACCATTATCCATCAAACAAACTTGGGTCCATTACCCAAACCTGGGTTCTCCAACTTCTCATGGCCATAACTCTCTAACCGTGAGGCATTATGTGACGTTCCACATACAACCGGAAATGGAATGACAAGCACTATCCATATAGGATAGTTTCAATGACAAATTCATTGACCTTCATCTCATTATTCCACAAATAAGCATGGGTTCTCTAACCATACTTCTAGGAGTGATAATTGGTTTGCAATCTTCCATACCGAACCTTTTTAGCATTTCTCTGATATACTTGGTTTGAGAAATAAAAATTCCTTGGTTGCTTTGGCATATATGAAGTCCCAGAAAGAAGGATAGTTTTCCAAGTAATGACATTTCAAATTCATTTTGCATATCTTTTGCAAATTTCTGGCTTAACCTGTCTTCATCACTACAAAAAATAATATCATAATTTTCAATTAATAAAATATTACCTTGACTTACCTTGATGTAGAGGTTGTTGTCTGCACTTCATTTTTTGAACCCTGCATGTTGCAGATACTTATCCAGTCTAGAGTACCATGCTCTAGGAGCCTGTTTTAGACCATACGAGGCCTTCTTTAATTTACACACATAATCTGCATTTTCTGACAACTGAAATCCTTCTGGTTTTTCAATGTAGACTTCTTCTTTAAGTTCCCCATTCAGAAAAGCTGATTTTACGTCCATTTGATACATTTTAATATTTTTGGAGCATGCATAAGCTAAAAGCAAATGGATTGCTTCCATTCTGGCAACTAGGGCAAATGTCTCTTCAAAGTCGATTCCTTCAACTTGTGCATATCCTTTACATAGCAATCTAGCTTTGTTCCTTGTAACCTGTCCATATTCATTCAATTTATTCCTGAAGACCCACTTTGTGTCGATCACATTCTTATTCTTTGGTCTTGGAACTAGTTCCCAAGTGTCATTTTTCTCTATTTGATCCAATTCTTCATCCATGGCCTTATTCCAAGATTCATCCTTGTTGGTTTCTTCAAAACAATTTGGTTCAATTGTAGATAAGAGTGCTAGGTGTGTTTGTTCTGGTGAACAGATTCTTCTTCTAGTCTCAACTCCTGCATCTTTGTTTCCGATAATCTGATCTGAAGGATGATTCTTCTGTACTCGTTTACTGGGTGTCTTTGGAGACACTTGTTGAACTTGCTCTTATGCTTCTGTCCGATTCTCTTCATCCTCCTCTTCTACTTCTTTTTCATCTTCTACTTCTTCTTTTAAGGGTTGTTTCATTGATTCATTTTCTTCCTTTCATTCTGGTCTGTCTGTTTCATCAATTGTGACGTTGATGCTTTCCACAACTTTGTTCAATCTTAGATTGTAACACTTGTATGTGTTCTTTGTACTTGAGTACCCAACAAGTACTCATTTGTCCACACGAGAGTCAAACTTTCCCATTCTGCCATCTTCTCTTTTGATATAGCATTTGCTTCCAAAAACTCTGAAGTGTTTTACATTTGCTTGTCTTCATTTCCATAGTTTGTAGGGAGTTTTTTCAGTGTTCCTTTTTAGCATTACTTTGTTTTGAATGTGAACTGATGTATGCACTGCCTGTGTCCAAAAAATATTTGTCAATTTCAAATCCATTAACATTGTTCGAGCCATTTCTTGTACTGTCATGTTCTTTCTTTCAACAACTCCATTCTGTTGAGGTGTCCTAGCAACGAAGAATTGTCTTTTTATTCCATGATTGTTGTAATAGTCCATAAATTATTTTGAGGTGAACTCTCCTCCATTATCAGATCTCAAGCATTTGATTTTTGAATACAAATCATTTTCAACCATTTCCTTATAGATCTTGAAGTTTTCAAAAGCTTTTGACTTATTCTTGAGAAAGCAAACTGTAGTCATTCTTGTATAATCATCAACTAGTAACATGAAGTATTTCTCACATTTTAAGCCCTTTGTTTTAGTTGGTCCAACTAGATTAGTATGCACAATTTCCAGTGGTCTTGTCGTTGAATATTCCTTTAATTTAAACCTGGTCTTTGTTTGCTTTCCTTGTTGACAATGCTTGCATAAAGTGTTGGTTGGTTTCGTGATCTGGGGCATTTCTCTGACTGCTTCTCTTTTGCTGACTTTGACAAGGTTATAAAAATGTATGTGTCACATTCTTCTATGCCATAGCCAACTTTCATCTTCCTTTCCTAGACAACACTTTTCATTTCCAATTTCACTTAACACATATATGTTGCTTGAAGTTCTTGCAGCTGTAGAGACCAATTTCCCTGAACCTTCTTTTCTTATCTCACACTTTTGTGAATCGAAAGTAACTTTATGACCTTGGTTACACATTTGACTCACACTTAGAAGATTATGTTTCATATCTTCTACTAATAGAACATTTTATGCCTTTTCATTCTTGTTCCCAATTCAGACTGTGCCTTTTTTAATGATTTTGGCTGAATCATCATTTCCGAAGGAGACTGATCCATCTCTTTCCTTTTGTAATGTAAGAAACTTGTCTCTATCACCTGTCATGTGTTTTGAACATCCACTGTCAACATATTGTTGTAGGTGAATTCCCCTGTGGACAAGTGGATTCCCTCTTAGCCTCTAGACTCCTAAGGCCAAGACAGAAAAGTGCTTAACATGGACCCTGACTTCCTTTTAGATCTAACCAAGCTAATAAATGAAAGAGAAGGAGAAAGATATGTACCTTATTAGCGACGTTTGTCCTTGCAAAGTCCCGGCTGAACTTCGATCCTGAGCTCCCTGATAGGTCCTGCAAAACAAACAAAGGTACAATGGACTTCCTACTCTACTGAGATTATCTCAATCATAGATCCATCTACTGCAGACAAACTCATATGGAACAAGCACAAGTTTGAAAGAAATAGGCCAAGCATTGATTATATTAATGAGAACGAGTAAAAGTACTTACAATCCTTTGAATGAAGGTGCAACAACTTCTTCTAGTTCTCCTTGTCCAACCCCTTTTCTCAAATGATCTCCACTAATTGCTTTGGTGGCATCTCCCTCATGAGATCATAAGTTTGATGTAATTCCCAATATCCATTGTCAATACATTCTTATGAGATCATAAGTTAGGTATAATTCTCAATCTTCCTTGTACCTTTCACCATGAGAAGGTCTCCTTATATAACCTTGGAGAGGTCCAACCACTTGAGAGATCTTTGGGATGAGTTGAGGCTTCTTCTCCTTCAGTTGACGATCTCCCCTAAGATCATGCCTTGACCATCTATTCGAATCCAACTACCTTCAGGAATTGAGGGATTCTTCCCTTATTTGCCTCAACAAACCCAGAATTTCCTAAAAAAAGGGTAGTGCTCCCCCAAAAGGGTGCACAGGGTGCTCAAGCACTCCCCCAAAGAGGCTCAGGGAGCGCCAACACTCCCTGACAGTGGGTAGGGGAGCGCTCCTCTCCAAAATTTAGTTTTTGAGTGTTTTTTCCAATGGAAAAAGGCTTGTACTTCCTGTCAAGTGATTTCTCTTCTTCCAAACTAATCTTTGGGGTGTCTTAAGTGTCTTTGTGATGTCGTTAGAGGCACGACATGGGAAAGATGGAAGTATACTATTTGTGACACTTGCAACACTTGTAGTCAAGATGCGACACTTGTGGACAAGATGCGATGCTTACAACACTGGTAATGACGACACTTGCGACACCATCGAAGTGAGTAATTTTGAGATGTAACACATACCAACCGCGTTTCTTCTGCTTAGCTGGTAGAGAAATTTTGCATTCTTCATTGCTATATTGATCTTTCTTTCTTATCCATGTCATTTTCTGAGGTTCCTGTCTGTGACTGTTGTTATTCTGTTGAGTTTCTTTAGGAAGGAATGTCATTCTGCAATCTGTGGCCACGTGTCCAAAATTGTTACATTTGTAACATTCCACTTCAGTGCTCAAAGATTCAAACCTGTTGTAACATCTTTTATGTGTTTCACTAGGTCTTCTTGAATAACCCCTTTGTGTATGACTCTCAAAGTTGTTATTGTTCCTATTGTTAGCTCTGCAGTTCACAACTTTATGTCCAAAATTATTACATGCATAACATAAACCAAAAAATATAGTTTGATACCTGGGAGTTGAAGATCTTCTGAAAGGAGGTGCGCTTATGAATCCTTCTTCTTCTTGAGGCCTATCTGTCTGTTGTTGATTATGAAATCTAAATCTTCTTGGTGGAGGAGTGTCCCTATAATCTTCCTTGTATATCTTCTTATCCCCTTTGATTGTTTTTGCATAACTTTTTGGATATGTTTCTTGCTCTGTTGTTTTGGAACTTGATCATTTTTCTGTCTGATTGTATCCAATTCAGGACTTGTCAAGATGAGATTTTTTACTACTGATAATGTCATCCAAAACTTTTGAGCTATTCTGCATATTTTTCTTTTGAATATTCTTTCTTAGTGCGACAATCTCTGCTTCCAAGTTTCCAATGATCCTGTCCTTTTCTTCTAGCTTTTCTTTGAGTGCTTCATCAATTCTTTTATCTTCTTCTATTTGAACCTTCAATTTTGTGATCATTTGTTCTAGTTCTCGAGTATCATTTTTCTTGTCTAGTTCTGCTTGTAGTTTCTTATTTTTCTTATTTTCTCTTCTGATAACTTCTATGGCACACATTAATTCTTCTCGATAATCAACTTTTGTTTCTTCAATTTCTTCTTTGACTTCTTCATATTCTTCTTCGGCTTCTTCACATTCTTCTTCAAAGTCTTATTTGTCAGAGTCTTTTACTGCCATGAATAGAACTCTTCCTGTCTCGCTGTCACTGACTTCATCTTCATCTGATGATGAGATGTCTTCTTTGGTGCATAATCTTTTATTAAAATCTTTCTTTGTAGTTCTTTTGCCTTTATATGTGTGTTTGCCTTTTGAGTAGCCTTCATCATTTCTCTTTTTCTTATGAGGACATTTGTTAGCAAAATGACCAATACCATCACAATTAAAACAAATTAAAGGAAACTTACCTCTATACCTACCGTTGGTTCCCTTGTTCAGTCTTTTGACGGAGTTGGCCACTTCTTCATCATCATTCGAGACGTCACTGTTGCTGCTATATTCTTCTTGTTCTTTTTTCTTTTGTTTTGATCTTTTGGATGCTTTGAAGACTGCTTCTTTTACATCTGGATTTTCCTGTTCAGTTTTCATTTCATGTGTTGTGAAGATTCCATGCAATTTGTCCATGCTTATTGAGTTTAGATCTGATATTTCTTCTAGTGCTGATATCTTAGGGTTAAATCTCATAAGAAGAGATCTTAGTACCTTTTGAACAATTACAGATTCTTCGATTTCTTCTCCCAATCCTATGATTGCTTTCACTATTTCATCGACTCGTAAGAAGTAGGCTGCAATATTCTCATATTCCTTCATTTTTAGTTGTTCGAACTGACCTCTATAAGTTTGAAGCTTTGCTGCTTTGACTTTTGTATCTCCTTCATAAATATTTCGAAGCTTGTCCCAAATCTCTTTAGCGGATTTACAATGTGCAACTTTGGTGAATACTGTATCACTAAGACCATTCAAAAATGCATTTTTGGCTTTGGAATTATTCTCACCGAGTTTCATTGCTTTGTCATTTGTTGGTGGAACTGTTGGTGCTGTGTATCCATCTACAATTGATTGTCAAACTTGAAATCCTTATGCCTGCATATATGTCTTCATCCTTATGCTCCAAAAATCATACTTTTGTCCATCAAACTGTAGTATTCTATTTTTATACAAGTTGGTACTCTCCATGATCTACCTTTTAGTGGTTAAACTGATTTATGAAGGAACCTGCTCTGAAACCAATTGTTGGATTACTGAGAGGGGGGGTGAATCAGTAATAGCGTAATTATAATCTTTTTTCTTCAAATAATCCAAGTGTTATATCAATGTATAATTATTATCCAACAACGAGCAATAAGAAATGAGCAATCACACACATACATAGTACACCAGTGTTTTACGTGGAAACCCAAATCGGGAGAAAACCAGATAATGTTTTTTCTTATATGTCTTGAAGAATTACATTCATTGGAAGCACCAACTTCCTTTGTTTTGCAGCTACAACTGGAAGGAGGCTCCAACCCTCTAGCTGCTCAGGCTACAACCTGAGGGAAGATCCAAATCCCCAATTCTCTGACTACAACCAGAAGGAGGCTACAACCCCCTATGTTCTCCGGCTACAACCACCTGTCCTTGCCCCGTCCAACCGCCCTAAAGTAGAAGTAGAATGATGGAACCACTGTCACACTATCACTATGAGATATACCACTATAAACTTGAACTATGCATCAACCTGTACCTCAACTTGTAATCAACCTGTACCATAAACAAGTGCATCAACCATGCACCAACCTGTACCAAAAAATCTGTAATCAACCTGTACCATAAACAAGTGCAACCAACCATGTACCAAGTATGTACCAATCATGTGTCAACTACTCATCAACTATGACTCATCAATATGTACCAACATCATCAACTATACATCTCATGTATGTGCTAACTCATCAACTACTTGTTTCAACCATGTACTCAACTTGTACCTCAACCAAAATCCCTCATCAATTTCATCATCCAAATATGATTTATAGCTCTGTAATAGACCTGGTGTATATGATCACATACCCGCAAACCTTCCTTAAATTTAAACAACAAGAGACTAGCATTTACATCAAACTTTTCTTTAGTCTCACGTGACTAGTTTTGGATTAGTCAACAACCCTAACTTGAAATAATCATAACTTTGTACCTGTAATGAATAAAGATCTGAAACTGATACACAATGTTCTTCAGTGTGTTTTATGCAATTCCTCCAGGTGTCACTACTTGGAACCTCTCAGAAAAAATAGTTATATAAAAAATGACATACGTTGATGAATTCTGGCTTATTCTAGAGAGAGACCTTGTAGAGCGTGCCCCGCACGAAATATTTGTTGAATCGATCTGAAACTGTTACACAACATACTACAGATTGTACTCTAACCAACACATCTGGTCTTACTGAATTTTGATCTGTTATGAATAAGTTATGACGTTTTTACCCGAAACAATTGTTTTTTACTAGTTTTAGGACTAGCCACAAACCCTATTTTCCACGGAGTGTAACTCCAAAAATACAATGACCCACAAGATGAATTTTTTACCACAAATACTTGGATATGTTTCCTCAATGGCATAGAAATTTCACGATCTGAATCATTCTAGAAAAAAACGTTATTGCGAAAATGGTGAGATGACCTGTAAATAACATACCTTAGAAAACATCATCAAAAGAATTTATCCTTCCTTGAATTCTGCCCTTTTTTTTCTTCAACTTCCCTTAGAAATTTGGCTTAGATATCCTTTGTTTAACTCAGAAACCTATAGGTATTCAATATGCTCAAGTGTGTCTAAAATGAGAGGGCCTTGCCTCTTATTTATACTCTCCAAGTAGCTTCCTTACAAATATCTTCTAGGTCACTTTGCCCACTTTCCTTATTTTAGGGTTAACCCACTTCTGATTTCTCCATTAAATTTATTATTTAAATAATTTATTTTGTATTCACTTTGAATTATAGTACACTTATCAATTCAATTTATTATTTACCTTCTAAAATCTCTTAAACCACTTTGATTACTTTGACCTTTTGGGGCTTCTAGATGACATTAGAGGGTCCTCCAACTTCGTAAGGCCATAACTCTCAAACCGTGAGGAGTTATGTGACGTTCCACATACCATCAGAAATGGAATGACATGTACCATCCATATAAAATAATATTACCTACAAATATATCAAAACACATACCATTATCCATCAAACAAACTTGGGTCCATTACCCAAACCTGGGTTCTCCAACTTCTCATGGCCATAACTCTCTAACTGTGAGGAGTTATGTGACGTTCCACATACCACCGGAAATGGAATGACAAGCACTATCCATATATGATAGTTTCAATGACAAATTCACTGACCTTCATGTCATTATTCCACAAATAAGCATGGGTTCTCTAACCATACTTCTAGGATAACTCAATCCGCAAAGCATCTTCCCGTGAGGGCTTTCACCATAAGGGGACCACTTTGGAGTTCATCCATTTTTACTTATTATCAACCATGACAAGACCAAAGTGAGCCATCTTTACATCAAACAATCTTGGGTCCATTACCCAACCTTTGTGCTACGGGGATTTCTTCAAGGGTTAACATCAATGACAACCAACCTTAATCGACACTATTAATAATTGTTATTGTGAAGTTCCAAGCTCTCAATTAACTTCCTTCTCTCATAAGACAAGAAGGGTGAGGGAAGGGTGTTCCCTCGACTCATTGAAAAAACAAAAAGATGTAGTTTCTAAATGTTTGATGTGATCCACATTGGATCATTATATTATTTTTCATCCATCTCAATGCCTTCAAAGTGAAAAAAATGGAGGAATTAGCTTGCAGGACTATTTTAGTGGCATGTCCCAATTTAGAAAATTAGGCTTGGAACATTACGAGGCCATTTTGAGGCATCAAATGACATTTTTGGAGTTTTGGTGTCCATAACTAAAGCCCACACTCCTCACAATGTTCTACACTTTGAGACTTTCCAACGGTGGGTCAAACTCCTCAATTAAAGATCGTATGCAAAAGTTATGCCTCCTGCAAGTTGACCTTCCGTGTTGACCACCGTGGTACAAGAGGATGCGACGTCAGCCCCCTTTACTCACGCATACGGGGCTAGCCACATATGTAATTTCAAGAAGATTCTAGAAGGCCCAAAACCTTATCACAATTAAGGGTTGAGGAAGTCAAAACCCTACCCTTAGATGGCTATCGAGCTATGTTAAAAATTGAGCCACTAGGAGGAGAAGGGGTTCCATTATTTGCTATTGTATTTTGCTTCGTAATAGAGCAGAACACCTGTGGGTGGGAAATTAGAGAACATAATAGAGGGGGTAAATGTTTTGTAGCAGTCTAACAAGCCACATGTCTTAGGTAACTCCATAGAGAGTGCTTTCTCCTTTGTACTTGCATTATTTCCATACCAGAGAAAAGAGAGTAGAGCAACCTCACCTTCTAGTTGGGTTTTGTCTCGTAAGGGTTTCCTAGAGCAAATCTTTGTGTTATTTTGTGGATGGTGTATGACTGTATTTCATTGTTATCTATTTTCCACATTTTATCTATTTCATGCATAGGAAAAATATCAGTAATTAAAGATTCTGGAATCCAAAGGAATTTAACCTTCATAGTGTAGATTTCAGTTTTATTTATTAGATTTGTTGTGATGCAATGTTCTAGTGAAATATCCATGACAATTTACAAATCACCACGTTTTGGATTTTTTTCGGGGATTTTTTTCCGACCAATTTTGCTTGAAATCCAACTAGGAATTGTTGGAAGTGCATATTTGAGTTGTTGAGTATGTACAAGCCGAGTGTTCCAAGGGTTTTTTGGATCCAGGTGGATATCGGTGGCCACCCGCCTATTCCACGGGCTCGAAAAACAGTTTTCCATCTTGACAGTTTTTTAACAGTTTTTCGGGTTCCAAACTTCCGGGGCCGTTTTGAGGCCCTAAATGAAGTTTTTTGGGAATTTGGGGCCCATGTGATCGATGGAGGCACTAATTTGGGCTAGTCGAAAATCGTTCTTCTTGGTTAGACCTTTCCAACGGTGTATCGAGCACCCCAAACGAAGATCGTATGCAAAAGTTACGCCCCAAGGAAGTTGACGTATCAACTACCCCCATCGGGGCCCACATACCTTTTGGCTTTTCATCTTCCGGGGTTAGGGTTTTGGATTTTACTTATGTTAAAAAGGCCTTTGGAGCCTCATTGTAACAATCATCTTCTTGCGAATGCGAGTAGCCGTCACATCTCTTCTCAGAGATAAGTTGTCACCATTCTAACGAGTCTTTCACTCTGTATTTTTACAGTCTCTGTACATTTCTTTCATTAATAGAAATCGTGTATTACTATATATCTGTGCCTCTTGTTATATTTCCGATATATCTTTGTTATATTATTGTCGCTCTTTCAATATCTCCGTATATTTATGTGCTATATCTCCGCTCTCATTTCGTGTCGAAAATAATCTAGATCAGTGGTATCAGAGCAGGGTGCTCTTGATTGTTTTTCAGTGCATGTCCTCGACGAGGTCCAAGTATAGCAAGTTGGGTCTCAAGCTTGTCTCTCTTGAGGACAATCGTTCTCGCACGCCCAAGAAACCCTCCATGGTGGAAGAAAAGAAAAACGACGGAGCAGAAGATTCTATTCATCTGTTGTTTAAGCAAGCTCTCATGCGACAGAGAAACGAAATGATGGAGAATTTTTCACACATCCTTCAACGCCTGCCAATAGCAGCAGGTGCATCTTCATCAAGCGACCACTTTGGAGGCACCTCACCTTTCAAGGTATAGGTCAATTTTGATATTCCTATATTTGAAGGTTAGATAGATGCAGATGCCCTAGACAAATGGTTAAATTTGTTAGAAGGTTATTTCTCTATTCACAATTTTTCCGACAGACAAAAGATCACCTTTGCGCTCCTTCATGCTCTCCCCCATGTCAAACATTGGTGGGAAACTTACTGAGAGCAAAGTTCCATAGAGGAATTTGGAATATATGGGGTCGAGCCCACTTGGGATATTTTTGTGGATGTAGTAAATGAACAATATTACCATGTTGGCAACTATGAGGACCAATACATGAGATGGACCACACTGCGGCAAGAGAGGGGCCAAGCAGTGCCAGAGTTCACCAATACCTTCCATACTTTGCGCACCAAGCTGGGTATCAAAGACTCCGAGCGACATTTGGTTCTAAAATATCGCGGGGCTCTACACAGAGACATCCAAACTGAAATGGATTTTCTGGACATCTCATCACTCGATACTGCTTATCGATATGCTGTTAAAATTGAGCAGAAATTTAAGCACCAGAACAAAAGAGAGTTCGGGTTTGCAAATTCGCAACAACCAAAGTATGATAAAGACGACCCTAACAAACAACCTCCCGAAAACCAGTCCAAGCCATAGGAAAAGAAGGGTCATGGAAAGACAAAGAAGGACACCGGAAAATGGTGCAATTTCCATAAAATCCCCTGGCACAACACCGATGAATGTCGCTCAAAATAGTCATTGGTGGCTGAGATCAAAGACAAGTAGCAAAACCCTAATTCATAATCTGATTATGAAAATACTAGTAAAAGACAGGTCATCGACGCAGACCCCACTGCCATTGTCGCAACCACAACAATTCAACCAGAAGAACCAACAGATATTGAAGAGGGGGAGCGCCTTTTTCATTCACAGATGTGGGTGAAGGGGACCCCACTGCATTTTATTGTTGACAACAGAAGCCAGAAGAACCTCATCTCAACAGAGGTCGTCAAACAATTGGGATTGTTGACAACACCACACCCGTAGCCATACAACATCAGGTGGCTTCGTCAAGGACGAGATCTCCATGTCAACCAACAATGTCGATTGTCGTACGACATCTAGCCCTTCAAGGATGAGGTATTATGTGATGTTGCCCCACAGGATGTCCGTGATGTTCTCTTGGGCCAACCATATATGTGGAAACACCATGTTGTTTATGAGTCTCGACACTGCAATGTCATTGTTTCTCTAGCGGATCATCTCTACAAAATACCAGAGGTAGTTCCAACTATTGTCCCACCTAAACAATGCCGCAAGGTAGTATCTCATACTACAAAACTCAACTTCTTCACAATCTGTTCAAAAGGTGAACAAAAGGATACTGCAACCACTACAGCCTCGACCCAAGCACCTTCTATCCAACAAAAGCGGGTCGACAAGACTGCAACAAAGTGCAAAGATTCCTTCTGCATAGAGACATCTCATGTAGCCCAATTGGTTGAAGAAATTCAACCTCGCCAACAACATGTTTGGGACAACCTTCCACAAACTAAGTGACGCGACGTCTCCAACAAGACAAACAACTCACCAAGATCCAGATTCAACAAGCACATTCCTCTCTCCCCTGGGAACTCAACGCAATGGAGACCATTGCTTCATAAGGAGGGAGGATTGATCCAAGTGGATATCGATGGCCACCCACCTATTCAATGGGCTCGAAAAACAGTTTTCCATCTTGGCAGTTTTTCGACAGTTTTTTGGGTTCCAAACTTTCGAGGTCGTTTTGAGGCCCTAAATGACGTTTTTTTGGGGATTTGGGGCCCAAGTGACAAAAGTAGGCTTTGACCCGGGCTAGTCAAAAAATCGTTCTTCTCGGTTAGACCTTTCCAATGGTGTATCAATCACCCCAAATGAAGATCGTATGCAAAAGCTACACCCCTAGGAAGTTGATGTATCAACTACCCCCATCGGGGCCCGTAAACCTTTTGGCTTTTCATCTTTCGGGGTTAGGGTTTTGGATTTTACTTATGTTAAAAAGGCCTTTGGAGCCTCATTGTAACAATCATCTTCTTACGAATGCGAGTAGCCGTCACATCTCTTCTCAGAGATAAGCTGCCACCATTCTAGCGAGTCTTTCACTCTGTATTTTTACAGTCTCTGTACGTTTCTTTCATTAATAGAAATCGTGTATCACTGTATATCTGTGCCTCTTCTTATATTATTTCTGTTATATTATTGCCACTCTTTCAATATCTCTGTATATTTCTGTGCTATATCTCCGCTCTCATTTCATGCCGAAAATAATTCGGATCATTTTTAGGATATCGAGTCCATTTATATATTCAAAAATGCAATTTAAGTAACAAAAAATTGCGATTGCACCAACAATTATATAGTGAGATTTTGATGATGGTTGCCAAAAAAAAAATTCCAAAACATAAAACATTTAGACTACACCAAAATAAAACCAGATTCATATAATAATTGCTTAAAAAAAATCCAAAACATAAAAAAATTACAGTAAGCCAAAATAAAACCATCGTTAGAAGTTTTTAAAATTCAACCTCACAAACTACAACCCACATTGTCACCTATGGACCCCACACCATAGATCCTCTTCTAATATCTATTCATTACCAACGTCACTCCAAGCTACTGGTATTTAGCATAATCACATTCGAATGTGGAGGGCAGCGCATAAACATTAGCACAGCGTTTGTTTCAGGGTCGAAGATGTCTCACAATCCTTCACACCTGCTGCCCTCAGGTGTTGCTTCATTAATTTACTTTTGTCTTTTCAAGTGACAGTTATTTCCCTCCTCCATCCCTGTTTTCGGATTATTGTATTGCATTTTGAAGAGAAGTTGGTGGTGGATGCAGAACTGATAGACAGATGCATAGGCTCTAAGATATGGGTCATCATGAAGGGGGACAAAGAACTCGTGGGCACACTCCGGGGTTTCGATGTTTACGTTAACATGGTGCTTGAAGATGTTACAGAATAGTAAGTTTCAAACCTTCTATATGCATTCAGAATGAATTTATTCTTTTCACTTTTTCATTTCTTTTTCTGGGAAGGCGGGAGTGTTTAATGCAAACAATCGTTCTGTATACTGTTATCTATGTTGTTCATATAAAAACTAGCACCGTGGCAAATGTGTTTAGGATTTTTTTTTAGCATCATAACAGTGAATTCGACAATTTTATTTTTTTAGTAACAATAATTTGACAGTGCTTCTCCAAGCCCTAGTATACAAACCCTTTATGTGAGAAAATGCCAAAAGTTATTTTTGAGTATCCATACTTAATAGGCACCCACATTCTCACTGTCCACACCGTATACTCGCAAATTTTTGATCATCATAGTATGGCCATTTACAATTTCGCTCATACCAGTTCTGGTGACTCAGGATATTCTCCAGAGGACCAGATCGTTCTCTCATTAGTCCCCCTCTACATGCCTTAAAGAGAGGACAGGCCCTACCAATACAGGCATTGACTCATTGTACATAAATATCGGTTACCTCCAGTGGCTAAACTTCGCTGTTTGGAAACTCTGACTGTGAGTGTTTTAGCTTTAAATATTTGTTTGGTTACTTTTTCTTCCATTCACAGTAGTAGCTCAATTGGATGACAGTATTGGCTTTATCAAGTTCTCTGTAGTATACACCGAGATCTCTGCTCTTTATTTCCCTACTTCATTGAGCTCTCCTATTGCAGTTACTTGTTGGAGCTTGTGGTTGCCTTGCCTTATATTTGGTTTGTCATAAAAGAGGTAGAAATTAGAATAGGATTGTGTTTTGTGTATCTTTAAGCATGCTGAATCATGGAAATGTGGAAACCTGCTTTCAAATAATGTCTTTGCTATGTGAACGCAGTTTTCTGCCTTTCCATATCATTGATTACCTGCTTGAACAACAACATGCATAATGCGGAATCATATGGCTTAATGGTTGGTTGCCTGGCTTTACAGAATATCAGCATAGATCCATCTTAACTTTGGATCTGGGGTTAAGATGGATCTATACTGGTTTATTATTATAGATTTTTATAATTTTTTTTTTAAACAAGAATGGGTGAATTGTATTAAAAAAGCAGTGGTATAACCACTGTAGGAAAATCTACAAAATTCAGGTCCACAACCTGTACATATTGTCGAAAACCAACGTCTTAAGTCTATACTTTTCTCAGAGTCTAAACAATGAAAGAGACTCATATTTCCT
>ML778645.1:94222-108418 GCA_009831015.1 Picea engelmannii | reverse complement strand
GGCGGGCGCTCCCCCGCAGCCTAGGTTGTGAAGACATAACTCGTTCCTGTTCCAGAGGAGGAACAGTTGGCTGATCTGGCTCGCTGCTTTTCCCTTCAGGTGTAGATTCTGTAGGTAATTCCTTCGATATATGCTGATGAGCCAACTTTGCACTGTCCCACCAGGTGGATTTTCGGTGAGATTTCACAGCTTTATGTTTCTCCGGAAGTTTTTTGCATTTGATAGCTAAATGTCCTGTTTTAAAACATGCTCTACATCTGAAGTTTACATGTTCATAATCTACAGGTTGAGTTCGTGAAAAGTCCTTACTTTGCAGGATAATTTTTGCTGGGAATCCTTTTGAGAAATCCATCTCCACGCAGATCCGGGCGAAGGTGGTGAAGGCAGACTTTGTTTCTAGGCTTATGCTGTGAAAATTTCCAAGGGCATTCCTAATTGATTGCAGAGAGGCCAGGCCCCAAAGGTGAAGAAGCAGATTTGGGAGCCTCACCCAAACCGGGGCTGAAGGAATAGCGGCGGAGGAGGCGTCGAAGGTGGGGGTCCATGGTTGCATGGAGAGGCCTGACTTGCCCGAGAACCATGGGCCCAAACTGAAGATCTGATCCCTGTCTTCTGTAGAAGTAAAAACCACGATAAAAAACCCTTTTGCACACGGGCAAACAAGGGCTTCCTCCAATAGCAGGGGGCTCCATTCGGTAGAGATCCAAGAATGCAGATCTGCTAGATGAGGCCACCGACCGTTGAACCTACAAACAATAGCATTAGATCTGCAACGTTCCACATTGTTCAAAGCATCTTGAGTGACTGGAACGATGGGGGTAGGGGCCTCTAGCATCACAAGCCTTGGAAGGCATCCTGAACCTTCGGATGACAAGGCAGCAGCGAGGGCCACAACCGGAGAAGAATCTGCGCGAGCACCAGGTGAGGGCGGGAGGGGAGATCCGTCCTCATGCAGAGGCAACCTGCGGGGAGAGCTTAGCGAGCCACCTTGCATCTGCGAGGGAAAAACCACGGGGAAACTTCGGAGGGGCGGAGGAGAAGACGAGCGGCCGGCCAGGCTTTGTTGAGCAGGGGGGCCTCGAGGAGGTTGCGAGACGGGCTTGCGCAGAGGAGGGAAGGACGAGCCATCAACTTGGAGAGAAGGTGAAACTGAGGAAGGAGCCCTTCCTGCGATGAGATCAGCCAGCGAAGCCATCAGGAGCGAGCTGGAGGAGGGCTGCGAAGCTAGCGGCGGCGCCTAGGGTTTCCGGTCGATAGATAGATTTTTAGTTTGAAGATCAGGTTTACAGATTATTATAGATTTTGATAATTACTATGGTTCTTTTTTGAGTTTTTCATTATTACGGTTGGTTATTTTTTAATTTTTCATTTTTATGGTGTTCATTTTTTTTTTCAATTTAGTTTATTAAAGTTACATATGTGACATATCTACTTGTGCGGTAGGTGCACCTTGCTACTCTCAGTGCAAAAATAAACTATGACTACTCAATGTTTTCATCAAAATTCAGTTTTGATTGTTGGATACAACTTCAATATCGATGGTGTTCATGAAAAAATATTGATAATTCTGACTTCGGGCTGCCAACTGGCATAGTAACATGGTGACTTTACCCCAACTCCAGAAATTCATTGTGGAACATAATTATTGCTTATGGCCATTCTTGACGAAAAAAGGAGAATAACAGAACCAAATGAAAAGTTAAATTTCATTTATCGTCTATCCTTTGTCCATCAAAAAAGTTCAAAAGCAACAGAGGAAATATATGTTCATGTAATATTCAGGAAATGCTTGTCATGAGATGTCTGAGTAGGTTCATGTTCAAATTGGAGGAGAAGCTGCACTACTTCGTATGACTTGGAGGAAATCGCATGCAGAATGGTATGTTGAAGCAACAATTGCAGCAGTTTAGATTGAGTTTTAACTTTTAACTCAATTAAATTTTATGAAACACATAATGCATGGTTGAAGCTTTGATCACAGCTATCCTTGTGACTTGGAAAAACAGTTGACGAGATTTCATTAGTCAAAGCCAAAAGTATGCATAATTCCGCAAATGGAAAGTCGATATTGTAAATAGTTTTTAGCTTTTCTTCTTTAACTTTCTTCTAAGCCAAAATGGAAAAACTTGACTGAGAAGAAAGCTAAAAGACGGAAAACCAAAAGAGGAAAAGCTACAATAAGAAAGTTAAAACTTAAAAACTTATATTACAATATATACAATCAATTTTTCAAATATTAACCTATGAGTTCTCATCATTTTAGTTGATTTAAATGATGGCGTACAAAAATATGTCCTAACCCCTTTTTATTTTAATATTTGAAACCTAATATGTACTGCTACAGTTAGTACAGCTGAAATTAAAACTCGAAATGAAAAAGACTGGTGCTGTCTTTCTCTAATTTAAGGACTGATAAGTATAATAGTTTGGTCACAGTCAACTAGATTTATGTTTATTCTGAGTTATGATATTGCGTGATGTCCATTAAGTCCAGTTTGGTCTTACGGGATGTTAACAGCAGACGTGAGAAACTCACCAACAAGCAGTATTTCTCATTTGGAGGAGGACCTAAGAGTGCCATAGCTTAAATGAGGCTTTCTATCTGCTTTCAAACCTTGCAGGTTTGTGTTTCTCAGGCAAGGAAGGCTGTGCTTTGTAGCCTGTTCTTCTGTCCTTATATTGAATTTTGCAAGGCATTCATCTAAGTAGCAGGCATAAATTTAACCCCACAAGATGGTGGGAGAGTTAAAGGGCTCACTTTGAGCAGCAACTACAGAAAAGCAAGATTTTTTTGTCTTTGCTTGCTGTTATTATGACAAACTATGGGGTGATGGGGGCTACTTTGATAAGGACCATGGTCCTAAACTTTTGTAATTACAATTTTCCTAAAGCGTTGTAGTACTCTAAACTTCTGTCCTTACGGTCCTTAGTAAATTCGTGCAATGTTATATCCATTCTTATGCCTTAATCATTATTAAGATTGATAGGCTTAAAGTTTGCAAGTCTTTAGAAATGAATATTTTTGTTAAATAATTTCGGAAGCTACCTAATTGTTTAGGTTAACTATGAGTCGGTTGGTTCAACGAAAGTCATAAAACTTTTGTTGAATTAAATGCATGACAACACTTCTGTTATATGAGTGTCTCCTCCCTTTGTGTAGATCAAGCTTGTATCTTTTTATGCTTCATACTTTTTTAGCTAAAGCTTCCTCAATACCAAGTTCCAATTTCATTTTGTGTTTCATGTTTCTTCTTCTTTGTTGTTGGTGTTTTTCATCCTCTTCATATGGTCTTTCTTCCATTTCCTCATTTAATTTTATTGATCTTCTCCTAGTTCGGCTCGAGTAGTTCTATGCCTTCATAAACACTTGTTCATTCTGCAACAGTACTTCGCGAGCAAGTTTGTGTCTCCACTTGAAGAAAAGTATGCATTCGGATTGAGACCAATGATTTAGGGTGATGGGTAGGAAAAACCATGGACCTAAAATTTTGTAATTTCCTAAAGCTTGATAGTACCAAAATTTTGTCCTCAGGTCCTTAATAAAGTCGTGCAATGCAATATTCTAAGATTTTGGTATTTATTAAGATTAATAGTCTTAGTTGTCCCTACGTACTCGTGATAATATTTTTTTGTTAAATTATTTCTGAATCTATGTAATTTGTTAGGTTAGGTATAAGTGGGTTTAAGAAAACTGTTTAAGAGTTAGTACAATTAAATTCATTACGATCACTTCTCTCCTATACAAGTGTGCCGCCACCTTTCAGGATTATACCTTCTCATTCTTCAAACTTCCATGTTGAAGCTTCTTAATTACTAAGTCTTTGTTCATACTATTTTTTTTGGATTTCTTTCCTGTAGAAATTTTGGATCTAGGGCAATTAATGCAAATTTGAAATTTCACTTATCAATAGAGGTTTCCTGGATCTAATCTCTGAGGTCTTTCAGCCTTAGGGCTGATCTGAAATATATAATTACAGCAGTGAACAGCAGTATAAAATTCACTTCACTTCAGTCCAGACAGAAATATATACTTAACTTAGCTTCAGTCCAAATAGAAAAGATACCAAACAAGTATACCCATAGGGCACATTTTTCCATGCATATAACAGATCTGAAATAATTTTATTACAGCAGAATTTATAGCAGTAAATCTGCTCCCCATCTTCAAGATATATGTTAAATCACTTAACAGTTTTATCCCTATGTTATGTCAAATCAGCACAACCAACAAGTGCTGAAAATTACCCACTCAAGCAGACAGTGCAAGCTGAAAATCAAATATGCAAGTACACAATTAATGGACAGCCGAAACACTTCATTTATACATAAGAGATGAAGTATAGGTACATAGTCACAACTTATCACAAGCTGGTACGATATCAATCTCTCCAAATCCCTAGCTAGGGAAACCAAGAAAACTCTAGCCACCAACTCCTCCTAGATAGGAATCACTCCTAACCAAAGCTGGTACTCCACCAAGAATCCTCAACAAGCTAGCATGATCACTGGAAAGTCCTCCTTAACTTAAAGCAAAATGCCTCTCTCTCTTCTCCTCCCCAACACACATAGCAATTAACACTAGGGTTTCCAAAACCCTAGTCTTCTTCTTTCACAAGAGCTACAAGATACAATGCTATCTTTATCCATCTAGCATAGTCACCAGGATTGTGAGTCAAACTCGTAATTCATTGAGTTTGACTCTGATTGGACCCTAAATGATTTTTCAGGATCTTCTTGAGTCAAACTCCATTCGATCTAGTTTGACTTGCAATTAATCATGAATCAAACTTGGTTTGACCAAGTTAGAGTTACTCAATTTAAACTCTATTGGGCATGTGTCGATATGTATATCTTTATATTTTTGTAATTGTCAAGTTTTTCTCGATTTTTTCCCAATTTATTCTTGATCCAATTCAAACTCTTGGCTCTTTTGTCTTGTTGAGTTTTTTCTGATTTCGAGTTTGGTCACTTTGTCGTCTAGGGTTTATGACAACCCTAACCTTTTTGCCTCCTTGAAGTGATAAGAATGAACTCTCCTTCCTCTATTTATATGAGAGCTAAGTGATTTCAACAATACAAAGTGGTCCTAATCCACTACAAACCACCTATCTACAAGAAGATAGGCCTACATGTGAAGCGCTTCCTTTACAAGTGACACATGTCAAGCTCCAAGGTGAAGATGTCCAACATGCAAAGCTTCAAGGCATGAATGCTCCTCAAGAAGGTACAACATTCCACCTCCACAAGCCTCCAAAGGCTCCTATGCTCCTCCTATGCAATTTGCTCCTACTACACTCCATCTTACCTACATGGTCACTCCCTTGAACCAAGTGTCCTCAAGTCAAGCACATGCCTCTATGCAAGCAACCAAGTGTGCCCAATGCTCCTCCAAGGCAAGTGGTCTTCCAAGCAAGCCACCTACTCTCCATGTGCATATCATGAAGAATGTCATCATGTTGTCTAGGTCTCCAATGCTCCAAGGAAGAAAGTCACATAAGCACCCACACAAGGTCTAGCAAGCCACCTCACATGTGTGTGTCCATCATAGAACAACTAAGGGTCATCGATACACCATGCACCCCACATCTCATAAAGCACTCCCAAGCGTAATTTAAACACTTTCGGAGTAACCTAAAAAACTAACATTTCCTTTTGTTTTTGCTCATTCTTTCATGTCACCCCTATTTCATATCATAGTTACAGAGGTTTTCAAACACTTTCTTGCATTTCTATGGAATCTTGCAAAGTTTTCTTTTTAGTGAAGCAAACTATTTTGCCTTGTTAAATTATGAGCTTGATTTCTTATGCGGATTATTTCTTTAAATTCTTCAACACTTTGATTCCAGCTTAATACATTTCAACAATACAGAATCATAACTGAATAACAATAACCATGTAGATACGTAAGCATGCACATCAACAACACATATACCCTGGGGAAACCTTGTACATGACCCCAACAAACAATATTCCTATATTGCATTAATAATGTAAGATCACTTACAAATATCCACCATGAATAATCTGCTCTTAAAGAGCTTGCCAAGTTGACTCTGACCTGACTGTGTAGCTAAGAGACCTTGCTGATATCTAAACTTCTGTTACGGACCAGCATTGAAGATGTATCCCTGTTACCTTCAATGACTGAGATACGCTGCCTCTTATGGACTGATATATCAGCTCTGATATAGACTGTTATTGCTGCCTCTATTGTGCTGATACGTGCCTCTGTTTAGCACTGATATTGCTGCCTCTATTGTGCTGATACGTGCCTCTGTTTAGCGTTGATATTGCTGTCTCTATTGTGCACTGAAACGTGCCTCTATTCCTTCACCCTTACCCTGCATCACAACTGTGTAGAAGAGAGGGGTCTACCTCTGCTTATAAAGGAGTGAAGAGGAGAAGGAGATGGCTCGAATTAGGAACTTGTTTGCATGCTTAACATAACTCAACTTTACACTTTAGTTCGAATTTAGAGCTAGACTTGAGACTTCAGTTACAACACACCCTTGACTTGGCATGCAACTTAGCATGCACATGTCATGCATGCATGCAACATGCAACTAGACATGCATGCAACATGCAACATGCAACAAACTTGACAACTTTGACTTTGACCTAGACATGCAACTTTGACTTTTACAACTCGACTYTTTACATGGMAATTCRAATTTCTCTTCATGGTGGATAWTGTTACACGTGCCRACGCACTAGATCAATACATTTATATCATTTGCAATATTAGGAAAATCRTTTGTTTCTAGCTCATAGGAATTTTACATTCAACCTAACTTTTGCTAGATGCCTTGACTTTTGCTCATGGCTCACAAGGCTTGACTAGGCTCACAGAGGTTGTACGTTCCCCCTGACTTTTGCATTAGACTCACATAGCATCTCGTTCGTCTTGACTTTTGGTTTGACTCACAGAGGTTGTACGTTCCCCCTGGCTTTTGTCAATACCTCACAAGACTGGTTGATTCTCCAAATCTCCCTGGCTAGCCTTAGGGTGGCCCATATGGCCTCTCATTGGAGAATGACTGTCGATGCTGCCAAATTTAACATGCCCAACCACGTGAAATGACATCGCAACATGACATACATGGAATTACACTAGCAAAGACAAAATGATGGAACAAAAGAGGTGGGATGTTTAGAGTTAGGGTTGGATATGCTTGGAAATGTGTCTTATGTAGAAAGTTTTTCACCACCTAATCTTTTTATTGCTTCTCATCTTGTTGTTTTTCCCAAGGATTTTAAAATGCCCTTGATGAGCACTTTAGTCTGAGACTTACAGTTTGAAATTATTTGTGCTCATCATTTATTTGAATATGAATTTTGTATTAGTAACGCTGCATTGATAAGTGACACCTGGATTTGAACCATCTTCATATTTTAGTGCCATCCTTGTTATTTAGTGTATAAGTAGCAACCACTTAAGTGTCCAACTATATTGTTAACTCCCATTAGGTATTAAAATATCGTCTTTTAGGAGTATAGGTAGTTACCAAGGTAGCAAATTTTGGTCATGTTCTTTCCTCTATTTAAAGGTCCTCATTCCTTTTGTAATGGATGAACTTAGTTTTTTTATCCACTTCCTTTAACTATGAGTGTTGCCCAATCAACACCGAGGTGAAAAGTCGTTGGCACTCGAGTTAGGAACCTTGTGTATCACCACATTTGGCTAGCTTGTATGGCCATGACAACTCACTAGGGGCTAGCATGTACCAGGGGTAATTGAACCTTGGTGGGGGAATATCACCATCCCCACTTTACCAACCAACCAGGTTCACCTCGACGATGAGCTTAGTTTTTGTAAGTTAACAAAATTTAAACCAAATCCCGTTGTTCTTGTTTCATATCTAAAAAGTTTACCACAATTATGGCTAACTATGAAAATCTACATTCACAAATCTTGTTCTCCTATTGTTATTAATTTACCATCTTCTCATCTTACTCCATCTCTGCTCATATCAATTGTTATGTAAGATGTATAGTTTGATTGTGGGTTTGGTAAAGATGAAACCATTGCTTTATGAGTTGTTTGTAGTGTCTAAGGGTAGAACATTTGTCGAAGCATGATCTTGAACTTTTCACCTTTGAATGGGAGGTTTGTTGTTAATAGCGAGGTGGTGAACATGCTTCCCACCTTGTAAGGGCTTGTTCCTCCATTTGTACTTTGACAATCATAATGTTCTAAATATTGGTGCCACTTGAAATGTACTATTATAGGCTTTTATCAGTCAAGTTTTGAATGGTAAGTCTCTGTTTCATTTTTATTGATATAGTGTGCCACTTTTTTAGAAAACTTCCTCTTATCACAATGCAGCAAGTAGGCTCCTCTAATCTAGGAGTGTTATGATGAAGTGTAGCCAACTTACAACATTCAATGGAGAATCCTTTAACTAAGAACATGTGAGTGGAGGGTATCTTTTCCACTAAAGTTGTCCAGGACTTGCAATTGACCCCAATCACATGGAACGACTTGTTTGCACCAACAAGATGACCTACAAAGGGTGAAACATTTCTCTAGGAGATTTGAATCTTGGTGGGGAAATATCATTACCCTGCTCAACCATTGAACCAAGACTCAGTTGACAATAGTGTGCCATTGTTATTGTTGCCTTTGCAAGAGATTCATTCCATACATTTCCTTTGTTGTAGAAGAAAGAAATGTCATTATAGATATACAAAGCTACAGAACCTTTCCAAGCACTTAGGAGAACAATATCTATTTCCTTGAAGATAGATTTCATTAAGTTGTCAACAAAATATATAGAGAGATTGGTAAAGATAAAMTGATATTGAAGATCAATGGTACTATAGCTAATTGAACAAGATTTTGCATGCAAGCCTAGTAGATTATCAASTACATCCTAACTAGTAGACTAAATACACCCATAAATTTATGTCACCTGTCRCCTAAAATGGGGAAGAGAGAACAAGTTTTTGAAATGATAYAACTTTTAAAATCAATACTCTCGTAAATTCTTGAAATGAGGAAATGATGTTTGTATAATGTTTTAAGCATTCATCCTTTCRTTYAGGCTTCTAAACTTGCTTCACCTTTTGGGCATAATAATTGGTATTAGAGCATCATGATCATAGGCCAATGAGAGGGGAAATTTTTTTCTATGGAAAAATCTTTTATTTTTCTATTTTTAAATTGATTCAAATTTCAAAAAGAAAGGATGATCTGAGATCATCCTTTCGTTTAGGCTTCTAAACTTGCTTCACCTTTTGGGCATAATAATTGGTATTAGAGCATCATGATCATAGGCCAATGAGAGAGGGGAAATTTTTTTCTATGGAAAAATCTTTTATTTTTCTATTTTTAAATTGATTCAAATTTCAAAAAGAAAGGATGATCTGAGGCCAAGGATTACTTGTTTATCACCCTTTAATAACAAAAAGGGAAATTCCCAAAACTTCGGGAAATGTACCCATACTATTTCCATACTTGAAATGTTTCCTAGACATTTCCTAGTTGTTTAATATCATTTCTATGCCAAAATCGCTTCATGTATAAAAGGGCTACATACAGGGGATTCCTAGTAACATTGTAATAAATTATTATTTTTCTTGTTTTGAAGTAAAAATTGCATCCATGAACTTATGAAAGCAAATCTTGGCTAAGCGACCATGACTTTGGGGAGTCTAATCCACGAGATTCGACCAAGGATTGCTCCTGGGCCATCTACATGAAACGACTTCTCGAGGAGTCGAATTGGCTCATGAGGGGCAAGCTTGTCACAACTGAGAATCAAATTTGGGTGGGATGGATAACAACACTCCGTTTTCTCCACCCAAGCTAGACCCTATTGACAGTGGTAAGTTATTACTAAAATTATATCAAGAAGACTAATTAAAAACCTGTTATCATGCAAACCTGCACATACATGATAATTCTAGGCAGCCAACCCTGTGATAGTTGGAAGCCTCTCCATTCGAACAGGCAATATCTGAGCCTCAGGGGGGTGTCCCTATTAAGTGTATGCTGCTGTCTAAGGTAATATTTCTGCACGTATTTGTATGACAGTCAGCAAACTAAAACCCACTCTTGGGCTGTCCGAAAAAAATCGAGAGCGAGGGTAAATTTAAAAGAGTATTTCAGTGGTTGAGATTAGGCTCCAAAGACATTTATAACTACGAAAGCAATTTGCAAATATATGAAAGAAATGTACTTTAAGTGAAACAATTTCAAAGTAAATGTAGAAATTATAGCTCAGATATACACTATGTCATAAACAGATTTCAACCTCCTATAAAGCTTCAACAGTAAAAGCAATAAACTCAGCACTAAACTATACTTTATGAGCAGAAATACTAAATGACAGAGATCTGAAACTAAAATAGCAGTGGAAATAATAATGAACAGCAGACAAATCACTCCATATGACACTATTAATTTCTGGGCAACGCCCCTGGAAAAACCCAACTTGGAAAAACCAGTTCAAGGAGATTTCTTCTTACTGAGCGCAGAGAAGTTTCATATCATAGTTTACAACAGCAAGTAATCAACAGCAATAAATTCTTGAAAATTGTGCCAACAGGCCTCCTCAATTTGCGTGCTAAAAAACTACACAAAACAGACCTGATTTTCTGCAATGTACAGTCCCTTTAACAGCAAATAAAATCTCGATATCTGTGCACATTAGCAGTACTGTTCTGCACTAATTTTGTACAACAAAACACCTAGAAAATCATGCCCTCCTCTTGCCTCGATTTCTGTGCTTTTATGCAGCTGTACGGCCTCTAAACAGTGCTGTATGGCCTCCCTTTTCACTTCTTTCAACTTAGCATTTAATGCTGCAATTTATGGAAAAGCGTGCCCTCTTCTCCTCTTGGAAATTGTGCCCTCCTTTAGCTGTACGGACCCTCTCCTTCCTTGGAAATCGTGCCCTCCTCTAGCTGTATGGACCTCCCTCTTTCCCTTGGAGAATGCGCCCTCCTCTTGCTGTTACTCTCACTTCTCCATGAGTTCAATCTCTCTTGAGAAAAGTGACTCTTCACCTTCCCATTCAAGCTCTCCTCAAAGTGTGCGCCCTCTCCCTCAAGTGCTGCCTATATGCATTTCTAATGTGTAACTCCTCTAACCCTTGGTCTCCCTTGAGTGACTTTTCACTTTCCCTTGAGATCAACAGTCACAACTTAATCTTCCGTTGAGATCACTTAAGTCACTTAAGTGACCCACTTTTCATAATGTCACTTTTACACATTAAAATAAAATAAAAGGCTCAACTTTATAAAATCATCTTATAAAGTCACTTTATAAAAATAAAGTCACTAGGGAGAAAGATAACGTGCTCGGTCACTTTCGCACTCTGGGCACCGCCTATGCAGAAGTACCTCCGAGCTACCAAATCTAACAGTAAATGCTTATAACTACACTACCAGGAAAACAATTTTTTCAACACAACCATGAGATTTAGAGAACTTGAATGGAGCATAACTAGATCAAATCAGATACTACCCAGAATATTGTCTGTATCATGGTGGGTGATAGGTGACAAGCTGCCATTGAACTCCTCACTTGCAGGGGAGGTGGTGGTGGAGATTCCATGGAAGAAAGAGCAAGAGGTTTTCCGTTGCTACTGATGTCTCAAGAATGAACTGTCTAACCCCCCAACCGTCTCTCAAATCTGAATATAAAGAAATATCATCTCCTCCAAGCTAAGGCGCCTTGACTGCTTGAAAAATAGGAAAAAAAAATCAAAATGGCAAAGGATTTTGCTTTTCATACACAGTAAGTGTTATCCTTTTCCGTTTTGATTGCTTTCTTTAGTCTTGAGATGCGTTTTCTGTAGGTCGACCTCCTTTTTCCATCTCGACTGCTGGTCAAAATATTTTTCCATACTATCTGACTCCTTGAAAGAAGATTTTTCCCTACTGTCCGACTCCTCGAAAGAAGATTTTCTTGTTGTCTACTTTTGCTTTAGCTGCATTCTAGGCCTTTCTCAATCATTTCCCTTGCACATCACAACTGTCATAAGATGAGTAGATGGGATGTAAGTCGACCACCTTTAGATTGTATCATAGCTGTAACTCCCTCTTGATCTTGGGATTTTTCAAATTCAGAACAGCAAGTAGCGTTTTATGTTTGAGAAGAATGAGTGAATTGAAATACTCCAGGCCAGCATCTATGTCTATAGAATTCGCTCAGCCTTCTCCCTCTGCTTACTAACAAACTGCTTGGTTGTTTGATCCCCTTTGCTCTTTGAATCAGCATTTTCTGTTAGGATATGGGCTGTTTATCCATTTTGGTATTTAGGCATTTCTCTGAGATCCTTCCTGCAATTATTGATTTTGTCATGCACTGCCAGTCCTCAACTTAAAACTGCAATTTCACTACCTTTCTCTACAGGAAAAATTTATAGATCGGCTATATATATTTGTCCATTCAAGAGTGTGTGTTATGGCCTACAAACCCGCCCTTATTGGCATCTCAATTTGTCTCTTCTTTCTTGTTAGGTTTAGGGTAAAATTGCAGAACAGTAGTCTCTTTTAAAATTTCAATGATTAAAGCAACTAAATCTGTAACTCAAACAGAGATAGAACACCTAGCATGTAGATCTGTGAAGGACAGCAATACACATATACAAGGAACTTTGTTCTAATATGAATCCAAATTCAGATCTAATGTATCAGTAACCAGATCTAAGATATACAATAGATCTATATGTCAAACACAGATATCAGATCTAATGAGTCTGCCTACAACATAAGTATCTTTAGATCTATGAAGAGCAGCAACAACTTCTGATCACATAAATATAAACTCAGATCTAAAGTAGTAAAGAACAGATCTGAATACAATAGTAGATCTATATGATTGAACAAAGATCCCAGATCTAAAACTCTGCCTAATTACTTCACAATAAACATGTCTTTAGATCTATACAAAGCTTACTATGTTAAACAATTCTGTAATCAGATCAGATCCAAATCAAAAGGAGATAAGTAGGAAGCATACCTGGTACAGCAACCTACCTCTGAAGAAAGTACAATAAACACAATAGGTATAGATCCTTTTAGTATGCTCAGACAAAGGTTTAGTTCATGGATCTATAGTGGATCTTAATGCCATTGAATGAAGGAACTTTTCTTGCCACCAAGCACAAGGGCCACAGGGAGAAAACACAAACCCAACAAGGTAAATAATTGCCCAAACCCTCACACAGTAAAACCCTTAACTTGGCAGTGAGCAGATGTGAGTTGCTAGATAAATTTAGCAAATGGCACTCCACAAAAATACCCCAGCAAGAGGGCTGCACACTGTATAAGCTCTTCACACAGCAGATAGAGAAGAGGGGTACCAAGAACCCTTCAGATCTGTTCAAAGTGCAGGGCCGTAACCCAAAAGGTTTTCACTCAGTGGAAGGCACACAGCTCACACAATAAAACACAAAGTCCCAATCAGCAAACACAAGGGAGATGCCACCTTCACCTGCAGCAAATACAAGCAAGGCCGCACCTAGCCACACACTCCAAATGACAGTCAAGGAGGACGGTGCTGAAGGTTAACCCCAAGACAAGTGGCAGCTTGAAAACCCCACGGCAGCCAGAAAAATTCTCAGCAGAAGAAGCGGTGGTATGAAGGGCAGTTTCAGCAGGTCAAGGAAAGGCTGCGGCTATCCCTACAGCACCAATAGGCCGCAGCTATAGCAGAGCAAAGGAGGCTGCTCCCATACAAGATAACAGGACCGCTCCCACTCAAGACAACAAGGCCGCTCCCACTCAAGACAACAGGGCCGCTCCCACACAAGGACAACAGGGCCGCTCCCACACAAACCAACAAGGCCGCTCCCTCAGAAATAAACAAGGCTGCAGACTAGAGGAGATCAACGCTAGCACAAGAGGATAATTGATTGAGTAGAAGGTGAGGGGTGGGGTTTCTTATATAGTGTTTAGGATTAGGGTAAGGGAGTTTAAGTTAACTTAAATGTCACATGTTTAAATTTGGAATTTAAACATGTGATAATAATATTTTAATATTTAACTTTAAAACATTACCCCTTAATAAAACAACAAAACCCCAAACCAATCAAACAAGGGTAAAGGAGGGTTTGCAAGGTGGCATTACTCATTCCTTCAAATCACATGGTGAACCTATTACTTTATCATCACTGCATATGGGACTTATCCCTCTTGTGGTTATGTCCTTCTTCAAGGAGGGTCATGTACCATCAAGTACTTGAT
>ML778645.1:59851-93386 GCA_009831015.1 Picea engelmannii | reverse complement strand
TTCAAGCCCTTTCAAGGAAAAATGAATTAATGAATTTTAACCATATCATTTCCAGCTGCCTTTCACCAAGATTCTGTAAGATATTGCTGCCAAATCACAAAGAAATTCCCGCATTGACGACAGGAGGTCGAAAATTAGGTGAAGATGCTTCACACAAGAATTGTCAAGATGCTGATTTTTTCGGTTTAATGGCAGCTTTTACATGATTGGAAGATGCTGATATACTTAGCAGTGACATCCTTAAGGCTTAAACTTTCAACAGAAAACTTTCCTCCAACCATCATTGGCATGAAACTATACATCTGCTTGAATTAATTTCTGGATGGCCTCTTGTTGTGCTTCACAGGAAAATTTTCAATATACAGTTCTGATAAGACCTTAGAGATATTGCAAAGTATGATATTAGATTTGTCGTAATGCTGCAAAGGCAAGAGGAGGCTTGGAAAGTTCTAAATTCTTCTCTTACTGTAGACTCCAGAGAGAATGCAGTGCCTTTTGCATCATAATCATAGTCAGAAAATGCATATCCTAGCCTTGGTGTAGTAAAATGAGTCTTGCAGTTCCTGTATGACGTCCTTTAGGCTTATTCTTAATTAAAAACATTTAATGGGGATCTTCAAGCTGCTTTTTGTGAATGGCACAGCAAATCATATCCAAACAAAATATTGAAGCTGTCTCTCTTCCTCTGAGGAAATTACCACCAGCAATTTATTATGGATGCGCCCTATACCATCATGATAGCTGTGCGCTGGTTCATTCCTTCTTCAATCACACTTTCAACACTTGAAGGAATTGCTGCTTTCCTGTAGCCTTCATTCCTGGACCTGTACCATTGTTTTTTCTTATGGCTGAGATATGAACATATGACCTGTGCGCCCTTTCCTCTGCCTGTGCATCTTCTCTTCAGCAAACCAAAACCAAAGGAATTTTCAAAGAATAATATAAGGGTCGACCCATGTTTGCTTTTGTTTGAGAGCATAGGCAACATACGATTTTCTGAGTTGCTTTTCCCTGACTTTCTCCTACCTAACAACATTATCTATCTTTTTAACTTTTCATTGAATGGAAAGATTTTTCATATGAAGTTGTTGGCCGTTATCTACTCGCGGGGGGGTTAAAGACCCAGGGTTCATCAAGCTTTACCAACAAAACCCCAAGGTGCAACATATTCAATCTTCAGTTGAGGACCGAAGAAGGTCTCACCTGAGATGCCATGAGAATCACATAGACCATTAGTCTTGTGTCGGATGTGAAGGGACAACACATACATGAAACCTCTCAGGAATAAACCCATTCATTCATTCATCACCGAGTGACAAATTACCACACATAAGAAAGTAAACAGACATATATTCAAACCATAACACAAAAGAAAGCAGAGAGGAAGAACTTCATATTTCATTCATTAGCTTCAAACACATTCAGTTCAAAGTCATAACTGAGATGCACCATGCGCTCTAGTCTCTCCGTTTTATTCATACACAGTTTCTAACTCTATTACAGACTCATGCAAAATTGGGACAAAACTTGAACTCGAGCTCTCGCTTTGTTCCGATTCACACACTTCTCTATTACTCCACTCTCTCGAGTGAAGAAAAGTCCCACACTTTACGTGTCCACATGCATCCCCCATATCTTTTCTGGAGTGTGGCAATCCTAACTAAATTGCCAGCTCATCCATACCCTTGCCCATGATCATTCAGGTTGTTATAAAATCAATTACAAAGATTCTTGAAGATACACTCAGATTTTGTTTGCATGCGGTCTCTTCTCGATTCCTTGCACGCAGTACAAAATTGGGTTGGTGCGCGCAGTATTCCTTTGGTTGGTGCGCACAATATTCCTTTAGTTGGCACATATGCTGATCCTTCTTGGCGCCACACAGTGTATCTTGATGGGCGTGCACGCGCAGTGTTGATTTGTGGCACGTGCACAACTTCTTCCAAACCTTGGGTGCCAACATAAGTCAACCAACCTTTTGACTTCATTTTATTATTAAAAAATTGCCATATGAGCCTAATGGGTCGAATATTGTTCTTGATGTGCAAAACCGTGAAAAATATTAAAAGTGGACAATGGGAGGAAATTATGCCTTTTACAGTTGATCATGCCAAACTTCATGTCAAAGCCCTCAAACTGGCTGCCATATGTCATTTGAAGGAGGAATCCAACCATATAATACTGCTCTTAACCTCTCACTTTTCCAAACATAGGAATCTTAGACCACAACTCTACTGCTTGCTTAAAACCATGACCTCCACTCGTATCTGCCATACATAGAAACCGCGGATTGTAGGCATGTTCAAAAAACAATGTTTCCCAAAAGACAAAAAGTGAGAAAAGTGGAAAGTACCGATCATGGCCAATTGGAACATTAGCTTATCATTTACAAAAAAACAAAAAGCGAAAAAGCGAGTAAAAATGATCATCTCACATATGAGTGAAAACAGTTTCATTGGACTCATTTCTTCACTAGGATCAAGAAAATGCGGTCATCTCTATCTTGTGGGCCCCAGATCTTTAAATATCGAAAAAAGCAAAACTGCTAAAAATGGTAGTTCTTTGGAATCTAATGAAAATAAGTTTGAGAATGAACCCAATCAATACCAATGCCTGCATGCATTTAAAATGAGACTAGTGTGATGGAGTCTCGCTGGATCTTAACCCTTCAATAGCAGAAGTGCTATTGGGGATTAACAAGACCAAAGTCGAGACTGCAACAAAGTTGGACTCAATAACTTGAGGAATATTACCCCTAATTATGTGACATATTTTGTCTTCGTTCACATATGATTTTGTGGCATGGGAGGGAGCATTCCACACCTTATATTTGAGTAAGTGCTTGAGATGACACATAGTGCATATAAACATATCGATGATTTTCATTAGGGAATAGGGGGTTGCTAGGAATAATTTGATGCTATCTTCTAGCTTTATAGATTAGTTTGAAAGGAGCAAGTTTTTCTTAGAGGATTTAATAAAGTACTTAATTTCATAGCTAATTGAGTCAACAATTTGACTTCACATATCCTTTAATGAGAGAAAAAGTAATTGATATATATGGTTGCCTTGGAGGTTAGCATTGATTCTCTCTGTCACAACAAAATCTAGCACCCTATATAATGTAATGTCCCAAACATAAAGGAACTAGTCTAGTGCAACTCAGGAAGGCTACCCAATGCCACTTTAATAGCTCTTCCTCTCACTTTTGGTTGGCTCTTCTCCAACTCAAGGGGGGCTTCCCTAAGGATAGAATTGCTAAGGCCATGGAATGGAGGCAGAAGGTGATTAGTGAAGAGTAAGCCCAAGCAAAACGAATGTTGTAGCAATAGTGGAAAAATAAATGGGTTAACGAAAGTAATATGGAATTTAATCCCTAAGACTAGTGCCTAATCACATCTTGGGCCAAATGGAGTCAAAGAGGTATGGATATAAGAGGGAGGGCGAATGCATGAATGTGTAAGGCAAATCACAAACAAACCTTAGCTTGCTGAAAATTATAGCAGAAAATTATCTTGGAAGGCTAGGGGTGCCATTCTTAAGCATTTGTTATGAAGGTGAGGTTATGTTCCTCTAGCAACAATTAGGTTTATTAAATGCAAACTTAACACAGCAACAATAGATATAAGAGGGATTAAATCCTCACATTACACTATCTACACGACACAATTCATCACAAGGCCTCCATAACATGCTACAAGGGTTTCCTATGACAAAAATCAACATGTGAAAGAATTACAAACATTAAAAAAAGACCTCACTTAGATAGATGGTATACCTCCAATCTTCCATTAATCTTGCCAAAATGATGTACAATGTAGCCCAAGGGGAGAGCTCCTCAATCTCCAAATTCCCAACCACTACAAATGGAGGGAAAACTCCTCTTTATGAAGGGAGTTTCTTTTCATTTACAATAAAAATTGTTATCCTTGAACTAACTCCTTAACAAGTCAAACAAATAATATAAAAATGGAGTAGTTAGATCCCTCCTCAATCAATGGTTGACCATGTCATGATATGTCGACACTAGCCTCTCCAAGAGAGCTTGTCCTCATCCAAAATTAGGAATAAAAATACATTACATATCTCGAAGAGAGAGCGCACCACCAAAATTAGACATAATAACCAAGTCAAGATGGTATAGGTCCACATAGATAGTGTGCTCCAAGATACATGCATGCACAATATAATAAAATTTCCTTCACATGGAAGGATGTGATCCAAGGTCCACCTAGACGAGCTCTAAGTGCGCCTTCCAAGATGCACGAGTGAGAAAACAATATAATAATCCTCCTAGGAGAATGCTCCATAACAACCATCCCAAAATAGCAAGTGGTCCACAAGATGTATGCAACCAATCCACGTGTGTGAATCTCAAGGAAACCAACTCCATGGATGAAAGTGCAAAGTGCCAATTAGATGGAGCATTCCACAAGAAAAGAAGTGGTCAACCCCCAAAATAGCAAGTTGAATGTCTCCACATGTGCACCTTCCAAGATAATGCTACAAAAATAGGAAGAAGATTAAGTAAGTGCATGTGATGTTCCATGTGTGGCCCTCCTCAAGCTCCTAGTCCATGCAAGTGTTGAGAAATGTAGCTCGGACAAGAACTTTTGCACAGGTTTAGTGTGAACATGCGAGAAGTATAATATATTTTATTTTCGAAAAGTAGTTTTATTTTTGAAAAGTAATTCTATTTTGTAATTCACTTTAGTAAAAAAGTGAAAAGTCTTATATTTAATAGTTGAGTCTAAAAGGTGTATTTCATGCATGGATGACTTAGACTAGGAGTAATCTCAAAAATAGATTAGGGTTTTTGTCTCAGCGAAAAGTATAAAGATTGTTCAAGATAGAGAGTTCATACACACAACAACAGTTGAGCAGGTTGAGTGATTGAGAGAGAGAGAGTAGGGATTTAGGCAGAGGTGAATCTAGGTAGTAAGCAATTCAACAAAGGTTGCTGTACAACTCCATACAGTTGTATGGACATGTTGTATAGCCCATACAGGTTGTACATCTGTATAGCAGGCTGTACTTCTTAAGCAGGTTGTTCCGCTCAGTTTAGGTGATTTTGGTAATCATGTAGCTGCTGTTTTTTTGGCAGCTTGTGGAGATTTACTTGTAAATTTTTTTGAAGGATTGAAAAGCTGATTTGAAGGAGTAATTACCTGTATATTTGTCAAATTGTTTTATGCTTTCGTTATTTAATTTCCAGCTATTGTGTGATTGATGTTATGGTCTGAAATTTAATTTCAGCATTAATTATATTCAAAAATCTACTTGTTTAATTGAGATCATAAGGACTTTAGTCACCTAGGCTTGGATTTTTCACATGGTATTAGAGCTATTTCTCTGATTGAGATTCTCATGGATTTGCAATAGTAAATCAATTGCAGAGAAGAAGGACCAACAATTAGAGGGTTTCAAAATTCTATTTTGAGATTTGGGAGTTTGTGCAATGGATCTTAGAGATGGCATCAACTAACCTTAGGTTTGAGAACAGATTGGATGGTGCCTCAAATTTCTTATCATGGAAGGTGAGGGTTACACTCTTACTAGAAGAGAATGATCTATGGGATATTGTTAAGGATGTTGTGACTCCACCTACAAATCCGTAGTAGTTGGCAGCTCAGAACAAGAGGGAAATGAAGGCCAAGCAAATGATCGTGGATTCCATAAAAGTTCATTTGATCCCTCATATATCCGAGAAGAAAACAACAAAGGAGATGTTTGTTAGGGACCTAACCTCCCTAACCTCTCACGTAGATAGAATAATATATTTTCCATGTAATAAAGGCCGACATATTTAATAAGTCCTATTTAATAAATGTGAACAAGTCAATGTAAGAAGACCTAATAGAAGCTTCTGCTTTTAGAGAGATCTTCCTCTAGAATGTTCTTTAGAAGATAGAATTAGTATAAATAAGAGTAGGAGGCATGAGAAAGCTTTGTCTTGAGAATTATCGTAATAGAGCGCTGCTCTGCTGGAGGTTTCCCCCTCGAAGAGGCAAGTGATCATTTCTTTCTTTCAATAAAGGTATTATTGCTGGTATTGCTATCCTCATTATTCAGCTGTTCCACTGGTATTTGGTATCGGAGCACTTTTCTCTATGGAAACTGTGGGATTTTTTTTCTCTAGGGTAGAGACATATACTGCTGGCATCTTTAAAGCACAAAGATCTGTTGCCTAGCGGGTAAAACTGCGGTGGGTAAGACTACACGCAGGAAATATAGACGGATTCATGGGGTTACTTAGAAACAAACGTTTCACCTTGTTGGAAACCTCTGTAACCCCTGTTCGTACCCCTTAAGTAGTACTGCATCAGACATAATTTGTACACGACCATCACTCCCATGTACCGTCAGGTATATCAGGAGTTCCCTAGGTCTCTTGAAATCGGCTCTAGATCAGCGGATCGACCGTCTGACTGCTATAATGACACTGAAAACAACACTCGAGAAGATGCTCTCTTGTACCTAGGTAATCGGCTAGTACGGGTAAGGTTATAGTCAAGCCTCCTTAGTTGGTGCCCTGAGATATTGGGCCGAGTACTACTGTTCGACCTCGCACTTATATTAGAGAGCTATAGCATAGGGAAAACCCTTGTCTATAGGAACCCTGAAAATCCTAACCCTTAGGAAAGACACATAACAAAAAAGGAACATACGAGATCTTTTGCCGTGCAACCTTGCCTCCTACATTTTGGTTGCAAAATTCCTACATAATTTTTCCTCTTAACGATTTGGGCACTTTGTCATTGGAGTATTCTCCAGGCCGAAGTATAACTTGAGTATAGTGGTCCTGCCAGCACCCTTATTCGGGATCTATCCCATTGGATTTCTCTCTTCGCCTTGATCACTATGGTACCTGTTGCCGCCTTATACACACCTGGGAGACGTGGAAGAAATCTTCAATCCACTCGGTGTGTCCTTGGGGGCAAGTGAGAGTTAAGGTGCTGTCACCTAATCCTCAACTCCTCCGTCTAGGCCAACTCCTAGTGAAGCCAAGGGGGGTAGTCCCTAACAAATATACTAAGGCTTTGAAATAAACTAAGTACAAAAATGAAATCTAGGAGTTTATTATTCTTTTAAACCATCAACCATAAACTGATAAAACATGAAGTAAACATTCACCACAATATATAATCAATAAGCATATACTTGCATCAAAAGGATACTGAGAAACAATTGTTAGATGCAAGTTTCATTTAAATTAAGTAGATAACCAAATTGAAAATGAAGCCTGTGGCTTTACTGAGTGTGAAAATTGAGACTAGTGCCTTAAAGTGAATCGTGGGCAATGTAGTTCGCGTGTTTTATTAGGGTAAATTGATGTTTAGTTAATGAAATGGTTTGGGCCTCCTTGGAGGTTAACTCTTTGTTTGGAAACTTGCGGAGAGCTCTACCGAAACCCGATGGTCTCACTAGTAAAACTCACTCAAAGTGCTGGATGTCCAAAACGGGTGGGAAGCCAGGTCCCGAGAGGGCCCACCTTACTTCGCAGGTCACTTCAATTCGTTTTCCCGCGCATTAAGTTAATTACTTTAGAGGTTTTCCTAATTAAACTATCAACCACTGACCAACACAGCGTGTATGAAACTTACTTCCAGCAGATCGAGACTAGCTCGCAACTGGAAGGGTTAGGAACCGCACTGTGAGCTGAGGGGAATTTGTTTATTTTATAACAAGTAAAATAAATAACTGAATTGAAATGTGAGACTAATTACTAAATCCACATTGACCAGGCCTCTTGCGAGGAGCTGAGGGGATGGTTTATTGCCAACTTGGAATTGCAAAACTAATCTAACAATTAAATGTTACTTTCCAAATTAAAATCTAATCTAAGTGTTGTGGTTAAGATATATTGACTGGTTACTTTAACTTATGCTGAAAAGAGAAAAGCAAGAAGCCAAAACTTGAACACACACCACCACACTGCCAATAACCTAAAGGGAGGCCAAAACTGGGCACTATGAGGCCCGCTTTTATTGCTTCCTATTACAACCGAGAAACTAAGTTCTCCTTTTCTTTTTTTTTAGGACTTTTGGATCCTTGAGTAATTGGATCAAACTTAAGAAAACGATTACAAGGGGTTCTTTGAAGGTCTTGGTCTTCAAGGGTTCCAACTTAGGCTAGATTTTCTTCACTTTGGCTTTGATTTCGCCAGAGCTTCCCCTTGTTTTATGATGGGCCTGCTAAAAACCAACAAAGAGAAGGATTAGAAAATGATGGCAAACTCTTTAAGCAACTAACATGAAAGACAAATACTTTAGCAAAATTTTTCTGAAAAAACTTTTCTTATGAAAAATGCAAAATTTTAAGGACTCTTTTGAGGCTTTAAATGAAACTAAGCTAGGCTCTTTTAGAGTTTTCTGTTTGCTATCCTAAAACAGAAAGCTAAAACTCCTAAATAGCTAGATCTACAAATGCAAACCTAGAGCAACTTTCTACCTTAAATTTTTTTGTGAATTTAAGGAAAAGTGCCACAAAACTACTTAGATCTATCCTTTGAATAAGAAAGAATTTAAACTGGATCTAAGACTCATGCATGCAACATTAGATAATAAGATTAACCTTTGAAATCGATTCTAGATGACATGCAAGAGAAGTAACCAAACGTTTTTCTTTAGAAATAAAATAGAGAGGAGGAGAGAGCAAGCTTATGCTTGGAATATCTTTGGGCTATGGGGTCCTTCTTTGGTGAAGTGAAGAGGGATCTTCTTCAAGCGTCTTGAAGAAGTAGAAGCATCAATCTAGATTCTCCTAATCTCCAAGTAGAGCATCAATTACTTCAAAACCCTTGCACAATAAAGGGTTAGAAAAAGGTGCCACCTACAAGCAAGACTCCAATACACAATTAGTTAAGCAAAACAAAATTGCAATTGAAAACCTTACTAATAGATAAACAAAAGGATTACTAATCAAGCAAGTTTAGTATTCCTATCCAAGTAAGTAACAATACTTCTACAAGGCCAATTTAAACCACAATATAATAGCATAAATCATGAAACAACATCACCTCATTTACAAGCATCCACACATTTGGACAATCCACCAATTTGACCTCGAAAGTCTTCCTTTTATTCCAATATGAAAGAGTATTGCAATAAGAATGATAGAATAAGCGATTCTTCTCAAGCTCCAACTAGCTAACAATGGGAGAGAACGCTTTGATTTATACAAGTTTGGGTGGAGATCCCAATGAGGAGGGCGCACCATGTGGAGGAGGAGGGTGCACCAATTGTCAAGAGTGAGCTATCAAGTGTGGGGGAGAGGGCTGCCACCTCTCCCCACATTCCAAAAATTTGCCACTTGTGCAATCTAGAAGAGATATGGGATTTGGGAGAAGATCTCCCTTGGAGAATGCACCACCTCAAGGGAGAGGTGCGCACCTCCTTTTAGGCATGTGTTCAATACCAACCATACATGCCATACATCACACCTTTAACCCATCATACATCACCCTAGGGGCGCCACCTTGCCTCCTGGGCTTTTATTTCATCTCAAACATGTCCCCACATGTTTCCTTAATTTGTGCCCTTGCTGATTTTTATTGATTTTATTTGGCTTTTTTGGAGTAAAATTAATTTTAAGTGATTAAAATCACTAATTTTACTCAAACAAGTGGGTACTTAGGTAATATGGGTGCTCTAGGTCAAAAAATGAGCATCCCCATGGCCTATTTAGCCCCCTAGTACCACTTTTTAATACATCTTTATTTTTTAATTAAAAATTGCCGAATTCTGGCAAATTTTTAATTAACTGAAAAAATTAAAAAAAAACCTAGGGGGGACTTAGTACATTTCCATAAGACTCTATGAGGATGTTTAGCATGGTAATATACATTAGACACTAGGCTTAGATCCATGCTCAAGCCTAACCATGGGCATATACTCCAGCTCTGGAGGGATTGAGTGAAAAAACTCATAAATTATAAATTGCTTGAAAACGACAAAATATAATTAGTAAGTGAAAAAACACTCCAGAGTATAACTTGCGCTTAGGACTTAAGGTGGCTAAGACCTTTTACAAGTTCATCATGCAACATCTCTTATTACAATTTTTTATGGAAATGTGAAAGAAACAGTGTGGTCTTTACGACCGGCTGAACTTCTGAACTCTGAATTTTGAACAACAAATATTCAAACTTTGGCGGCTCGCTGGAAGTCCATCCTAGTGCAACTTTGATGGATAACAGTACCTATTATGTTCAAGCTTTTTTTTGTGGACCTGACCCCCTTCTCGACACCCTTATTTGTGACCTATCCTATTGGATTCTCCTTTCATCCTGATTGTCGTGGTACTTATCACCTCTCAGCCTTTTTTTTTTCTATGGTCCCACTCACCCTTCGTGACACCCTTATTTCACACCTCTCCCATTGGCTTTCCCTTGTCACCTTGATCGCAGTGATATATATCACCTATATGCCTTTCTTCAGTGGACCTACTCCCCATTCCAGGCACCCCACCTTCCCAAATGGCTAACACTCGCAATCAAGAACTCCTTCACTTGCAAGGTGAATCCAAATAACACACAGAGAACATCCAAAGAATAACTTTTGACCTTTCTTCCACCAATTCCAAATTGGCAACCTTCCAGGTCGAAGTTAAGGGTGAACTGGCAGATGCCAGAAGTTAAGGGAAAACTAATAGAAGTTAAGGGCAAATTTACCTCCATTAACTCCACTGTCAACCAATTGTTAAAACAGTCCTAGGGTTCTCCCTCCTCTGAACAACCTTCACACTATGAAGGTGAGGACTCTTCACATGATATGGCCTTTCATTATGACTCCCTTCACTGTGACCCTCGTCTTCCCAGAGTGGAGGTGAACAAATTTGATGGCTTGGATCCCACAGGCTGGGTCACTCAATGGAACATTATTTCTCCTTGCATGGCATTACTGATGAGTTGGCCAAACTTTGTTATGGTGTCCTCTATCTGGATCCTAAACGCTGGCAACAGTGGCAATAGCGTAGAAAGGCACGCCAAGCGTATGTTGCTTGGACACAGTTTGTTGCAGAGCTTTATGAACGCTTTGACGTTGACACCGACTATTTAGGTCGTTTGACCAAGTTGAAACAATCTGGCACAGTGGAAGACTTTATATTTTCCTTTAAGCACTTGGCTTTTAGAATGGAGGGCATGTCAGATGCCTTCTTCAAGGAATGCTTTATCAATGGCCTCAAGGATGAAATCCGCACCCAGGTCCTAATGGCTCGCCCTCAAACTTGGTTGGAAGCTACTAAACGAGCCAAGGAGGCCCAACAAGTTGTCTTCGCCCAAAACCAAAAACCCTCCTTTATTCCTTGCACTCGACCCACCAATCCTACCCCTCTTGTCACTCCTTTCAAGACCCATAAATTAACTCGGGTAGAAATGGCAGAACGCCAACTCAAGGGTCTTTGCTATAATTGTGATGACAAGTATTTTCCCAGGCATAAGTGTAAGGAACTGAAGATTTTATGGCCATTTTTGAGGATGTTGCTGACAAGGAGGTTGAAGATTCCCCCGTGGAAGAGCTACCCCCCATAGATGATACTACTCCACCCGCTGATCCCCCAGAAGTTGAATCGTTGATTTCACTGCATGCCCTCACTGGTCTCTCTGCTCCCCAAACCCTCAAGCTAATTGGCTACATCAAGCATCGGAAAGTCATAATCCTTGTTGATAGTGGCATCACCCATAATTTTATTTAACGTTGCATTGCCCAGGAAGTCAATTGCTATAATCATGTCGTCGACAATTTTCAAATCATGATTGCCAATGGTGGTTCCATGAAATGTGGTGGGTGTTGTGAAAATGTGCACCTACAAATTGGTCAGTACCAACTGAAATCTCATATGTTTGCTATCGACATGGGTGGTTGTGACATTGTGCTCGATGCTGAATGGTTACACACTTTGGTCCCCATCCTCATGGATTTTAAGGAATTAACCATGCAATTTCAACAATATAAGTTCCAAGGCATCTTCCCCTGAGATCATTAGTTCCCATCGAATGGAAAAGCTCCTCAAAAAAGGTCATTTGGGCATTATTTCCCAACTCCATTCCATTCAAGCAGTTGAGACACCATCTGTGCATCTTGACCTCCAATCTATCCTCTCCCATCACTAAGCCATTTTTGCCACTCCCCATGGACTTCCCCCTTCCTGTGGTGTTCACGATCATTCCTTTCCTGTAGTCCCAGGCAGTGTTGCAAGAAGCCTCCCCCCCCGCTTCGAAGCCCCGAAGCGTGCCCCTAGCGGGTGCGTCCAGGAAGCTCCCTTGGAAGCGCGCTTCAGAGCAAATTTTGACGCTTCCTGGTCTTTTGGAAGCGCCACTCTTCAGAATTTTGAAGCGCGCTTTGTACGCTTCCTAGGACACTTCCTGAGCACTTCCGTATGCTTTCGAGGTTTGGTATGTTTTGCAGTTCACCAAGCCAATTGATCACATGATCAAGTTTGCAGATTCAAATTGGCCAATCATTTGGGAGGTGTATGAGCAAATGGATAGCATGCTAGGGTAGATTAAAGACATTGTTGAGCCTAGAGATGTCAACGGTGGGAAATGCTAAATATTCCACTACATGCCTTAGCATATGTGCTAACACCTAAATACTATCATGTTTCATGGCTTTCATCACCAACACCTAGTGGTGGGTCCAAGAAAATACCACACCAAGATCAAGAGGTTCAAGCCGGTTATATGAAAGCATTAGAGAAATTGATCTCGGACGAGGAAGAATGTGACAACGTAAGGAGACAATTGAGCCATTACATTCTTAGCAATAGTGCCTTTGGTACCAACCATGTAATTAGAGATAGAGGGAATTTGAGTTCTCTCGAGTGGTGGAACATGCATGGCGGTGCTACCCCACAACTGCAACGTTTGGCAATGTGGGTGCTTTCACAGGTGGTGAACACTTTTTTTGCAGAGAGGTGTTGGAGCACTTACAATTTCATCCATAGTGTCAAAAGGAACAGGTTAAATGTAGGTCGGGTAGAGAGCTTGGTCTGTGTTTCATTAAAACTTGCGATTGTTGTCCCATTACTGTGAGGAGGCACAGGCGGATACAAACTTGAGGCATTGGGACAAAAATCCGGAGGAGGGAGTATTGCTTTTAGAGCAATTGGAGAGTGTTCTTTTGGATGATGATGATCATGTTGAGATGACACCCCCATCCATTGCCATGGTTCCCATGTCCAGAATTCCAGCTACAACACTAGGGCCATTTGCTTCTACTTCTGCACTACCACCACGTGGAGGCCCACACAATAGTCGCGGTGGTGGAAGGAGGATGGGATAGTTGTTTGATGATTCTTCTTTTTCATTACTTTATATGTCATAGTCTATCAATGATAGATTCATAGTATTTAGCAACTAGCTCAGTTTCAACTTTAAAATTTATTGTTTTGGACCTTTCGGTCTTCATACTTCAGTGTAGATGGCCTATTTTGTAAACATAACTATTTGGTCATGACTCATGTTATTGTTGACAGTTGTTGGATATCTGATTTCATTTCATAAGTTTATGGTCTACTTTCTATTATATCAATATGGCTTAAAAATTTGTATGTTGGTTTGTAAGTTTCTAATTGCTAGAATCTAGATGGTTGATGCTCGAATGATTAATTATTGATGTACTATGGATGCCATTTCTATCTATATTGATGTACAAATATGCATGTATTCATATATTCTGCAGCTAATTTGTCTTTGTCTTTCTACATGTTTTATTGAATATAAACACAATATATATATATATATATATATATAATAGACGCTTCGCTTTTGAGGATTTTTGGAAAATGACGCTTCACACGCTCCCGCTTACTAAAACGCTCCCACTTCCTAAAACGCTCCCGCTTCGTGCAACATTGGTCCCGGGCAACCTTGCTCCCAGTGTTCGCCTTTATCGTCACCCACCCAGTGTTCGCCTTTATCGTCACCCATTTGCCTAGAAGAATGAAATTGAGAAAATTGTTCAAGAATTGCTCGAAGCGTGTGTTATCCGTCCTAGTACTAGCCCCTATTCTTCTCCTATGGTCATGGTACTCAAGAAAGAAGACACTTGGCGCATGTGTCCAGACTTTTGCGCCCTCAACAAACTCACTATCAAAGACAAATTTCCCATTTCTATTATGATGATCTATTGGATGAATTGAGTGGTGCTCAGTGCTTTGCTAAACTTGAGTTCCGTTCTGGCTACCACCAGATACGTATGAAAAAGAAGACATTCCCAAGACTGCATTCAAAACTCATAAGGGTCACTATGAGTTCTTGGTCATGCCCTTTGGCCTTTGTAATGCTCCCTCCACTTTCCAAAGTCTCATGAATCATGTCTTCTGCCCTTTCCTTCGTCATTTTGTCTTAGTGTTCTTTGACGATATTCTCATCTATGGTAAAACTTGGCAAGTCCATCTAGCCCATGTGGATCAAGTTCTCCATCTACTCTCTCAGCACAAACTTTTCCTCAAACAGTCTAAATGTGCCTTTGGAGCCTCAAAAGTGGAATACCTAGGTCATATTGTTGGCAAGGATGGCGTACGCGTGGATCCTAAGAAAATTGAAGCTATGAAGGATTGGCCTCACCCTAAAACTATTAAGAGCTTGCGTGGTTTTCCGGGTTTAACGGGCTATTATCGCAAGTTTGTTCAAAATTATGGCAAAATTGCAGCACCTCTCACTGCTCTCCTTAAAAAGAATGCTTTCACTTGGACTTCAGCTGCTGATCAATCCTTCCACTCGTTGAAAGAGGCTATGTGCACGACTCCTGTCCTGGCACTTCCAGACTTCACCAAGACTTTTGTCTTGGATTGTGATGCTTTAGGGAAAGGAATTGGGGCAGTCCTCATGCAAGATGGCAGGCCTTTGGCTTTCACTAGCAAACAACTCTTGGAGCGATATTTGGGCCAATCAATCTATGAAAAGGAAATGATGGCTATTCTGCATGCTGTGGATCTTTGGCATTCTTATTTATTGGGGCAACGCTTCCAAATTAAAACTGATCATCAAAGCCTCAAGTATCTTCTGGAACAACGAATTTCATCCTCGGAGCAACAAAAATGGGTGACCAAGCTATTTGGCTATGATTATGAGACAATTTACAAAAAGGGAAAAGAAAATGTGGTTGCTGATGCTCTTTCCAGGAAGTATGAAAAGAAGGGTCCCTCTTTTCCCTCTCCTTCATTGTACAAGATTGGCTCCAAGTTCTTCGCTAAGAATGGTTGCACGACCCCAAACTCTCTCGCCTGATCCAACAATTGCAACACCATTCTCAAGCCTCTCTAGGGTACTTTTGGCACAATGAAGAGCTTAGCTACAAAGGAGGTCTGTATTTAAGCAAACAATCACAACTTAAATCCACGGTGCTTTCTGAGCTTCATGCTTCACCCACAACTGGGCATTCAGGGTTTACCAAAATCTATGAACGGGTCAAACGTTCTTTTTTTTGGGATGGTATGAAATAGGACGTGCACACCTTTGTGGCTGAATGTGATACCTATCAACGCAATAAGGGAGAAACAATCAAAGCTCCAGGCATGCTCCAAGCGCTTTCGATTCCCCTTGCTATTTGGAGGGATATTTCTATGGCTTTCATTTTTAGCCTCCCTAAATCGGGAAATAAGTCTGTCATCACAGTGGCAGTCGATCGCCTTTCCGAATATGCTCATTTCTGTGCTCTTCAACACCCATTCTCCGCATCCACAGTGGCTCAAATTTTTATGGATAATATATTCAAACTTCATGGCATGTCTCATTCTATTGTCTATGACCGAGATCCAACTTTCACCAACAATTTTTGGCAATAATTGTTCAGGCTCCAGGGAACCCAATTGCATCTCAACATCGCCTATCATCCCCATACTGATGGCCAAATTGAAGTTGTCAACTAGTGTTTGGAAACATATTTGAGGTGTTTTGCATCTTACCGACAAAATCAATGGGCTCAGTGGTTTCCATTCTGCTACTCGCATGACTCCTTTTGAAACAGTTTATGGGCAAAAGCCACGGACAGTTCTCTCATACATGCTAGGTGTCTCCAAGGTTCAGGAGGTTGACAACACTCGCACAGTCTGAGTAGCCAGTGTTCGTGCCCTCAAAGAAAATTTGGTCATGGCTCAGAATCGCATGAAGCATCAAGCAGATCAGAGTCATTCTGAACGTCAATTTGTTGAAGGGGATCAAGTGTTTCTTCGTCTGCAATCTTATAAGTAGACTTCACTCAAAGATGAACGCTGTCAGAAACTTGCTCCCAAATTTTATGGTCCTTATACAATTCTCAAGCGAGTGGGACCTGTGGCCTACTAGTTAGCTCTTCCCAATCATTTTAAGCTCCATCCTATTTTTCATGTCTCATGCTTAAAGAAAGTGATTGGAACTAAGTGCCAAACTCAAACCAGTCTCCTTGAGTTGGATGAAGAAGGTTCCATTTGGTTGCAGCCATAGGTAGTCTTGGACCAATGAGAGTGTCGTCTCCGTCAGCGAACCATCAAGGAAGTGTTAGTTAAGTGGAAAGATACAACTCCCAAAGATGCCACCGGGGAGTGGGCCATCATTCTTCAACAATTTCCTCATTTCAAGCCTTGAGGACAAGGTTGTTCTTCAAGGGGGAGGGCATGTTAGGGACCTAACCTCCGTAACCCCTCACATAGATAGAATAATATATTTTCCATGTAATAAAGGCTGACATTAGTTAATAAGGCCTATTTAATAAATGTGAACAAATCAATGTAAGAAGACCTAATAGAAGCTTTCACTTCTAGAAAGATCTTCTTCTAGAATTTTCTTTAAAAGATAGAATTAGTATAAACAAGAGGAGGCATGAGAAAGCCTTGTCCTTAGAATTATTGTAATAGAGCACTGCTCTGCTACAGGTTGCCCCATCGAAGAGGCAAGTGAACATTGCTTTCTTTTAATAAAGGTATTATTGTTGGTGTTGCTATCCTCATTATTTTGTTGTTCTGTTGGTATTTGTTGAATATTATTGTTTTTGCTTATTGCATTACATCTGGCACCTTACAATGTTCAATAAACAAGAAGATAATATTGCAGAACAAACTTAGATCCATAGAGATGACCATATTAAACATAGTCACCAGTTACCTTATGAAGGTCACACATGTTCGTGATCAACTTGCAACAGTTGGGGAGAAGGTTGTAGATGCAGAGCTAGTGAACATGGCACTGAATGGATTCCCAACTTCATGGGAACCATTTATCGAAGGTATTTGCACTTGGGAGAACCATCTTAACTTTGAGAGGCTTTGGGATGATTGTATTCAGGAGGAGACTCAGATGGAATCAAAAGCCAACAAGAAGGGTGGTGATGAGAACCTAGCTCTATTTGGTTTGTGAAATAAGGGCAGAGGTAAAGGACCCAACAACAAGGGAAAGAGTGAGGAGTCAACCTCATAGCTAGGAAAAAAGGACTTTAGTAAAATCAAGTGCTTTGTTTGTCATAAGCACGACCATTATGCATCACAGTGTCTAGAGAAGAAGAAGGGTAAAGGGAGGCAATAATAGAAGCAAGTAGTAGCCTCTGCAAAAACTCATATGAATGAGTTTGCTGTCATGTTCGAGAAGCATTTCTCATTGGTATCTTGCCTTTCTACCAACTCGATTACGAGGAATGTGTGGTATGTGGACAATGGGGCATCTTGACATATGACATCAACTCGACAATTGTTTTCTAATCTAAAGAAGTAGGACTCAAGAGTACGAGTTGAGCTTTGTGATGATGCCAAGTACTCAGTGGCAAGAGTTGGCAGTATTCCATTCCAGCTTGAGTCATGTAATTCTTTAGATTTTGATGATGTCTAGTTTGCACCAGATCTCAGGAAGAACTTGCTTTTAGTTTTAGTTATGGAGGATAAGGGCTTTCTAATGGAGTTCAAGAGATAGAAAGTCCTCATTAGATAAAGCTCAGGTAATAGGGGTCAAAGAAGGTAATTTGTATAAGTTGCTAGGTGAACCTGCTCGAGCCTTGGTGCATAACAACGACTACTTGTGCGAGTTGTGGCACAACAGGACGAGGCACCTGCATCACAGGGCATTGCTTATTCTGAGGGAGATAGTCATAGGTCTTCTAGAGTTTAGTATTGAGCAACATGGTGTATGCAGAGGGTGCACGCTTGGCAAGCATGCCAAGGATGTTTCCCAAGTAGTGAGCATAGGTCTAAGGGGATTCTAGACTTAGTATTCTGGATGTTTGTGGATCAATGCCATTAACATCAATAACAAAAGAAGGATGTATTATTTTTCCTTTATTGATAATTCCTCTCGCAAGATTTGGATCTATTTCTTAAAGACCAAGGATGAGGTCTTTAGCAGGTTTTAGGAGTCCAAAGCTCTAGTTGAAAACCATATAGGGAAGAAGATCAAAGTCTTCAGATCGGACAATGGGGGAGAGTATACCTCCAAGGAGTTCGAGGGTTTTTTCAAGGACGTAGGAATCAAGAGGGGGCTAACTATTTCGTACAACCCACAATAGAATGGGTTGCAGAGCAAAAGATTTGATCCTTCATAGGGGCTGTTAAGGCCATGATACATGATCGGGACTTGTCGATGTTTCTTTGGGTAGAGGCATGTAACACATTAGTTTACATCCAAAACTGGTGTCCTCACAGGATCTTGGAGGACAAGACAATAGAGGAGGCATTCACTGGTGTGAAGCTAGAGGTGAGTCATTTTGCATCTTTGGTTGTCTAGTTTATATCCATGTACTAGTAGAGAAGAGGACCGAGTTGGAGTCCTCTAGTAGGAAGAGTTTATTTGCGGGTTACAATGAGACTTCAAAGGCTTATGAGGTCTATATTCCAAAGTAGAGGAAGACAATAGTAAGTAGGGATGTAAAATTTTTGGAAGCCTTTGCATCCAGGAAGTCTTATGAACCTATTCCAGTGATAGAGGATGATGAACAGGAAGCTTCGAAGGTTGAGCCTTGGTCACTTGTGATTTCCAGAGCAACACATCAACCTTTAGGTGAAGGAGGGGAGACAGTAGCCCCTTCCACTTCTGTCAGGAGACCTATATGGTTTAGTCAGACATTGAGGGATGCTTAGAAGCATGTTGAGACTCCTAGGAGCACATTTAGAGAGAGCAAACCTCTGAAGAAGTTTCCAAACTACATGGCATTGGTGAGCAACATTTTAGATTTTGAGTGTTCCGATTTTCAGGAGGGAGAAGACCATCAGGTATTTCGGGATGCCATGGTGAAGGGGTACACCTCCATCATGAAGAATGATTTTTGGGACATATTGCCAAGATTGAAGGAGAAGTCAATTGTGAGTTCTAGGTGGTTCTACAAGATCAAGCATGTTGCAGATGGCAGCATTGAGAAGTTCAAAGTGAGGTTTGTGATGAGAGGGTTCTCCTAGAGAGAGGGTGTGGATTACGAGGAGACATTTGCTCCAATTGCCAGGTACACTTCCATTAGAGTAGTTATGTCCTTTGTTTCATTTATGGGATGGAGGATACATCAGATCGATGTGAAGACAACTTTCCTTAATGGGATCATTAAGGAAGGAGTGTACATAGAACAACCTTAGGGCTTTGAGGTAAGTGGGAAGGAGTACCATGTGTGCAGGCTTAAAAAGGCCTTTTATGGACTCAAGCAAGCACTGAGAGCATGGTATTTTAGGATCGATGGATATCTGTAGAGTATGGGCTTCACCAAAAGTGAAGCAAATTCTAACTTATATTATATATTTTTTGAGACCGATCTGCTCATTTTGGTGCTGTATGTAGATGACTTTTTGTGACAGGTGCAAAGAAGCTCATTGCAAGGTGCAAAGCAAACATGGCAACTGAGTTCAAGATGAAAGATGTCGACATGATGCATTACTTCTTGGGTTTGGAGGTTTGGTAGAGACCAGGGGAGATTTTCCTTGGGTAGGGTAAGTATTTAGTTAAGATCTTGAAGAGGTTTCGAATGGAGGATTGCAAACCTATGGCCACACCCATGATCACTAATCTGTAGAGGGCGACAACCTCAGATTTAGAGTTGGTGGATCCCACGTTGTACAGGAAATTGATAGGCTCTTTGGTGTATTTGGTCAACACTAGGTCAAATATATGTTTTGCAATGAACACCTTGAGTCAGTTCATGGTGGAGCCAAGGCAAGAGCATTGGGTAGCAACACAACATGTGCTCAGGTATTTGAGGGGCACATTGGAGTATGGTTTGAGATATCTTGGAGATGGTGAAGTGAAGTTGCAGGGGTATTCAGACTAGATTGGGAAGACAGTGCAACAGACAGGAAGAACACCTCAGGGTGCTACGTTAGCTTGGGATTAATGAGATATCTTGGTTCAGTGGGAAGCGGACTTTTGTAGCACTTAGCTTAGCAGAGGCAGAGTATATGGCAACCGATACTGCTAGTTGTGAGGCCGTTTAGCGTTGCAACTTACTTGCAGGTTGTTTGACCAAGAGTTGGAACCTACAATCACTTACTGTGATAACTAGAGTTGTATCAAACTCTATGAGAATCTAGTGTTTCATGACAAGTCCAAGCACATAGAGATCAGATATCACTTCATACGAGACATGGTTCAGAGGGGAGTAGCGAAACTCTAGTACATTCCCATGGATTAGCAGGTAGTTGATATTCTGACCAAGCCCTTGGCAAAAGGGAAGTTTGAGGCATTCAGAGACCGACTTGGATTGGTACAGAATTCCTTCCTTACTAAGAGGGAGTGTTGAGAAATATAGCTCGAACAAGAACTTTCGCACAGATTTATTGTGAATGTGCAAGAAGTGTTTCGAGATATTTGTATTTTCGAAAAGTAATTTTATTTTGTAATTCACTTTGGTAAAAAAGTGAAATTTTTGTATTTAACAGTAGATTCTAAAAGTGTATTTCATGCATGCATGACTTAGACTAGGAGTAATTTCAAAAATAGATCAGGGTTTTGGTCTCAACTAAAAGTATAAAGATTGGTCAAGATAGAGAGTTTATACACATATGAACAATTGAGCAAGTTGAGTCACTGCGCGCGCGCGCATGCATGACTTAGACTAGGAGTAATCTCAAAAATAGATCAGGGTTTTGGTCTCAACTAAAAGTATAAGGATTGGTCAAGATAGAGAGTTTATACACATATGAACGATTCAAGTTGAGTCATTGCGCGCGCGAGAGAGAGAGAGAGAGAGAGAGAGAGAGAGAGAGAGAGAGAGAGAGAGAGAGAGAGAGAGAGCAGGGATTCAGGTACATAGGTTGTTGTACAATTATGTATAGTTGTACGAACAAGTCTGTATAGCCGGTCGTTCATTCGTACAACAAGCCACACTTCTTAGGCAGGTTGTTACGCTCAGTTCATGGTGATTTCGGTAACTGAGTAGTTGCTATTTTTTTGGCAACTTGTGGAGGTTTCCTTATAAGTTTTCTACGAGGAACGAAAAGTTGATATGAAGGAGTAATTATGTGTGTATGTGTGAAATTGTTTTATGCTTCCACTCTTTAATTTCCAGCTATTGTGTGATTGATGCTATGGTCTGAAATTTAATTTCAGTATTAACTAAATTCAACAATCTACTTGTTTAATTTAGATCATAAGGACTTTAGTCACCTAGGCTTGCATTTTTCATAGCAAGATGCATGCAAGGGACACTTGTCTTTGAGTATGCCACACACTCCTCAATAAAACTCCATAACAACCTCCAAATAAAATAGTATGTGTGCCAAGTCTAGGAGGTGTTATCATCACTCAAATTTGCAGTACGGGACAACTTTGACTTCAAGACCTGAAGCAAGGAAAATTGAGTAATAATTGATAAGCAATCAGCCCTAGGTCACTAGTGGAGTGCTTCTCCATTCAGATTGGTGTTTTTCCAAACAGAAGGGGGTGTCCCTAATTCTTCATGTGCCGAAAATTAATTAAAAATATGCATGTTAGTATGATAAATCAGCACACAAATAATGTTTCTTGACATGCATGCAAGCAACCAAAGACCTAAGAAAATTGATAGTTTAAAAGATATGAGAGAATTTCAGTTTGCAATAGCTAAGTATGAAAAGAAAATAGAGAAGAATATGCACTCTAAGTGACAAATTCAACCTAGAGGCAAAAGATACCACCTACATCGCTGCACAAAGAGATATTATTGCACTAACAAGTTCAAAAAGATGAGAAAATAGTGCAGCGAAACTTTATCTTTGTATTTGTCAAGAGATTGGTTGCACCATAGAGATTAAGTACAAGACCGATCAAAATAATATTACTCTGCGTAGAGTACAAGAAGCAAGAAGAGAAGAGGAGAAGATGGACAAGAAAGGCTACTAGTTGCTCACTCCAAGAAGCTCTAGCAAACAATGATCATTCGCCCTTCCTTTATAGATCCTTGAGTTCACTAAAGAAGTTTCCTAACTCATGCAGGAGGTCCTCCAAAAATATCCTAGCCATGCACCTTCCTAAGTGAAGTCAAAATCCTTCACGCGGCATCCTAATTCTATTTGAACTGAAGTAAACCCAAAAATAAGTGAAGTCACCCTGTCTATGTTGGCATGTTTACAGGCAGGTGTGCTCGTCATTGATGGCAAGATTAGAGTATGCAGCGATGGCAAAACAGGATGTGTAAGCCCGGGAGGAGAAGTGACAGTGATCTTTGGATCCCATTGAGAATTCCCGATGAACGTCAGATCTGAGCCCGAGGTCCGACCGACGTTGGATCCAGGAGAACCTGCACGTTCTTTAAAGAGCAAGGTGAAGCGAGGTTATGAAATCCCGAAGGCAGGAGGACAGTTTCAGATACCGGGAGTTGGAAGAGTCGAGACTCTTCATCATCAGGAGTCCCGGAATCGCGAAATGCGAAACATCGAAATCCTGAAAGCAGGAGGACAGTTTCGGATACTGGGAGTTGGAAGAGTTGAGACTCTTCATCATCAGGAGTCCCGGAATCGCGAAATGCGAAACCCCGAAAACCCGAAATAGGCACATCGACCGGAGGTTTGGATATTGGGAGTTGGAGGAGTCGAGAGTCGAGACTCTTCAACACAGGAGTCCCGAAGTGCCGAAATGCGAAACGCCGAAAATCCCGAAATAGGCACATCAACCGGAGTTTCGGATATCGGGAGTTGGAGGAGTCAAGAGTCAAGACTCTTCATTACAGGAGTCCTGAAGTCGCGAAATGCGAAACGCCGAAACACCTTTTTGTGTAGATTTCGGATATCAGGAGATGGAGCGTCAAAACACTTCATCACAAGGAATGCTGGAATGTCGAAATGCCGAAATGCGAAAAACACCTTTTGGTGTTGGTTTCGAATACCGGGAGTTGGAGTGTCGAAACACTTTGCAACAGGAATGCCGAAATGACGAAACGCCGAAATGCGTTTTCGAATAAGGCTATGGTCACCGCCGGTGGTCACATCGTCGAAGAGCTGTAGAGAAGAGCTCGAAGAGACAAGCTCCATTTCGGAGTTTGGGACATGGAGAGTCAGACGACTCATCACAGAATTTTCGAAACGCGAAATGCGAAAAACATGTTCAGAATTAGCCCTTGGTCATAACCCATGGTCACATCGACGAAGGCTCAAGGGAGGAGGTAGCACGAAGCTAATCTCCATTTCGGAGATCGTGACTTGGAGAGTCGAGATGCCTCACCACAGGGATGTCGAAAAGCCGAATGCCGGAATGCCGAAACGCCGAAAGGCCGAATTGCGAAATGGCGAAATAAGCGCGAGACCCATCATTTATGATCCAACGGTGCATGTTATTTAGGAATATGATCGAAGGGCTACTGTTGCTCTTCACATTTAATCGATCAGTGGCGATTCAGTTGCTGAAGCGGTCTTTGGAGGTTCACAGTGTAACTGCTAGAAACCACTGATGGTTTCTGCCAGAGGACTCAAAGAGACTTCTGTGTGATTGCCAGAGGAGCTGAAGAGTCTCAAGGAATCTGCCAGTGGAATGAACACTGTTTGTACAGGCAATTGACAGATGGATGAACGTTGAAGCCTGTAACTGCAACAAAGAGGATGAGTCTTGACTGTTGGAGAGGCTAAGGAATCTCAGCATAACACCCAGTGATGATGGACACATGGGTTTAACAGCCAGAGAAGCTGAAAAGTTGCAATGATGAACATGCAGAGCACTCGACATGAAGAGCATGCAGAAGCATTGCACATATGGGATGCACAAGGTGCACAGAGACTACAAGAAGGCAGAAGAAAGAAGAGATGGGTGCTGCTGTTGAGAGGGATTCAGGAGTGTAAAAGGAGGAGTGTGCAGCAGCTGAAATGCAGAGAAGAGGAATGGTGCATTGAATAGACATGGCGCATAAAAGGCAGAAGCACAGAAAGCGCAAGGCATGTGTGCAGCAAGACAGTGAGACACTAAAGGAAGGTTGAGGTGCTCTTGTAGAGAAAAACAGAAAATCAGAAATCACAAGAAGATGCAGATAGAGAGACACTGATACAGGAGAGCAGAGCAGCATAGCAGAACAGTGATAAGCCTGGTAAGCTAATGATAAATATTGTATCACTGTTGGTTGTTGGTCCTTTGGATCGGTGATCCAACGACCACTGTCGTTCTTCCTCATGAGCTTCTGATCTCTTCGAATTATAAGGTTTTCTAAGTGTTCACGGGTCTTGACCTTTGCTCCTCCTGCGAGTCCATCTCTTGGACCTCGTCTGCACTTCTGGAAACTGCTATCTCTTCTGAGCTTTCTCGTTTTCTGCGCTCTCAAGGTTTGGTTCGCTGCTGTTCTTGCCATCAATGACGAGCACATTCTTCCTGTAAACATGCCAACAAAAGGTCATGACTAAAAGTCACGACTCTTCATAAAATTACAAAGGGCATATATATAGGCAGGCCCTATCCTTGTAATGTCATCATTATTTTTACAATCAATTATTATTATATATATTTCTTATTATGGATTCAGTGTGAACTGTTCATTATGAACTCTTGTGTCCTTCACAAATGACCCTGGATAAAACCCCCTCGGGGAAAACCAGTTTAGAATGGAAGTGTATATATGTGATGTCTAAAGCATGAGATACAACAAGTAAGAAAATATAATGGAACCTGATACAATAACTGTTGGAATATCCAACAATACTGAGAGGGGGGGGGTGAATCAGTATTGCCTTCTTTTTCTTATTAATTCCTTCAATATTAAGCACACATAATAATTATCCAATTAAGCAATATATGAAGAACAACAAACCCTTATGAACACAAGATTTTATCGTGGAACCCAACAGGGAAAACCACCAACACTTTTCTATTAACTGCAAAATTCCTTTTCTTACAAGTTACATAGAAGGAAGATATTCTTCCTTTTCGGTCAGCACCAACTAATCGGGATGCACCCACACCCTTGTTCACCAGCACCAACTGGTAGGAGGCTACGACCCCCTGTTTAGTCATCTACAACTGACAAGGAAACACCAACTCCCCTTGTTCACCAGCACCAACTGGTAGGAGGCTACAACCCCCAATTTAGTTGGCTACCACTGACAAGGAATCACCAACTCTCTCTGCAGGCACCAACCTGCCCTTGCACCACCCAACCACCCTTATTTTATAATGCAATTCAATCTCTTCTGCTTTTCATTGAATTTGACTCATGCAACAATTGCTGTACTATCTTCTTGTCTGCTGCAACCTTTGCTTGTATGGTTATCTCATTATCTGCAATCAAACTTCATCTTTTGCTTTCTAGCTTCTGTCATTTAATCTTTAATGAATCTACTGCAGTTTCAACAAAATTCTTCTATGTCAAATTGCATAACTGCTGCTTTGTCTTCTTCTGTTCTAGATCTTCAATAAGACATTAACAGGCACTTTGGAACCCACAGTTCTTCTTCTTGGACTCTGCTTCTGTTTTGATCTTCTTATCTGAACTGCAGAGACACCTTCTTCTCACCACTCTTTCTCGTTTATATAATCTTCAAAACGGTGTGAGTTATAACGCACTGTGTCCTTTTGTTTGGACCATCGCACCTTTTCGTTTAACTTAACCATAATCATTGTTTATTATTCTTACCGTGAAGGCTTTCCATAAATTGATCACTGATATAGATCAATTTCATCTTTTAACTTGATCACGAATCTCTGCAATTATTGCAGAAACCGAGTTCTGCAGAGGCGCTTCCTTCAAACCATTACATGTGACCGATAACTCAAAACCACGGGCTTTATCAACTTTAGCAACGTATTATTTGCCTTTATATCTCTTATTCCATATGACCAATGACGGTGACCAGACGCTAGGCCAAGCGAACGCTTGAGCGCTTATCAGAATCAACGGTGACGATTTAATCTCCCAATGAGATGGACGATTGTCGGGACTTTGGGACTTGCAACATATCAAATCTTTTGAATAGGGTTTCGCCGAATAGATCGGATGGTTTACGTTTATTTCGCGGAACCAGATCAATGGTCAGATTTGATCCTTACACTTATCCTTTCACTGCTTAATCCGACGGTTGGGACTTAATCAAGCATTGAGATGGATGGCCACCATTTACTTCGGGACTTAGACTATTCTGCTTACGCTATCCTTCCACTGTATTTTGATCAATGGTTGAGAATGCACCCAAAGTATTCTTCAGATCGGATGACTCATGTCCACTTCGGGACTTCGACATTCGAGACTTCGGGATTTGGGTCATTTGTTGGTGGTGAAACTCCCGAAGTAAATCTCCTGGAGTGACGTAACTTACAGACGTCACTTGTTGACATGGCACGGGCCGAGTGGCAGCCACATGTCACTTAGATTCATCATTTACATGTACCTCATCTGTCGATTTCATCTTGACACTTGTCATTATCTGACTGTGCCACGTGTCCTTGCTGACGTGGTCTGCTGACGTGGCCTATCACATGTTCTTGCTGACATGGTCTGTTGACGTAGATCTCCTGATGTGACACATATTCATCTCCTTGATCTAACGGTCAGAATACTATCCAAAATGTATCTCAGATTGACGACTGAGAGTGACTTCGAAATTTCGGCTTTTAGGACTTCGGGTAATTCGATATCTCGACTTCACAGTTCTTCCAAAATGAGATTCCCGAAGCGTAACCTCCTCACATCTTTTAACCCGAAATGAATGATGTTCGTTTGATCAAGATCTTAGATCGACGGCTCGATCTGTCTGCGATGCTGCTTTGCCTTGATTTAAATCCAATGACCCTCCATCTTTGCTTATCTTATCCTTCCACTTAATTTGATCCGACAACTGACGAAAATTTGGATAATCGAGATCTCAGATCTTTCTTCTTATCCTATCCTTCCATTTAATTTGATCCGACGATTGACGAAAATTTGGATAATCGAGATCTCAGAGCTTTCTGCTTATCTTATCCTTCCATTTAATTTGATCCGACGACTGACGAGAATTCGGATAATCGAGATCTTAGATCTTTCTGCTTATCCTGTCCTTCCACTCAAAAGTGATCCAACGGCTAACGAGTATTCGAATTCTCAAACCTTTTGCCCCGCTTATCCTATCCTTCCACTTAAAGTGATCCAATGGCCGTGAAGACTCTCGAAGCAGATCAACGATCAAGGATGGATGCGGGGTCCTCAACTAGCACGACTTTTATGACTATCGTCGAGTTCCGCTATGGAAACCGCTCGTTGGTAGTGGAACTGATTCCAACCGTAGATCTATTCTCGAGTGACCATCGACGATCGATGTGGATTGCGGAACCACAACTAGCGAGTAGTTTAATTCATCACCCAAGCTCCGCATTTTATCCCTGCCGTTGATCTGGCGCTTGCGTATCCGACGGTCACGACTTAATCCGACTTAATCTGATTATTTGTTGGATCAACCACAGTGGTCAATATTTGAGTTTATGAGATCTGACGATCTAGACCAATTGCGGGATTGGAACTAGCGAGTCGTTTAATTCTCCTTTCGCTCTCCGCAATTCATCCCTGCCGTTGATCTGGTGCATGCGTATCAACGGTCTTGATTTGATCTAATCATGTTTCTACAGTGCGCTTTCCCTTCTGGGTTCATCGCGCCATCTCTTCTGACCTTTGATCTACCGTCCTACTGTAACTTTGATTTTCATTTGCTAACCCTCCCGAGCTTTAATCTCTGCATATCGTCCAACTGTTTGACATCAATCATTATATGTTAATTGTTATACTGTTGATATCAATGACAATTCGTCATACCAACTTATCATCACATCAATGACATCGACTGTTGACATCAATGACACTATGTCCAACAATAGCAACTCCTCTTGAGATGCTTTGGAGTTCCAAGAAGAGAAATGCGCCCAAGCTTAGTGTGCCCTCTTCCCTTGTTGCTCTATCCACTGAAACAATGCGCCCTTGACCCTCTGACCTCAGATGAAGAAACCCTTTCACACAAGCAAGCTGTTGTGTGCTACCTCCATGCTGGATCTGACAGATCTTCAATCGTCCAAGTGTAGCTAGTGCCTACTAAGGGTGCGCCCTCCTCCTATAGTGCACCCTCCAAGCAAGAACAATCACCACAAAATAATGAGGGTCTAAGCCTCCATGAGTCCTCCATGAAAGGAGGCGCCCAAGCTTCTCTCAACCGTAGCCTCCATCCTCATCTCAAAGCTCTCTCTCAAACTCTCCAAGTGAACAAATGAGTGAATAAGCCTCCTTTAGCCCTATGGGCCTCTCTTGAACCATCATAAGGAAACCTAAAAGATGAATAGCTAGTATCACTCCAAACCATCTCTAATCCATAGTTGAGATCTCTCCAAAAATATCTCAACTCGAAACCCACTTTGGGTTAAGTTTCCTAAGTTCACTTTATGTCCCTTCATTCACCCACCTAGTGAATAAAATGTCACTTTTGCCTTAAGTGACAAAATTCCAACTTTTTGACTTAAGTGAAGTCAAAGTGGAATTAGACAGAAAGTACAAGGCACATAGTCCCAATGTATTTCCCACTTCCCAAGGTACACCAAAACTCAACACTCGAGGTGCTCTGCCTTGGGGATTAAACAACTTGGAATGAATGGTCTGCTCTTTCCTAGCTGCAAGCATATTTCTTTCTGACTTGATAGCAACAACTTGGGCTTCCTCTAGATTGTGAAGATCTTTCTCCTTGAGCAAGAGACCAAACGATTCGCCATATGCCTTCAAATAACAATATAATGTAAACTCATCATTAGGACGCACATTTTGAGGAATCTTAAAATAAAGCTTAGAAAAACAATTATTAAATTCAGATACAGATTCATTCTCTTCTTTAAGCATAAAAATAAGTTCAATTAATAAGAAAGAATTGCCCTGTTTGTGACCCCATTTTTCCATGAACTTGCATTGAAATGAATCCCATCCATCAACGGAAGCATCATGAAGGATTTGTACCACGTTCATGCATCCCCCTTAAGGGTTTGCCCGAACATCTTCATCACCATATCTTTATATTCCACCTCCATCTCATCCACAAATTTCAAAAAATCAGTCAAGTGATCCTCAACTGATACTGTATTGTTCCCTACAAACTTTGGTAAGCGATTTCAATATTCACCTGTAGTCAAGTCACGGCGCTGATTAGAAATTGCAACAAAACTTAGCTGGGCATAAATAGTTAAAGTAAACCTTACTAGATTCGCAACTCCAGCGATAATATTAATCTGAGATGAAAACAAGGATGAGCCTAAAGAAGAAAGTGTCAAAGTTACACTTAAGGAAGAACTGGTTGAAAGAGTAGAAGTAGCAGGGGAGGAACTTACCAAAGAACTCGATGCGCTTACCAACTTAGGCAGAGTTCTTGGTGGAATTATATTCTTGTTCCGAAAAAGGTGTTTGGGTTCGCTAAAGCCTGTAACTATGCCTTGTGTATGATCAAATCTCAGGGATTTCCGCTTGTCGCCAGTGTGATCCAATCCTACTCCAATGAAGTCGCCATGTGAGAAATAAATAAAGCAATAAATAAAAACTCACCAATGTCGTTGAAATGTCTGGGGATTGATGATGTCCCTGGCAACGATGCCAATTTGTTATCACTCAACTCTGCACTACCGGACAACTTTGACTCCAAGACCCGCAACAAGGAAAATTGAGTACTTCTCCATTCAGATTTGTGCGTTTCTAATCACAGGGGAGCGTCCCTAGTTCTTCATGCGCTGAAAAAAACTTAAAAATCTGCATGTTAGTATGATAAATCAACACACAAGTAATGGTCCTTGGTATGCATGCAAGCAAACAAAGACCTACTAATAGTTTAGAAGATATGATTTTGGTTTGCAATAATTAAGTATGAAAAGAAAATAGAGAAGAATATGCGCTCTAAATGACAAATTCAACCAAATTAGAGGCAAAAGAGACCACCTACACCATTTCTCAAAGAGATATTATGGCACCAACAAGTTCAAAAAGCTGAGAAAATAGCGTAGTCAAACTTTATCTTTGTATTAGTCAAGGGATTGGTTGCACCATAGAGACTATGTACAAGATTGATCACAATAATATTGCTCCACGTAGAGTAGAAGCAAGAAGAGAAGAGGAGAAGATGGAAAAGAAAAGCAACTAGTTGTTCACTGCAGAAAACTCTAGCAAACAATGAGCATTCACACTTCCTTTATAGATCCTTGAGATCACTATACAAGGTGCCTAACTCATGCAAGAGGTTCTCCAAGAATATCCTAGCCATGTGCCTTCCTAAGTGAAGTCAAACTCCTTCATGCACCATCCTAATTCTCTTTGAATTGATGTAAACCCACAAATAAGTGAAGTCACCCCGTTTATACTTAGCCCAAGCTCATGCGCTTTATTTTATCTCTCCATGTTCATGTGTACTTCCTAATACTCCCTGTAATGTTGGCTTAATTGAAACTGAACTAAAGATAAAGTGAGCTCGCCTTGTTGCATGTTTATACAAGCTCATGCGCTCTTCTAAACTCTACATGTAATGCTGGCTGAACTGAAGATGATTGGACGTAAATGAGGTCGCCTTGTTGCATAATTAGCCAAGGTCATGCGCCTTGCATGTGGCGTTGACTAGACTGAAGATAACCTAAAGTCTTTTGACTGGTTGTCCAAAATATAACCTCCTCATTCAAGGTTGCCTTGTCTAACTTTATACTTTTCCCTTTTAATAAATTTTCTTTAATTTTAGCCAAAGAAGGATCTAGAAGAAATGTTGCTGCCTTTATACACACCTCAGGGAATGTGGAAGAAACCTTCATTCCACTGGGTGTGTCCTTGGGGGAAAGTTTAGAGTCAAGGTGCTGTCACCCGATCCTCAACTCCTTCGTCTAGGCCAACTCCTAGCAAAGCCAAGGGGGGTAGTCCCTAAAGAAAATAATCTAAGGCTTGAACTAAACTAAGTACAAGAAAAGAGTCTAGGAGTTTATTGCAACAAGAACAATTATTACCAAATATCAATCTACACTAGCAACATATGATTCATTCACTTATCCAAAGATACATTCAATAATAGTAAAGCAAATGAGGTGCATACATCAATATGATACTTCAAAGGAAATGCTTGCAATGTAAATACTTGAAGTGAAATTGGTTGTAAAAATAAAGTAAATGAGACCAGTGCCAAATATTGTGATATAGTTGTAACGTTGCTGAGATGAAGATTTCCCTGTGGAGATGCCCTTGTAAAACTTTATTAAAATTTTGTTAAGATTTGAATAGATCAATTTTATTGCTTGTGAAAATGGAATTGCAAGAAAGCAAATCTAATCTAGGATGTGGTCTCTTGAGAGACTATCCCTTTAATATGGAAATTTGCAGAGAGTTTGCCGAAACCCAATGGCTTCACCAACAAAGTCATTAAAGGTGCCAGATGTCCAACACAGAGGGGAACAAGCCCGAGGTATTTTGCATGACTTCACACACTCCCTTTAGGTGGTTTTCCACACTAAGCAATAGTTTCCTTTGAGATTGTCCTAATTATTCTGCTGCACACTGACCAACCCCGGTTCTGATGAGTTCCCCAGATCGCGCTGGGCTCGCAAGGGTTCAGAGCTACACAGGGGAGCTGAGGGGAAAAAGTTTATTTGCAAAAATAAAATTAAAAATAAATTGCAGAAAGTAAATGTTTTCTAATTAAACTATGTCCACACTGTCCATCCTCTTTTAAGAGGAGCTGGGGGGATTGGTTTATTTGCAAGAAAATAAACAAATGCTGAAATGAAAACTAAACTAGCAATTAGAATATTACTTTCCAAAAATGAAAACTAAGCTAAGATTGTTGTGCTTTGTGATGAGTTTTAAGGTTACTTTTAGTTTATCCTTAGATAACTTAAGCCAAAATGCAAAAATTAACACAATTACCAAAACACTATTCCCCCCCTGGGGCGATGAAGAGTGGGAGCTTGTAGCCCCACTAATTTTATTAATGCAAATTACAAAACTCTATGTTGTAGCGACTTGTGACCATTCATTAGGGGGGTCACAAGTCTTTACAATGTTTTACAAGTGTTCATTGAAGAAAGGGGTGCTCCCGAGGATCCCGGATGCTCCAAATTCGTCAAATTTCAGCAGAGTATCCTATTATCTGTTCACAAACCTGCACAAAACAGCAAGCAAACGATGACAAAAGATGACCAAAAACACTTTGGAAGTGTCTTTGGTTGTTAGTATGAAAACCCAAAAATTTGACTAAGTAAAACTAATGAAAATGAACAAAATGAACTATAAGAAGAGCAAGCTAAAAAACTTGTCTCCTTAGGGTCTTTGTTTGCTGTTTTAAAACAACAACATAAAGGCACTTCAATTGCCAAATATGAAAGTGAAAGTACTTTGAAATAGATCTACTTCTAGCCTTTTAAAATTTTGAGATGAAAAGCTTGCTAAAAATAAAGTTTCTTGAGATAGATCTAGCTTGAGATAATGAAATTAGAATGGAAATCTAGATCTAACTTTCTTTTTGCATGCTAACTTAGATAAATAAGATTTTAAAATCTGATCTAGATCTAAGAAATAGCAAACAAACTAGTAACCAAAAGAAGATTGGAGAAATAATGAGATAAGAGAGAACGAGTGCTGGATGGAAAGAAATCTTGGGCTATGGGGTCTTCTTGATGTATTGTAGGGGGAAATTCTTCTGGTTGAATGGATTTGAAGGTATTGGAAGCTCATGCTAGAACTTTCCACTCCTCCAAACTAGAGATCCTGCAAACTTAAGACAATCCTCCAAAGAACTTGTTAAAAGTGGATGCATCCACTTCCTAATATAAAATTTAGAAAACATGTAATCAAACTTAGAATAACATGAGATCATAGATTAAACATGCTATAATAAGATTTAGTAATGCAAGCTAGCTCACTAATATCTTACTATTTGAGGATTAATTAACAATGAAATTGCAAGAAGTAAAATTTACCATAACCTCAACACATCCACAAAGAAGAATGGCATCCACACATTTTCACAACACTCAAAGTGACCTCCAAAGTCTTCAAATATTTATTCCACAATAGCTTGAGAGCAAATTACAACAGCATAACTCTAGGTCTACCAATCTAGTTACAATGGGAGAGCTGGCTCCAATATATAGCCAAGAGGGTGACAATCCCAATGGAGGAGGGTGCACCACTTGGAAGAGGATGAGTGACAAGTGTGAGAGGTATGAGAGACACCACTC
>ML778644.1:1715763-1726675 GCA_009831015.1 Picea engelmannii | reverse complement strand
ACTGAGCGAGATCTGTGGTTGTGTGCCGTAAAATTTATTCAATCCATTTAACATCTATTTATAACATTCATTTGTTGGAGTTACTTCACACACACCTAGGATTTATTTTTCCTAAGGTTTTTCCTTATTTATTGGTCATTATCCAGTCTCCTATATTTTAGGGGAGAATATTCCACCCGGAGAATATTCTCTTTCAGTTGACACTTCAATTTGACTAGTTGAGTTGAGTTTAGATGTTGCATTGATTTTGTCACCATGAAACATTGGGATCATCACCAACTAATGCGCACTTGCCTTGGGATCATCACGAGACTGATGCATTACCCTTTATTTCCTGAGTCAAATCCTCACTACTCTTTGTCCAGTCAGTTAACTGAAGACTAGTTGACTAGTTAATCTAGACTAGGTGGCAGTTCACTCCCGTAACTATCTAAGAGACTAGACTAGGTGGAAATTTACTCCTGTAACTACTGGTGTGTGTCTAGATCACTCTATACCATCACTATGGATCATTAGTTACTCATGTATCCTATATCTATTGTAAATTATTCACTCTTTGAGTGTGGAATACGGTTAATGATAATTCTTCTATTCTTTCTCTCCTTCTTCTTCTTTCTCAATTTCTCTCTGCAAATGTGTGTATTATTGTTTAGATAGATCTATTCTGTGTAGTTTCAACACATTTACATGGTATCAGAGCTGACAGAATTCTAAGCAAAAGCTACACCAAATTATTTTTGCAGGTACTAAAGTTTGAAGAACGCAACAAAGATGGAAAATATGTTTTACTCACCGATAATACTTCTCATTCCTCATAACTATTTGGAGTGGAAGCCAAATAATTTGCTTCATCTCAGATGTAGAGGCTTGTACCAAATAACTATGGAAAAAAAAGTGGAGCCTGATTCCACTGATGAGAAAAATGACTTTCTCAATAGACAAGATATGGCCATAGGAAGTATCTACACGTATGTTTCTCCCAAAATTTTCCATCAAGTATATGAAGAATCACAAGAATCAAATCCAAATGAATTATGGACCAAATTGGAGGTTCTATTTGGGAATAAAGAAGATTGTGAATATTTCATGCAGGAGGTTGAATAGATAGAGCCACAAGAGAAGCCCTCAGAAGATCAAGCCTCTTATTATGAAGAGTCTTCTACAAAAGTATTTGCACAAATTTGTATTCCATTAATTGAAGATGATGTCTACTCCATTTCAGATTTGTTTTCTGAATTTCATGTGGAATATATATGGCATGCATCTCAGGAGTCACATGCAGACACTTTTCCATGCGCAATGCATGCATCTTAGGAGACAAAAAGGGAGTCGCGCAAATCAGACTCAATTCTTATATTTTCTAAGCACAATTTGTAGGATCAAATTGGATATTTGAATTCCTCTCGGGAAAATATCCAATTTCAAAAACAAAATCGTCCGAAATGGAGTCTGGGAAGTGAAGTTATGATCATTTTAAAATCAACAAAATTTCAACATTTTTCTGAAAACGGTCGCATGGTTTTCAAAGTTTCATCTAAACTTTATTTGGATATTCTTCATTACAAGAAGAGAAAGTGGATATGTGTGGACATATCAATGGTGCATCTACTTCATCAAATTCATGTAGACATCTACATATTCAACAAAATATTCAACGAGCACAAACTTGCACAATTGCAAGGTCTTCTTGGAGTGAAGGACATGGTTGCTTGGCAATTGCTTTTTGTTCCTTCTCATTTTTTATGCGTTGTAATTTGAGGGGGGGGTTTTCCCATGAGTTTTTCCCTCTTTCCTCATTTATTTCAATGTATATTTTGCATTTGGGTACCTAACATGGCCTTGTTACTAGGACCCATTCTTTATTTTCAACATAGTGATGTTCAGGGGGGGGGGTTGGAGTTACTTCACACACACTTATGATTTATTTTTCCTAAGGTTTTTCCTTGTTTATTAGTCATTATCTAGTCTCCTATATTTTAGGGGAGAATATTTCACATGGAGAATATTCTCTTTCAGTTGACACTTCAGTTTGACTAGTTGAGTTGAGTTTAGATGCTACATTGGTTTTGTCACCATGCAACATTGGGATCAACACCAGCTAATGCGCACTTGCCTTGGGATAATCACTATATTAACACATTACCCTTGATTTCCCAAGTAAAATACTCACTACTCTTTGTTCAGTCAGTTAATTGAAGACTAGTTGACTAGTTAACTCAATCTAAGTGGCAGTTCACTTCCGTAACTCTCTAAGAGACTAGACTAGGTGGCAGTTTACTCCCGTAACTGCTGGTGTGTGTTTAGATCACTCTATACCACCACTATAGCTCATTAGTTACTCATGTATCCTATACCTATTGTAAATTATTCACTCTTTGAGTGTGGAATACGGTTAATGAGAATTCTTTCATTCTTTCTCTCCTTCTTCTTCTTTCTCCAATTCTCTCTGCAAATGTGTGTATTATTGTTTAACTAGATCTATTCTTTGCAGGTTCAACACATTTACATCATTCAATGCATGCGTGTTGAATACCATATATACTTAGCTACTCATTCATCTAACATTCATCAACTAATCAAACACAAAGACACATTCATTCATTTACATGACACGATATTACTGTGGTTCACCCCCTCCTGGGCTACATCCACAAAGATATGGATCTCAATCTTTTATTATAGTTTGGAAATATCCTACGCCGCACATGGTTACAATATTATTTCTCCCTCTTTCCCACAGGCTCCTCGATCCCTGGGAGGCTGACTATATCACACCAAGCTCCTCAGCCTGTGATCTAACCCCTGAGATCGAGTCACTCATCCTTCCTTAACTCACTAGCTTAATGAGTTGTACAATTATTATAGTTCTCTCTCTTTTGTCCCTATATGTGTGTCTTCTCTCTCCTCTCTCTCCTCTTGCGTGTCTGTTTACATTGCCTAAGTAATACTTATTTATATCCTCAGCTCACTAGCCATTTCAATGCATTACGAAAACCCTAACCCTAACATTGTTAGGTCTTCCATGCATGCACGCTTCACCTACCTCTCTTGCACGTGCTGCTTTTCCTTCCAGTTGTCTTTTTCCTCTTACATGCTTCCCCTCCAAAAATAGCATTTCTTTCTGATTCAACCTCCATCCAACACTCGACAATATTTTCGCTTTTTGAAAACGAGTCAGAAAAGAGCTTAAATCAAACTTGCAACCTTTCAAATCGAATTAACGAGTGTGAAAGAGACAAATTCAATCGATAATCTTTTCACTTTTTAGACAGTTCAGAAAATAGCTTAAATCAGAATTGTTAGGGGGTTTCTAGGCAGCATGTCATGGGGAAGGCCAAGGCTCCCATGCAAGATTTTTGTGGAAGGTCAACATCTTACGAATAACTGACATAAGCTTGGGAAAACCCAAAGCTTTCCAAGTTTGGGAGGATAAAGTGCTAGTGGAGGTTACCTTCTCAACGATATATCAAAGAATGTCTCTTACCTGAAAAGGCATAGGAGGAGGAATTTGATACCCCACAAGACCATCCCAGTCAAAGGGAATCTCTCCAAGACTCAGAGGGAGAGTACTCTCAGAGAGTAAAACCCTCTCTTGTTCATAAGGTACCTGGATAGAAATGTTAAGAACATGGTATAGAAGGTATATAACTAGAACTAGAAGAGCGGGATTGACCAAAAATTGCATCGGCGCGACCACTTCTTCTACCATTGGTTGAATAGGATGCGAAACACCAAGTTCTAGAGATGCATCACCCCCAAAAATAAGAGTGGTGTCAGTTGAAGATTGCATTGACACGACTGTTGGTTGAACATGATGTGAGACAACAAGGTCAAGAGATGCATCAACCCCTAAAGGAAGAGGTGTTTCAGCTGAAGTTGCATCGACATGAACACTGTATCAACCACAGGAGAAACAAAGTGTTGGGAAACCAAAGACGTCTCAAGACCTGAAGGGCCCCTAGGTTAGGACCACGCTTCTAGTATCCCAGTAGTAGCAGGGCACAAACGAGTAAGGTGATATCCTTCGCAAATCCTACAAAGGAATTTGAGCTTATGTCTTACACGTCTAGGCTTCTCAATCATATGAATTCCCCCAACATCATTCAAAATGGATGGTGACATGCTCTCAACATGACTGACAAAGGTTGGTTGTTCATCTCCCACATGATGCACAAAGGTTGGAGATGTGAAGCCAATATGACTCATGGTGACTAGAGTGATTCACCTAGCATAACTTGCAACGACTGGTTGTGAGTTGTCAACATGGCATGTAGAGGTTGTAGACCAATACCCAACATGACTAGAAAAATTTTGTGATATAATTCCAGTATGACCTACAGTGACTAGACTTGTGGCAGTGGTGGGTTGTGGCATTTGAGACCAAGGTTTTGGGAAAGACTAGTTTTGATAAATTGCAGGCCAAGAAGGGTTCTGGTATACACCATGGATTTGTCCAATATGATAGTATATTCCTCCATACTAATTCATAAAGGGGTGTAAGGGCATCGACACCGAGGAAGCCACTTGCGAAGAGAAAGCGACATGACAAGGGTTACTCATGTGAGGATATATGTTTCCCGCGGACGAAGGAACTTCGTGAAGGGGGTTGACCATACTATAAGAATAACTCCCCCCCAGATGAAACACCAGAGGATAGAGGAAGGTCCACCATGGGAAAAGTGTTCGTAGGAACTGACATAGTGGAAGAAGGATAGGTGGACAGAGTGTAATAAGTAGAATGGCCGCCCAGTTGAGCACTTGCTCCTAGAAAAGTGGATTTGTGGGAAGGAATATTCAAACCTCCTACTGTAAGAGTTGTTTGAGGGATATGACTCCCCCCAAATGGAGAGAGAGAATAAGGAGGCAAGACAAAGGGTGGAAAGTGTGAAGACATGTCTGGCATACCATGAGAAAAATGATTAGAGACCTAAGGCATTGACTGAGTATCATAATTCTGCATACCATTATGAAACACATACAGATTCGTCCTCATGAAATGAGTGAATGTCACGGGGGAGGTAGCATTAAATGAGGGAGCCAAAGGGACTCCACTATCCATGATAATGAAAACTCATGATGCAATACAAAATCCTAAGGTCAACTAATAATCAAAGAGCACACCAAAAATAATCAAACAACCAATATGCACACAAACATGATAAAGTGGCTAAAAGGGGCCTCCCTCTCTAAAGTAGGTATGCCTCGCCCAAAAGGGGCATGAGACTCCTCTTCCAAATATCATAGGTATCAAAATCAGTTATAAGGGCCCTCATGGGCTTAACAACTAGTCGATTAGATCCCCTCGGAGAGGTAATCCTCCATAAAGGTTGTGTGTTGTCCGACCCTTATCTGACTTAGGGTACCTGCAAAATAACACCTGCAAGTAACCTTTGTGGTACCTAAGTCAAGCAACTAAGAGACCATGATATAACCGATGCACATGCGAATAGTCATAAGTCTGGTCCACCGTATGGGTAGGGTAACAAATCTCAAAACCTTGAAAGCATCACCTCTCACAGAGGTAAGGGTACTAGCAAGATCCCCATATACAAATAGATCCCCAGAAATATATATGACACTAAGAAGGTGTAGGGGGGATATCCCTTCAACCAAACTCAAGTGACCTCATGCTTAACTCTAGTGTAAGCGGAGCCTCCTGATATTACCGATTATACAATGAATTTCTCCACTCCCTTAATCAGACACATATGTTGATTTAATAGCCTTGGAGAAGTTTACTCACAAAATCCTATTCCAAGGCTCTAAATCCTAAGCTAGTTTGTGCACCCTAGAAAAATAAAATTGTTACTAATCAATTTTACATTATATCGTTGCTTTTAGTGACCTTGCTTACTAAAAAAGGTGCGGTCATGAAACTAGTGATGTTATGACTCAACAAGTAAAATAAATGAACATGAATACAATGCAAAGTCCTAACTTCAATTTCCAATAAATGATATGTTTTTTTCAAAATGCAAGTCTCAATTCAATTATTCAATTCTAAATAAAATGCAATCTTTCTTTACATGTACTAAGATAAATGATAAAGACTCAAGACATCAAAATGCCAACAATGTAAAATACCTGATATTTTGGTATTTTCAATATATAAAAGAATGAAAATGCAAGGACTGAATAACAACTTGATATAAAAACCCTACTGAATGTAAACATAGACAAACCAAGTAGGATATCAAGAAGAAAAACACCCAGCCCAAGATCCAAGGACAATCAAATGAAAAGGATGATGAGAAAGGCACTGCCCAAAAATTCAACCAAAGAAAGGTTTCTTTTCATTCCACAGACACTTAACATTCATAACAAAGACCTAAGAAGACTCAACATTCATCAAAACCTACCCAACAACCATAAAACCCAACAATCATAAAACCCAACAACCAAGCAACAAAGGGTGATGTACGTGGTTGTTCAAGGGAAACGCGCGTATATTCGCTTATTGCATAAGGAAAACACACATATGTACGTGACTGTCAGGAAAAAACCCACATATATGTGTCAAAACACAGCCAGGCTACTAAGGAGAAGGCCAAGAAACTCAGAATCAGAATGAACAGAGGCTGTCAAGCAGTCATACGACAATAAAATCAATATAAATGAGAGTTATTTAAGGAGAAAAACACTCCAAGCCCCAAAAAAGAATATTATATACCCAATATGGTCGCTAATTCTGTTACGAGGAAAATCTCTCTATGGCTAGGGGTAAACCACAACAGATGGAAATGACTGCAGAAATCAACTCTAATCTCAGGTATGCTATATAAACAAATATGCTAGAAAGACAAGATAAAAGGCCTATCTTGTCCATACGTTCGATGAAGTCCACCATTGAGCACTCGACTCAAAGAAATACACCTACAACTTGTCCTCAACAACCAAGAAACACAAGCATATGGTGATAATATATAATGTTAGCACATTCAATAGCATAATCCATCAACATTCATAACAAATACACCCATGGAATAATAATTCATATATTTGCAAGATATTAATTCGACGAGAAAAGAGTATTTCTATTAAAATGTAATCAACAAAAGTGAATGAATTACAAACTTCCTTTCCGACATGGTTCGGAACCGAGAAACTAAGTCCCTTCTAGCTGGGCCTCCACCACTTCAATCCTCCACCAAAGGTAAGCTCATATAAGTGAGACAATGAGGTTCTGAATCATGTAGGGAAGAGCTTGGGTGTTGAACAATGTGTTCAAACTTAAAAGGACAAAGGGATGTAGACTCAATATGAAGTGAATAATTTCTCCAGAGTAACTTTGCTCTCAAAGTTGAATTCTTCTCCCCTTTTCCATAGCTCAGATTTGGCCCATTTATAGCCTTCAAGTGGAACTAGAGGGTTGAGTCGGAACGTTTTCAGTATGTGGAAGGTCAAGGATCATGGATCTCAAGACGTGACATGGAAAACCGACACCATTTTTAAATTTTGTGCACAAATCTCGATGTACGCAGGCTGTAGTGGTGCAACCTATGTATACGCATGTTGTATTATAGGTAGGGCGCATATATGTGGAAAAATAATGTTTTTATCTCTGGGATTTGAAAAAAGGGACTTCAAGTCCACATAGGGAAATGGAAAAAGGCCTTCTGTGCAAGTTTGCATAGGGTGAGACAAATCTTGCTATAACACAAATAACCCCTTTGTGGTGTCATCCCAAATAAGATCCATGTGCCAATTATAAGCCTAAATGAACTAAATTCATATTTTGGCTCACAGAAGATACTAAATGAGCACCCATAAGCTACTGTTAACTATATGGATTGTTTATATACAAAAATCTAGATGATGTGGAATCCATGGAATAGGTAAAAACCTACAATTCATACAGACGATGGCCCTAATGTCCTAACACGGTCTCAAGGTTTATTGTAAGACAAAGATAAATGGTTCTTCCCAATGAGTCACCATTTGTTGTGCTACAACAACCTCCCATTGAATTTCTCTGTCCTAAGGAAATTCATGCCCCCCCCCCCCTACTTGATTTTTTATGTAAGAAAACAAAAGCATGGGTAAATTCTCATTTCTAACTAATCTGTGGTATTTGTGGGGGAAGAACAATGACCTTATGTAATCTTTGGTACTTAATGCTTTGCTGCTTGAATTTGCATTGTATAGAAACCTCTTGGTTCCTCTTTTGAAACTAATACAATTTTTAAGCTTCCTTCGAGGATCATTTCCTAATAGGTTGACCAATTGCTTGTGTAAATATATCAACCTGAAAATCTATCTGCTTATGTCTATCGACTTCTTTTCATTGGGAAGATGAACATCGTTGTAACAAGGAAGTTTTCGTAAACCAAAGTTTGAATATCCTATCATATACTTGTTATCAAAAGTTTAGTTCGACACATTTTGATGTATTTATGAAACCCAAAGACTGATGGTCTATAAGGGTTTCCCCCCTTCAGTATTTCGTTATGTTGAAAAGTTGAAGGTTTTTTATTAGGCATTCTCACTTGAACAACTCTTACTGATAGCCAATCACGTGCACCTCATAAACCTTACCATTCTACAATATACCAAGCTCTAAAACCTTTTCGCTAGGCCCTCCTCCGAATGAGCGTTTATCCAAAAAGCATGGTTAAAGGATGTATTAACATAATATGCCTAACTTTCCTGCAAGCCTAATTTATCACGATTATAATCTATGCATATGTGCCCTTTGTTTAGAGGTTGGCCCAATAGATAAGCAATATTGGTTAAGTAATGGTTTTATCCTTCCCCAAAATTCAAAAAAACCTTTGAACACTATCCCTAAGGCCTCGAATATTCGTTCGGGGAATCTCCACCGAACCGGTCGAGAATAATTGATGCTTTACCTTTCAGAAGAGCACTTCCCTAGCAAGACTTTCCGACCAATAACTTTCCAGAAATACCTTCCTTTCCTATTGAAGTGTCCTGAGGAGGTTTTCCCCAAACACCTTTTACTCTAAAATCATTTTGGAAAGGTCCCTTCCGAAGTAAAGCCTCTTGAAGAAAAAACTTTTCCAAAAACTCATAACTCTGAATGCAGCCTTCCAAGCAAGTATTCTTTGAAGAACATTTATGGCTCTATACGTCTACTTTCTTGTTATAGGCTAGAGCATGCGCACATTGAATGCAAAAATATAGGGTAAGTTTTAAGTGAAAAACAAAACCTAATGTGAGCGTAGTAAAGCCTATTTTTATATTGCAAAAGAGTGTTGCGAAGAATATCTTCATTGATAATTAGAGTTTTCATATTTGAACTGCTAAGCACATGTGATATCTTGAATAAATAGATATCTTTGTTACTCCTTGTCTGTGAATTCTTATATATTATTGTTTAAAATTCAAAAAGATGTCCAGAGCCAACATGTCGAGGTGAAGTGGCAGAGGAACCATAAAGAATCCCACTGTTCAGGGAAAAGGTACAACGAACTTATTGTTAATGGATACTAGCTACCACAATGGTCTAGGTGGTTACCCCACCTAGAAAAACATATATGAAAAGTTATTGAACAAATATTTCTCACTAGAATATGATGACTTGGGAATATATCGAAACATCAGAAAGAGTGGGTTATATGATATAACAACCAGACCCGCCACTATGCCTTATATTGATGCAAAGAAATGGTTGTTTTCGCACCTGGATGTAGGGATAGATACAATATTGAACGATCTTAAGGGACATATAGCCTCCTTGAAAACAAAGGGCATCCACACATGGTACCAACTGCCTAAATGAGTTTCACCTATGAATAAAGACTTATTGGAGGCATTGAAAGAAGAATGCCCAGTTATGTTTGAAGTAATTCAATATTGGTGCGAGTAAGGTGTGCCATTCACTCTGAAAGACTGCAAGTTGTATTTGATACAACATATGAAAGAACCATACTGGTTTATTTCCTCCATGATATGCACATTGTACGAAGAAGATAAGTGCACCCATTTCAAGTTGGAATGGACTCTGATAACACACTATGTGTCTGAGAAGGGGAATTTTTTCAATTGGGCACAACTACTATCCATCAACATCTTCGAGACAACAAAAGGAGCACTAGGGCCAAAACAACTAGGTTTCTTTATGTCTACTTATTTACTAGATGTTGTATGTGCTTCAAATCATTTTCCTGGAATGGGTTGGTATTGGAACCCCACTTCATCCCCTATACATGTTTATTGCTTTTAGTTATGGGAGAACATCTGTAGGATGTATTTTTACGATATTTGTGATCATTTTCTGGCACCTCTATATGCTATGATATATAACCAAAACCCTTTGAGATCATCCCCATAAACCATGCAAGCCGTTATATATATATGTGATTGGTATATAAGAAAATATTATACCTATGTTAGAATCTATGGTTGTGGTAGTGCCCCACACCTTCTCTCTAAGTATATACTTGACAAATTAGTTGTAAGGGAGATTGCTTGCCAAACAATGGAGGTTGGAATCATTGCATTTCTAACTTCCAATTCAAAAAGGTTATGGCCAAGATTTCCTATAACGGTGGAGACATAAACATTATTGAATGTCCTGCATGTTAAAATGGAAGAAGAAGCTCTAAAGGACTTGATTTTGTGCAGAGGAAAGGACATAAAACATGACCCAAAGGGAGTAGTCCAAAGTCACCTCAATTTGGTAGGGTTAGTACACCCAACCCAACCTCAAACATATCCTCAAGAAGACATTTTTCAAGGAGCTCTGTCCTTTCAAGAAGTTTTAATTAGAATTAAGGATGAAGCTGAGAGGGAGAAATTACACTTGGTCGAGGAAAAGAAAGGGAAATAAATAAAGGAACAATGGGAACAATTGATAGCCTAGGATGTAACCCAAGAAGAAGAGAGAAAGAAATCCCAGATTGCCAAAGAGGAATAACAATTGAGAAATGCCTTGGAAGCAAGCAAAATATAT
>ML778644.1:1696127-1715663 GCA_009831015.1 Picea engelmannii | reverse complement strand
TAGAGCCTTATCATGCAACCACACTATATGACCTTAATCAAACCACTCCTCGGGGTTTCGGCGATTTCAACATCAAGCTCATATGCTCACGGGATCTCCGATGGGTCCCAGTCATTGACTTGTCAACAATCCTTTCTCCTGTTGCTATAAATCTGCCACATGTCCTCCTGACAGTCGGTGTGGCCCCACATACCTAAGTCTTATCGGGAAATCGCGTATCGCCATTTTCCCATACACGAAACCTTTGCCTCCGGAATCTCCGATTCCCGATTCCCCATAGGGAGACGCGCCTCTTTCTTTAACCCTTCGCGGTTAAGTCAGGTCCATGTGACCTACGTTCATATGACCACAGTCATATGCTTTTGTTGGGTTTTTTTTTTTTTTTTTTCGGGNTTCAAAGTATATGACTCACTCGTCACTGGGGTTCCCGATTTCCCGAATTCTCAAATACCGATTTCCGATGAGTGACCTTTCTATCGGGACTTTCCCGCTGATCCTCCATCACCGGTGGATTTACTCCTTGTCGGGACTTTTCCCCGATGGTGCAGATCTCTCCCACGTGTCCACTAAATGAACGGTCTGGATCTTGTCGCGAATTCACGGATCGCGATTTCGTGGAACAAGATTTCTACGTGCTCGAGAACTCCGATTCTCCGAGTTCCGACTCTCTCTAGGATTCTGACATGTGTCCTCCTTGGAATTCTACGGCTATGATCTCTCCTCGGGATTTCGAGAATTGCAAGGTCTCGATTCTCTTAACTTCTAATATCTCGACGCCTCTCCTGGACTTCTCCTCTACCCATGAGGACTTAAGTCCCGCGCGACTTTCGTCAACTCGAACGGTTGGTGGTTAATCCCACAGGGATCTGACGACTCACGATCCTCCCGAGTTTAAACTCCTTCATTAGTTTAAGTAGATTTCTTGGAGATTACTTCTTCTATATAAGCAGTCCACAACTCGTAGCTTTTGAGGACTTCTTCTAGTCGATTTAGTCGCATCGTCTCCAGTTGTAGTTCTCCATCACATACCTTTACATCTACTTCTTTCTTTATTTGTTTTTCAATCTTATTTATATAGGCATTGGTAGAAGTAGCTAGTTTAATCAGATTGATCAAGTATTTATTTAAAACATATTTCTTTACTTCCTTGATATGAATAATCTCTTATTTGTTCGCATCTATGTGTTATACCACCTCTTTGAGCCTTAACTCACTTGATTCATCTTCATCCAACTTTTCCATGGTTTCCATTCCAAAGTCTTCTAAAAATTCATATAAAGAGTTCCAGATTTTAAAACAGGATTTGGTGGCCAGTTCTTGAGCTTCTTGGACTTCATGAAATATTTCTTTGAATGAGTCAAACAATATATTGTCCTTTATCTTTTGCTTCATACTATATCAATGCAGATTTGAATGTGTCCCAATATGCATTTCATGGCAATCCACCACCTTATCAAATGCATGGTGAGCCTTTTTGTATTGGCACCTTTGTTCATTTATATGTTCCTATAATGTGATAAAGTCATCATGATGCCTTTGTATATCATTCAATGTACAAAATAATTGTGTCTGTTTTTTCTTAGGTATTCATTGACCCCAACTGCTTCTTCATATACGGCCTTTAAAACGAGTGCCCCCTGGATATTTTCCTTCATTGCATTCTCCATTTTCTACAAGTTTTTTTCAAGCTCTAAGATTGTATGTTTTGTTTCTTGGAGAGGTTAACCTACTCTTGGTACTCTGTCTTGAGGTTTTCCACTTCTTGTGCATGTATATTTTTCAGATTATATGCCTCAATACTATGTGAATGCTCTTTTTCCTTCATTTATTGTACAAAACCTGCCTCCATTTGGTCCTTTTGTCGTTTTAACTTGTAGCATCCCCAACGTCCAACTGGGTTATGCCACATAAACATTTCGAATTGTATACAAAATTAAAACATATACACATAGAAACTCTTGTGGAACTTTATATATATAACTTAAAACAGACACATACATTCTGCAAATGCACAAATTCATATAGAATAATAATAAAAATACACATGCAACAACACAAGAAAAACCCATAAAAATAAGTGCATAATTAATAATGCAACATGCAATTTAACACACAATTGACACTTATCTTGGTAAAAATATCACCAATTGCGTGTAGAACTTCCACGATCCTCCCATCCTTAAACGACGTTTCTCATCAGTCTTAGCAATGGGTCACCCTTGAGATGGGACTAAACTCCACCCAGGTAAAGGGATTCCTAACCAGACTGATGTATCTCAAACAACGGGAAAGACTCAGTCACATGTGCCAACTCAAACTAACAACCTACATTTCCTCATTACCCACATGCATGTCCCACCCCAGGAAGTGTGCTCCTTCTCTTCTCAATAGTCCTTTGATTGCCCCACTTCCTTTCTGGGGCTTCAACAACAGGTCAAACAGAAAGTCTCAGAGCCATGTAGTTGTAGTTTGGCACCTTTCGGGAGATCAATTCCCAACAATTCTATCACCTAGAGAGAATTGCTCACAGGCCTGACACCTGCCTCTTCAGTATCCCACAGGACTGACAACCCGCTTCTTCAATCCAACTCCCAAGATAACTAGGTACAGATATAGGTACAAGTATGGGGACAGTGACAGGAAGATAGTGAAAATAGGTACAAGTACATGAAGATGTGAAGGACAACTGAATGAGTGAGTGAATGATGATGGAATGAATGAATGGGCAAATGAACTAAGTCCAAACTATATGTATGCATGTTCCCAACTTGACACTTGTCATGTTGAGAGCTACTTTGGTCCACTTATTCCCATCCTCAGAACTTAGGATAAAATAATTATCCATACTTTATACTTTAAGGAATATTAATATAATATTCTTTTTGGGCTTAAGCTCCCTAGAATAGCCCCTTATCCTTAACTTTTATCCCCCCATTTCCCTAACTAGTGGAGTTTAGTCTCCCATTCTCTTTTATCATGGTTGGTCTACATGCAGCAATGTATTATATTAATGATATGAGTATTTACATATACAAAAATAGGCTCACTGGCCTTTAGTGTCTATCCTCTCCGGCCTAATTCAACACATAATCCTCCTAGCTTATAATAACTGGCTTGCCAGCCTATAAATCACAACATATACACAAAGGCTTCCTGGCCTCAAAATCGTGTGCACTTAAGTTTGTTGTGTAAGGTATCCTGGAATGTGCACACTTCATCATTTTAGTGTGCAATACATGTGCACACTATACCATGGAAGGTGCATGCAAAAATGATATAAAATATCTCATCGGCTTAAGTACATTTTCATTTACAATTTGGGGTTCAGCCTAGGGGTATTACATAACTTCTCTTCTAACAGAGATACCTGGACTTTGCAGTTGTCTAGAGTAGCACCCAGTTCACTGTCTATGATGGAATTATCACCTACAAAATCATGTAGGGATGAAGTCATCTCCTCTTCTCTTCTTCCTCTGCCACTTTCTTTGCTAATTTTTCTTATTTTCCCCACTGCTACTTTCTTTTCTAATTCTTCTTATTTTCCCCTCTACTACTTTCTTTGCTAATTCTTCTTATTTTTTCTTTGCCTCTTCTTCTTCCTTTTTTTTCCTTGTTTCATATATTTTGCTTGCTTCCAAGGCATTTCTCAATTGTTATTCCTCTTTGGCAATCTGGGATTTCTTTCTCTCTTCTTCTTGGGTTACATCCTAGGCTATCAATTGTTCCCATTGTTCCTTTATTTATTTCCCTTTCTTTTCCTTGACCAAGTGTAATTTCTCCCTCTCAGCTTCATCCTTAATTCTAATTAAAATTTCTTGAAAGGACAAAGCTCCTTGAAAAATGTCTTCTTGAGGATATGTTTGAGGTTGGGTTGGGTGTACTAACCCTACCAAATTGAGGTGACTTTGGACTACTCCCTTTGGGTCATGTTTTATGGCCTTTTCTCTGCACAAAATCAAGTCCTTTAGAGCTTCTTCTTCCATTTTAACATGCAGGACATTCAATAATGTTTATGTCTCCACCGTTATAGGAAATCTTGGCCATAACCTTTTTGAATTGGAAGTTAGGAATGCAATGATTCGAACCTCCATTATTTGGCAAGAAATCTCCCTTACAACTAATTTGTCAGGTATATACTTAGAGAGAAGGTGTGGGGCACTACCACAACCATAGATTCTAACATAGGTATAATATTTTCTTATATACCAATCACATATATATTTAATGGCTTGCATGGTTTATGGGGATGATCTCAAAGGGTTTTGGTTATATATCATAGCATATAGAGGTGCCAGAAAATGATCACAAATATCGTAAAAATACATCCTACAGATGTTCTCCCATAACTAAAACCAATAAACATGTATAGGGGATGAAGTGGGGTTCCAATACCAACCCATTCCAGGAAAATGATTTGAAGCACATACAACATCTAGTAAATAAGTAGACATAAAGAAACCTAGTTGTTTTGGCCCTAGTGCTCCTTTTGTTGTCTCAAAGATGTTGATGGATAGTAGTTGTGCCCAATTGAAAAAATTCCCCTTCTCAGACACATAGTGTGTTATCAGAGTCCATTCCAACTTGAAATGGGTGCACTTATCTTCTTCGTACAATGTGCATATCATGGAGGAAAGAAACCAGTATGGTTCTTTCATATGTTGTATCAAATACAACTTGCAGTCTTTCTGAGTGAATGGCACACCTTACTCCCACCAATATTGAATTACTTCAAACATAACTGGGCATTCTTCTTTCAATGCCTCCGATAAGTCTTTATTCATAGGTAAAACTCATTTAGGCAGTTGGTACCATGTGTGGATGCCCTTTGTTTTCAAGGAGGCTATATGTCCCTTAAGATCGTTCAATATTGTATCTATCCCTACATCTAGGTGAGAAAACAACCATTTCTTTGCATCAATATAAGGCATAGTGGCGGGTTTGGTTGTTATATCATATAACCCACTCTTTCGGATGTTTCGATATATTCCCAAGTCATCATATTCCAGTGAGAAATATTTGTTCAATAACTTTTCATATATGTTTTTCTAGGTGGGGTAACCACCTAGACCATTGTGGTAGCTAGTATCCATTAACAATAAGTTCGTTGTACATTTTCCCTGAACAGTGGGATTCTTTATGGTTCCTCTACCACTTCACCTCGACATGTTGGCTCTGGACATATTTTTGAATTTTAAACAATAATATATAAGAATTCACAGACAAGGAGTAACAAAGATATCTATTTATTCAAGATATCACATGTGCTTAGCAGTTCAAATATGAAAACTCCAATTATCAATGAAGATATTCTTCGCAACACTCTTTTGCAATACAAAAATAGGCTTTACTACGCTCACATTAGGTTTTGTTTTTCACTTAAAACTTACCCTATACTTTTGCATTCAATGTGCGCATGCTCTAGCCTATAACAAGAAAGTAGACATATAGAGCCATAAATGTTCTTCAAAGAATGCTTGCTCGGAAGGCTGCATTCAGAGTTATGAGTTTTTGGAAAAGTTTTTTATTCAAGAGGCTTTACTTCGGAAGGGACCTTTCCAAAATGATTTCAGAGTAAAAGGTGTTTGGGGAAAACCTCCTTGGGACACTTCAATAGGAAAGGAAGGTATTTCCGAAAAGTTATCGGTCGGAAATTCTTGCTAGGGAAGCGCTCTTCGGAAAGGTAAAGCATCAATTATTCTCGACCGGTTCGGTGGAGATTCCCCAAACGAATATTCAAGGCCTTAGGGATAGTGTTCAAAGGTTTTTGTGAGTTTTGGGGAAGGATAAAACCATTACTTAACCAATATTGCTTACGTATTGGGCCAACCTCTAAACAAAGGGCACATATGCATAGATTATAATCGTGATAAATTAGGCTTGCAGGAAAGTTAGGCATATTATGTTAATACATCCTTTAACCATGCTTTTTGGATAAACACTCATTCGGAGGAGGGCCTAGCGAAAAGGTTTTAGAGCTTGGTATATTGTAGAATGGTAAGGTTTACGAGGTGCACGTGATTAGCTATCAGTAAGAGTTGTTCAAGTGAGAATTCCTAATAAAAAACCTTCAACGTTTCAACATAACGAAATACTGAAGGGGGGAAACCCTGATAGATCATCAGTATTTGGGTTTCATAAATACATCAAAATGTGTTGAACTAAACTTTTGATAACAAGTATATGATAGGATATTCAAACTTTGGTTTACGAAAACTTCTTTGTTACAACGATGTTCATCTTCCCAATGAAAAGAAGTCGATAGACATAAGCTGATAGATTTTAAGGGTTGATATATTTACACAAGAAATTGGTCAACCTATTAGGAAATGATCCTCGAAGGAAGCTTAAAAATTGTATTAGTTTCAAAAGAGGAACCAAGAGGTTTCTATACAATGCAAATTCAAGCAGAAAAACATTAAGTACCAAAGATTACATAAGGTCATTGTTCTTCCACCACAAATACCACAGATTAGTTAGAAATGAGAATTTACCCATGTTTTTGTTTTCTTACATAAAAAATCAAGTAGGGGGGGGGGCATGAATTTCCTTAGGACAGAGAAATTCAATGGGAGGTTGTTGTAGCACAACAAATGGTGACTCATTGGGAAGAACCATTTATCTTTGTCTTACAATAAACCTTGAGACCGTGTTAGGACATTAGGGCCATCGTCTGTATGAATTGTAGGTTTTTACCTGTACCATGGATTCCACATCATCTAGATTTTTGTATATAAACAATCCATATAGTTAACAATAGCTTATGGGTGCTCATTTAGTATCTTTTGTGAGCCAAAATATGAATTTAGTTCATTTAGTCTTATAATTGGCACATGGATCTTATTTGGGATGACACCACAAATGGGTTATTTGTGTTATAGCAAGATTTGTCTCACCCTATGCAAACTTGCACAGAAGGCCTTTCTCCATTTCCCTATGTGGACTTGAAGTCCCTTTTTTCAAATCCCAAAGATAAAAACGATATTTTTCCACATATATGCGCCCTACCTATAATACAACATGCGTATACGCAGGTTGCACCACTACAGCCTGCGTACATTGGGATTTGTGCCCAAAATTTAAAAATGGTGTCGGTTTTCCATGTCACGTCTTGAGATCCATGATCCTTGACCTTCCACATACTGAAAACGTTCCGACTCAACCCTCTAGTTCCACTTGAAGGCTATAAATGGGCCAAATATGAGCTATGGAAAAGGGGAGAAGAATTCAACTTTGAGAGAAAAGTTACTCTGGAGAAATTATTCACTTCATATTGAGTCTACATCCCTTTGTCCTTTTAAGTTTGAACACATTTTTCAACACCCAAGCTCTTCCCTACACGATTCAGAACCTCATTGTCTCACTTATATGAGCTTACCTTTGGTGGAGGATTGAAGCGGTGGAGGCCCAGCTAGAAGGGACTTAGTTTCTCGGTTCCGAACCGTGTCGACAAGGAAGTTTGTAATTCATTCACTTTTGTTGATTACATTTTAATAGAAATACTCTTTTCTCGTCGAATTAATATATTGAAAATATATGAATTATTATTCCATGGGTGTATTTGTTATGAATGTTGATGGATTATGTTATTGAATGTGCTAACATTATATATTATCACCATATGCTTGTGTTTCTTGGTTGTTGAGGACAAGTTGCAGGTGTATTGCTTTGAGTCGAGTGCTCAATGGTGGACTTCATCGAACGTATGGACAAGATAGGCCTTTTATCTTGTCTTTCTAGCATATTTGTTTATATAGCATACCTAAGATTAGAGTTGATTTCTGCAGTCATTTCCATCTGTTGTGGTTTACCCCTAGCCATAGAGAGATTTTCCTCGTAACAGAATTAGCGACCATATTGGGTATATAATATTCTTTTTCAGGGCTTGGAGTGTTTTTCTCCTTAAATAACTCTCATTTATATTGATTTTCTTGTCGTATGACTTCTTGACAACCTCTGTTCATTCTGATTCTGAGTTTCTTGGCCTTCTCCTTAGTAGCCTGGCTGTGTTTTGACACATATACGCGGGTTTTTTCCTGACAGTCACGTACATACATGTGTTGTCCTTATGCAATAAGAGAATATACGCGCGTTTCCCTTGAACAACCGTGTACATCACCCTTTGTTGCTTGGTTGTTGGGTTTTATGGTTGTTGGGTAGGTTTTAATGAATGTTGAGTCTTCTTAGGTCTTTGTTATGACTGTCAAGTGTCTGTGGAATGACAAGAAACCTTTCTTTGGTTGAATTTTTGGGCAGTGCCTTTCTCATCATCCTTTTCATTTGATTGTCCTTGGATCTTGGGCTGGGTGTTTTTCTTCTTGATATCCTACTTGGTTTGTCTATGTTTACATACAATAGGGTTTTTATATCAAGTTGTTGTTCAGTCCTTGCATTTTCATTCTTTTATATATTGAAAATACCAAAATATCAGGTATTTTACATTGTTGGCATTTTGATCTCTTGAGTCTTTATCATTTATCTTAGTACATGTAAAGAAAGATTGCATTTTATTTAGAATTGAATAATTGAATTGAGACTTGCATTTTGAAAAAAGCATATCATTTATTGGAAATTGAAGTTAGGACTTTGCATTGTATTCATGTTCATTTATTTTACTTGTTGAGTCATAACATCACTAGTTTCACGACCGCACCTTTTTTAGTAAGCAAGGTCACTAAAAGCAACGATATAATTTAAAATTGATTAGTAACAATTTTATTTTTCTAGGGTGCACAAACTAGCTTAGGATTTAGAGCCTTGGAATAGGATTTTTTGAGTAAACTTCTCCAAGGCTATTAAATCAACATATGTGTCTGATTAAGGGAGTGGAGAAATTCATTATATAATCGGTAATATCAGGAGGCTCCGCTTACACTAGAGTTAAGCACGAGGTCACATGAGTTTGGTTGAAGGGATATCCCCCCTACACCTTCTTAGTGTCATATATATTTCTGGGGATCTATTTGTATATGGGGATCTTGCTAGTACCCTTACCTCTTTGAGAGGTGAAGCTTTCAAGGTTTTGAGATTTGTTACCCTACCCATACGGTGGACCAGACTTATGACTATTCGCATGTGCATTGGTTATATCATGGTCTCTTAGTTGCTTGACTTAGGTACCACAAAGGTTACTTGTAGAGGTTATTTTGCAAGTACCCTAAGTCAGATAAGGGTCGGACAACACACAACCTTTATGGAGGATTACCTCTCCGAGGGGATCTAACCGACTAGTTGTTAAGCCCATGAGGGCCCTTATAACTGATTTTGATACCTCTGATATTTAGCAGAGGAGTCTCAGGCCCCTTTTGGGCGAGGCATACCTACTTTAGAGAGGGAGGCCCCTTTCAGCCACTTTATCATGTTTGTGTGCATATTGGCTGTTTGATTATTTTTGGTGTGCTCTTTGATTATTAGTTGACCTTAGGATTTTGTATTGCATCATGACTTTTCATTATCATGGATAGTGGAGTCCCTTTGGCTCCCTCATTTAATGCTACCTCCCCCGTGACATTCACTCATTTCATGAGGATGAATCCGTATGTGTTTCATAATGGTATGCAGAATTATGATACTCAGTCAATGCCTTAGGTCTCTAATCATTTTTCTCATGGTATGCCAGACATGTCTTCACACTTTCCACCCTTTGTCTTGCCTCCTTATTCTCTCTCTCCATTTGGGGGGAGTCATATCCCTCAAACAACTCTTACAGTAGGAGGTTTGAATATTCCTTCCCACAAATCCACTTTTCTAGGAGCAAGTGCTCAACTGGGCGGCCATTCTACTTATTACACTCTGTCCACCTATCCTTCTTCCACTATGTCAGTTCCTACGAACACTTTTCCCATGGTGGACCTTCCTCTATCCTCTGGTGTTTCATCTGGGGGGGAGTTATTCTTATAGTATGGTCAACCCCCTTCACGAAGTTCCTTCGTCCGCGGGAAACATATATCCTCACATGAGTAACCCTTGTCATGTCGCTTTCTCTTCGCAAGTGGCTTCCTCGGTGTCGATGCCCTTACACCCCTTTATGAATTAGTATGGAGGAATATACTATCATATTGGACAAATCCATGGTGTATACCAGAACCCTTCTTGGCCTGCAATTTATCAAAACTAGTCTTTCCCAAAACCTTGGTCTCAAATGCCACAACCCACCACTGCCACAAGTCTAGTCACTGTAGGTCATACTGGAATTATATCACAAAATTTTTCTAGTCATGTTGGGTATTGGTCTACAACCTCTACATGCCATGTTGACAACTCACAACCAGTCGTTGCAAGTTATGCTAGGTGAATCACTCTAGTCACCATGAGTCATATTGGCTTCACATCTCCAACCTTTGTGCATCATGTGGGAGATGAACAACCAACCTTTGTCAGTCATGTTGAGAGCATGTCACCATCCATTTTGAATGATGTTGGGGGAATTCATATGATTGAGAAGCCTAGACGTGTAAGACATAAGCTCAAATTCCTTTGTAGGATTTGCGAAGGATATCACCTTACTCGTTTGTGCCCTGCTACTACTGGGATACTAGAAGCGTGGTCCTAACCTAGGGGCCCTTCAGGTCTTGAGACGTCTTTGGTTTCCCAACACTTTGTTTCTCCTGTGGTTGATACAGTGTTCATGTCGATGCAACTTCAGCTGAAACACCTCTTCCTTTAGGGGTTGATGCATCTCTTGACCTTGTTGTCTCACATCATGTTCAACCAACAGTCGTGTCAATGCAATCTTCAACTGACACCACTCTTATTTTTGGGGGTGATGCATCTCTAGAACTTGGTGTTTCGCATCCTATTCAACCAATGGTAGAAGAAGTGGTCGCGCCGATGCAATTTTTGGTCAATCCCGCTCTTCTAGTTCTAGTTATATACCTTCTATACCATGTTCTTAACATTTCTATCCAGGTACCTTATGAACAAGAGAGGGTTTTACTCTCTGAGAGTACTCTCCCTCTGAGTCTTGGAGAGATTCCCTTTGACTGGGATGGTCTTGTGGGGTATCAAATTCCTCCTCCTATGCCTTTTCAGGTAAGAGACATTCTTTGATATATCGTTGAGAAGGTAACCTCCACTAGCACTTTATCCTCCCAAACTTGGAAAGCTTTGGGTTTTCCCAAGCTTATGTCAGTTATTCGTAAGATGTTGACCTTCCACAAAAATCTTGCATGGGAGCCTTGGCCTTCCCCATGACATGCTGCCTAGAAACCCCCTAACAATTCTGATTTAAGCTATTTTCTGAACTGTCTAAAAAGTGAAAAGATTATCGATTGAATTTGTCTCTTTCACACTCGTTAATTCGATTTGAAAGGTTGCAAGTTTGATTTAAGCTCTTTTCTGACTCGTTTTCAAAAAGCGAAAATATTGTCGAGTGTTGGATGGAGGTTGAATCAGAAAGAAATGCTATTTTTGGAGGGGAAGCATGTAAGAGGAAAAAGACAACTGGAAGGAAAAGCAGCACGTGCAAGAGAGGTAGGTGAAGCGTGCATGCATGGAAGACCTAACAATGTTAGGGTTAGGGTTTTCGTAATGCATTGAAATGGCTAGTGAGCTGAGGATATAAATAAGTATTACTTAGGCAATGTAAACAGACACGCAAGAGGAGAGAGAGGAGAGAGAAGACACACATATAGGGACAAAAGAGAGAGAACTATAATAATTGTACAACTCATTAAGCTAGTGAGTTAAGGAAGGATGAGTGACTCGATCTCAGGGGTTAGATCACAGGCTGAGGAGCTTGGTGTGATATAGTCAGCCTCCCAGGGATCGAGGAGCCTGTGGGAAAGAGGGAGAAATAATATTGTAACCATGTGCGGCGTAGGATATTTCCAAACTATAATAAAAGATTGAGATCCATATCTTTGTGGATGTAGCCCAGGAGGGGGTGAACCACAGTAATATCGTGTCATGTAAATGAATGAATGTGTCTTTGTGTTTGATTAGTTGATGAATGTTAGATGAATGAGTAGCTAAGTATATATGGTATTCAACACGCATGCATTGAATGATGTAAATGTGTTGAACCTGCAAAGAATAGATCTAGTTAAACAATAATACACACATTTGCAGAGAGAATTGGAGAAAGAAGAAGAAGGAGAGAAAGAATGAAAGAATTCTCATTAACCGTATTCCACACTCAAAGAGTGAATAATTTACAATAGGTATAGGATACATGAGTAACTAATGAGCTATAGTGGTGGTATAGAGTGATCTAAACACACACCAGCAGTTACGGGAGTAAACTGCCACCTAGTCTAGTCTCTTAGAGAGTTACGGAAGTGAACTGCCACTTAGATTGAGTTAACTAGTCAACTAGTCTTCAATTAACTGACTGAACAAAGAGTAGTGAGTATTTTACTTGGGAAATCAAGGGTAATGTGTTAATATAGTGATTATCCCAAGGCAAGTGCGCATTAGCTGGTGTTGATCCCAATGTTGCATGGTGACAAAACCAATGTAGCATCTAAACTCAACTCAACTAGTCAAACTGAAGTGTCAACTGAAAGAGAATATTCTCCATGTGAAATATTCTCCCCTAAAATATAGGAGACTAGATAATGACTAATAAACAAGGAAAAACCTTAGGAAAAATAAATCATAAGTGTGTGTGAAGTAACTCCAACCCCCCCCCCTGAACATCACTATGTTGAAAATAAAGAATGGGTCCTAGTAACAAGGCCATGTTAGGTACCCAAATGCAAAATATACATTGAAATAAATGAGGAAAGAGGGAAAAACTCATGGGAAAACCCCCCCCTCAAATTACAACGCATAAAAAATGAGAAGGAACAAAAAGCAATTGCCAAGCAACCATGTCCTTCACTCCAAGAAGACCTTGCAATTGTGCAAGTTTGTGCTCGTTGAATATTTTGTTGAATATGTAGATGTCTACATGAATTTGATGAAGTAGATGCACCATTGATATGTCCACACATATCCACTTTCTCTTCTTGTAATGAAGAATATCCAAATAAAGTTTAGATGAAACTTTGAAAACCATGCGACCGTTTTCAGAAAAATGTTGAAATTTTGTTGATTTTAAAATGATCATAACTTCACTTCCCAGACTCCATTTCGGACGATTTTGTTTTTGAAATTGGATATTTTCCCGAGAGGAATTCAAATATCCAATTTGATCCTACAAATTGTGCTTAGAAAATATAAGAATTGAGTCTGATTTGCGCGACTCCCTTTTTGTCTCCTAAGATGCATGCATTGCGCATGGAAAAGTGTCTGCATGTGACTCCTGAGATGCATGCCATATATATTCCACATGAAATTCAGAAAACAAATCTGAAATGGAGTAGACATCATCTTCAATTAATGGAATACAAATTTGTGCAAATACTTTTGTAGAAGACTCTTCATAATAAGAGGCTTGATCTTCTGAGGGCTTCTCTTGTGGCTCTATCTATTCAACCTCCTGCATGAAATATTCACAATCTTCTTTATTCCCAAATAGAACCTCCAATTTGGTCCATAATTCATTTGGATTTGATTCTTGTGATTCTTCATATACTTGATGGAAAATTTTGGGAGAAACATACGTGTAGATACTTCCTATGGCCATATCTTGTCTATTGAGAAAGTCATTTTTCTCATCAGTGGAATCAGGCTCCACTTTTTTTTCCATAGTTATTTGGTACAAGCCTCTACATCTGAGATGAAGCAAATTATTTGGCTTCCACTCCAAATAGTTATGAGGAATGAGAAGTATTATCGGTGAGTAAAACATATTTTCCATCTTTGTTGCGTTCTTCAAACTTTAGTACCTGCAAAAATAATTTGGTGTAGCTTTTGCTTAGAATTCTGTCAGCTCTGATACCATGTAAATGTGTTGAAACTACACAGAATAGATCTATCTAAACAATAATACACACATTTGCAGAGAGAAATTGAGAAAGAAGAAGAAGGAGAGAAAGAATAGAAGAATTATCATTAACCGTATTCCACACTCAAAGAGTGAATAATTTACAATAGATATAGGATACATGAGTAACTAATGATCCATAGTGATGGTATAGAGTGATCTAGACACACACCAGTAGTTACAGGAGTAAATTTCCACCTAGTCTAGTCTCTTAGATAGTTACGGGAGTGAACTGCCACCTAGTCTAGATTAACTAGTCAACTAGTCTTCAGTTAACTGACTGGACAAAGAGTAGTGAGGATTTGACTCAGGAAATAAAGGGTAATGCATCAGTCTCGTGATGATCCCAAGGCAAGTGCGCATTAGTTGGTGATGATCCCAATGTTTCATGGTGACAAAATCAATGCAACATCTAAACTCAACTCAACTAGTCAAATTGAAGTGTCAACTGAAAGAGAATATTCTCCGGGTGGAATATTCTCCCCTAAAATATAGGAGACTGGATAATGACCAATAAATAAGGAAAAACCTTAGGAAAAATAAATCCTAGGTGTGTGTGAAGTAACTCCAACAAATGAATGTTATAAATAGATGTTAAATGGATTGAATAAATTTTACGGCACACAACCACAGATCTCGCTCAGTGTCAGGTTGCAAACATGTGAGTATTGTAGCCACCCATAGAGCTATCTCGGGTGAGACTGCGCAATACACTCTGTGTACTACGTTGCCTTCTGGTTTACCAGGGGGGGCGATAGTCTTTAAGGGATTTTTTTGGGAAGCTTCTTAGTTCTTAACCAAGGTCAATCTGTGACGGTCAATCAAAACTAGAATACCCATAAGGAATCCTCACGACCAATAGAAGAAGAGTAGACAAAGGATAAAGCCAAAAAATGGTTATGTTGTCGAATGATTAGAAGAGAATGGGATTGAGCGTATGAGATCTGTTGAAGAAGCATCAAAAGAATGCGGGATCAGACAACAAAAAGGTGAAAGAATGAGAATCTAAAAAGGGATGTTGAGACTATGGAATCCCACGAAGGCAGAGATAGAGAGCTCGTTGAAAACAAAGGAGTTAGAGTTTGCACAGAAAGATAACAGAAACCCGAAGTTAACACTGCGCAAATATTTGGACAAATACATATTCATCGACTTGCATGAAGTATTTTTCTATGATTTCCCACACATATTGCAGGAGTGGATCAAAAGATTGAAAGACAACCATCCTTTGAATCAGATCAAACAGCTAGAGTGGAATCCTGAAGAGATCGCGTAGCTACAACGAGTTGATAATAAGTTTATGTGCGAAGTATATTTCTGGCTAGAAAACATTGTTGTCAGATTTATCACAGAGTTTGCAGTAGATATAGCGTAGCTGAATAAGATTTCTTGAAGGGACGTCGAGGTAGGTACATCAGATCATTATATACTTCCATTAAGATATTACTACATAACAAAGGTGTAATGACGATGGAGTCAAACAGCTAAACTTCCCTGTGTGCATGGGGGAAGGGGGGAAGCACTGACACGAAAAGGAGAAATGGAAGCAGGAGGGGATAAAGGAAAGAAGGAGGAGTCCTTCGACCCAATTATGATGGACGAAGACCAGATCATGGCAGCAGCTTGAAAGATGCGCAGTGGAGTACCCTACTAATATAAGGTGAACACCAAGAAGAGAGTCGCAACCGCGAGGGAAGGCTTGGCAAGTGATGAAGAGGAGGTAGAGGATCTTCGGACTATGGATCAAATTGAGGAAATCCTGTGTGTGACATATCAGAGGAAGATGAGAGGTCCAAGAGCCGAAATAGAAGGCAACACTCCTATCCATATCAGTTTCAGCGTGGAACCCATAAACCCATGTGAAATTAACACACCAAGAAGAACACCACCATTTATACAACTGAATTTTGGGAGAAGGAAGACAGCAGGAAGTGCATCTACACAAGGAACAACAACTGGGGGAGCTAGTTCAGGAAGCAATAGTCAAGTATCTACACCGCACGAAGGTATTATTTCAGCATTTAAGATGGCAGGACATGATTCTACCATCAAGTTACCAAAATTCAAAGGAGAAGCATCAGAGGACCCAGAGAAGCACATGTTTATCTGTAAAAAAAATTGGGAAGCAAAACATATCAAAGATGAATACACTAAACTTGCACAGTTAGCTATCACATTAAGAGATCAAGCACTAGATTGGTATATGAGTCTAGCTATAAAAAGTCCTCCAGGGACAACCATAATGATTGGAGATATCAATAAGTTGTTGATAAATGAGTTCGAGAAGCCGAGTTCAGAGGATTAATACATGAACAAGATGATAGTTATGAGACAGAAACTCGGAGAATCTGCATGGGATATTGACCAGAGATTCAAACGAATGAAGGGAAAGCTAAAATACGTCATGACAAATATGCAGCATGGGCATCTGTTCGTCAATTCATTGTTACCACACTTGAAGTATCCACTGCGACAACAGAAGTTTCAGACGCAGGAAAAGGCTCTCTAGGTAGCCCTGCAACTGGAAGAAAACCAATATCAGAAGACTGATCCAGCCATCGAGGAGGTGGAGGATTTGAAGAACTTAACATTCCATCTAAACCAGAACAAGAACAAGGACAAAAGAGAAGTTGTTTGGTGTACCATATGTAGGACAGACAAACACCATAAGAACGAATGCCCAACATTCGTGCAGTACATGGCAGCGGGAATGCCAAATCCATTACCAATAGGAAGACTATGGTGTGAGATCTATAAGAAACAGGGTCATGATCCATACCACTACCCAATGATGCATAAGTACCAAACAGTACCAAAGAGATTGCATTGCAACTTTTGCAAGTCAGTAGGCCATGATGACAAAGACTGCAGAACCATGGATTTGATGAGGGAAAGAACATTAGATGCATACAGGGTTCAGGAAGAAATGATGACTGGGAAAGCCCCACCTTAGTTTAACCAAGTACCATTCCCGTACAACACTGCACAATAGCGGTATAACACTGCGCAACAATTGTACAACACTGCACGACCGCAGTATAATACCGCGCAGCCACACTATAATATCATGCAGTATAACCAGGTGCCTCAGTATAACGCACCACATTGGGATCGAGTTAGCTATAGAAAAAGAGGAATAGCAAGAGGAGGCTTTGGAAGAGGTAGAGGACCAATGGTATGTCACAATTGTCAACAACCAGGACACACGAGAATGTCCACTTCCACCAGGGACCTGTATGTATTGTCGCACATCAGATCATGACACGAAAGAATGTCCGACACTATTAGGGAAGATCCAGGAGAAGACAAATCAGAACAATCATAATGTTTAGTGGATTTTAGCAGAAGCAAGGGTCTGAAGGAATAAACATCAACATAGTTACACGGGAAGGAGCTAAAATAGGAAACGACGCAGTACGACAAGAGCCAGTGCAGCACCAATGGGTGAAGAAGAATGTCGAACCAAGGAAGCAGTTTGATGCGCAGAATGAAAATGAGATATTCAAGAAAGCCAGACAAGAATTCTTGAAGCCAGACATTGCATCGACGTCAATTGTGCAGCATAATAAGGAAGTACCAAAGTACGAGATGCATCCATCATTGGATCACACCAAAGAAACACAGCCCATGGGACAAGTAAGTACGATTAAAGGATTTTTTCAATCATGTGTAAAACTACTAAATGATCCATCCTCTGTTAAAGTATTACAAAATATTCTAGAAAGATGTAGCATAGAAGTAGAAGGAAAGATAGAGCAAAAAACAGTCAATCATTTACATACAAAGGAGGAGAACAAGTAGAGAATTCAGACTAAACGCCAACATTGGAGATTTCAACATGGGATATATTATATTGGATCTAGGATCTGAAGTCAATGTATTACCTAAGAATACATGGTCAATTTGGTAAGCTGGATAAGTATCTCCCATGAATGGAACTGCATCCGCTTCGATGGGTCCATCAATGGGTTATGGCTCTCGATCAGGGTATGAAACCGCTGGTGATGCCTCTCCTTTTGTTGTTCCTGCCTGTGCCCCTATGAAGACCTGGTGTTTTCACCTGGTCACAACTGGACTGGCATATGGATATGAAACCACTTTGAAGGTCAACCGAATTTGGGTTTGTATCAGATTTGTACGAGATAGCAGCCAATAGCCAGTGATCAAGGAAGGAGGGACTCCATATTACCCCCGGACGAGGCTTATGTGTATACGGAACCATTGTTCCTGGAGCCCCTGATGACATAGCACCCATACATTGAAATAAAGGCATACTGGCCATATCACTCCATATAATCGTAAAGGATCTCTAGGGTGATTTTGGGGGGGCTCCCCTTATTAGGGTGAGTTTTTGGAATAGGTGGTGGAGTGCTCATATTGAAAAGAAGAGAAAAAAGATGTAACAATTATTATTATGGATTGACTTTATCTCTCAAATCAACTTTTACTTCTGAAACATAAAATAAAAAAATAAATAAAGTATATTTAAATCTCTTTACGTAAAATTAAAATTGAATCAAAGTAAAAAGTGACTCACCTCATTTCAGATGTCCAAATGCTCAACCCTTTGAGAAAGCCAAAAAATAAGGAAGAGAAGTCCAGAGAAACTACAGAGATTATTCTGGGTAAAAAAGGTAAAAACTACATAGATTATTCATGTTCAAAACCTAGATATATAATCTTAGAAATAAAATATCTCCTAAAAAATAAATAAACAAATAAGTATTATTCTTGTTGAAAACCCTAGATATATAATCTTAGGAAAAAAAAAAAGTATTATTCCTGTTCGCAGAAATATAATTTCAAAACCGCATAAATCTACTATGCTCGTTCCCGCAAAGAAATAATATTCCCAAAAACACATATTGAAATTAACAATAAATTTATTATGAGTGTACATGTTTTCACACTTAATCAAATTTTATACACACTTTCTCCAAAAAATTAAGATAATTTATTACACTTGAAATTTTCTCCAAAATTCAAAATAATTTATTATTTAAGATAATTTATTACACTTGAAATTTTCTCCAAAATTCAAGATAATTTATTACACATTGAAATTGACAAATTTTATACACACTTTCTCCAAAGATTCAAAAATTCAATATAATTTATTACACATTGAAATTGACAAATTTTATACACACTTTCTCCAAAGATTAAAAATTCAATATAATTTATTACACATTGAATTTTTCTCCAAATATTCAAGATAATTTATTACACATTGAAATTGACAATAAATTTATTATGAATGTATAAATTTTCACACTTAATCAAAATATATACACAGTTTCTCCAAAAATTCAAGCCACAATAAATTTATTAATATACGAAGAAGAAGTGGACCAAATAATAACAACATCCATCCAAAATTTTATTTAATCCAGTAATTAAGAATGTTTATATTTTATATTGTGTGAAATAGAATCACATTAATTTAAAAATTAAATTACTTAAATATTATATAAAATGACATAAATATATATAAATGAATATTCTATGGAAATTAAATAGTTTAAATAATCATAGAATATTCTATTTAACAATTATAGAATATTCTTGATTATTAAATAGTTTATTTATTCTATCCAGGGTTTATCCATAGAATTTGTGAACCATTCATTGTTCAGCCATAATATAATCACTCTCTTCACATTGCAAGA
>ML778644.1:1667877-1696077 GCA_009831015.1 Picea engelmannii | reverse complement strand
GTATGTGTTTCATAATGGTATGCAGAATTATGATACTCAGTCAATGCCTTAGGTCTCTAATCATTTTTCTCATGGTATGCCAGACATGTCTTCACACTTTCCACCCTTTGTCTTGCCTCCTTATTCTCTCTCTCCATTTGGGGGGAGTCATATCCCTCAAACAACTCTTACAGTAGGAGGTTTGAATATTCCTTCCCACAAATCCACTTTTCTAGGAGCAAGTGCTCAACTGGGCGGCCATTCTACTTATTACACTCTGTCCACCTATCCTTCTTCCACTATGTCAGTTCCTACGAACACTTTTCCCATGGTGGACCTTCCTCTATCCTCTGGTGTTTCATCTGGGGGGGAGTTATTCTTATAGTATGGTCAACCCCCTTCACGAAGTTCCTTCGTCCGCGGGAAACATATATCCTCACATGAGTAACCCTTGTCATGTCGCTTTCTCTTCGCAAGTGGCTTCCTCGGTGTCGATGCCCTTACACCCCTTTATGAATTAGTATGGAGGAATATACTATCATATTGGACAAATCCATGGTGTATACCAGAACCCTTCTTGGCCTGCAATTTATCAAAACTAGTCTTTCCCAAAACCTTGGTCTCAAATGCCACAACCCACCACTGCCACAAGTCTAGTCACTGTAGGTCATACTGGAATTATATCACAAAATTTTTCTAGTCATGTTGGGTATTGGTCTACAACCTCTACATGCCATGTTGACAACTCACAACCAGTCGTTGCAAGTTATGCTAGGTGAATCACTCTAGTCACCATGAGTCATATTGGCTTCACATCTCCAACCTTTGTGCATCATGTGGGAGATGAACAACCAACCTTTGTCAGTCATGTTGAGAGCATGTCACCATCCATTTTGAATGATGTTGGGGGAATTCATATGATTGAGAAGCCTAGACGTGTAAGACATAAGCTCAAATTCCTTTGTAGGATTTGCGAAGGATATCACCTTACTCGTTTGTGCCCTGCTACTACTGGGATACTAGAAGCGTGGTCCTAACCTAGGGGCCCTTCAGGTCTTGAGACGTCTTTGGTTTCCCAACACTTTGTTTCTCCTGTGGTTGATACAGTGTTCATGTCGATGCAACTTCAGCTGAAACACCTCTTCCTTTAGGGGTTGATGCATCTCTTGACCTTGTTGTCTCACATCATGTTCAACCAACAGTCGTGTCAATGCAATCTTCAACTGACACCACTCTTATTTTTGGGGGTGATGCATCTCTAGAACTTGGTGTTTCGCATCCTATTCAACCAATGGTAGAAGAAGTGGTCGCGCCGATGCAATTTTTGGTCAATCCCGCTCTTCTAGTTCTAGTTATATACCTTCTATACCATGTTCTTAACATTTCTATCCAGGTACCTTATGAACAAGAGAGGGTTTTACTCTCTGAGAGTACTCTCCCTCTGAGTCTTGGAGAGATTCCCTTTGACTGGGATGGTCTTGTGGGGTATCAAATTCCTCCTCCTATGCCTTTTCAGGTAAGAGACATTCTTTGATATATCGTTGAGAAGGTAACCTCCACTAGCACTTTATCCTCCCAAACTTGGAAAGCTTTGGGTTTTCCCAAGCTTATGTCAGTTATTCGTAAGATGTTGACCTTCCACAAAAATCTTGCATGGGAGCCTTGGCCTTCCCCATGACATGCTGCCTAGAAACCCCCTAACAATTCTGATTTAAGCTATTTTCTGAACTGTCTAAAAAGTGAAAAGATTATCGATTGAATTTGTCTCTTTCACACTCGTTAATTCGATTTGAAAGGTTGCAAGTTTGATTTAAGCTCTTTTCTGACTCGTTTTCAAAAAGCGAAAATATTGTCGAGTGTTGGATGGAGGTTGAATCAGAAAGAAATGCTATTTTTGGAGGGGAAGCATGTAAGAGGAAAAAGACAACTGGAAGGAAAAGCAGCACGTGCAAGAGAGGTAGGTGAAGCGTGCATGCATGGAAGACCTAACAATGTTAGGGTTAGGGTTTTCGTAATGCATTGAAATGGCTAGTGAGCTGAGGATATAAATAAGTATTACTTAGGCAATGTAAACAGACACGCAAGAGGAGAGAGAGGAGAGAGAAGACACACATATAGGGACAAAAGAGAGAGAACTATAATAATTGTACAACTCATTAAGCTAGTGAGTTAAGGAAGGATGAGTGACTCGATCTCAGGGGTTAGATCACAGGCTGAGGAGCTTGGTGTGATATAGTCAGCCTCCCAGGGATCGAGGAGCCTGTGGGAAAGAGGGAGAAATAATATTGTAACCATGTGCGGCGTAGGATATTTCCAAACTATAATAAAAGATTGAGATCCATATCTTTGTGGATGTAGCCCAGGAGGGGGTGAACCACAGTAATATCGTGTCATGTAAATGAATGAATGTGTCTTTGTGTTTGATTAGTTGATGAATGTTAGATGAATGAGTAGCTAAGTATATATGGTATTCAACACGCATGCATTGAATGATGTAAATGTGTTGAACCTGCAAAGAATAGATCTAGTTAAACAATAATACACACATTTGCAGAGAGAATTGGAGAAAGAAGAAGAAGGAGAGAAAGAATGAAAGAATTCTCATTAACCGTATTCCACACTCAAAGAGTGAATAATTTACAATAGGTATAGGATACATGAGTAACTAATGAGCTATAGTGGTGGTATAGAGTGATCTAAACACACACCAGCAGTTACGGGAGTAAACTGCCACCTAGTCTAGTCTCTTAGAGAGTTACGGAAGTGAACTGCCACTTAGATTGAGTTAACTAGTCAACTAGTCTTCAATTAACTGACTGAACAAAGAGTAGTGAGTATTTTACTTGGGAAATCAAGGGTAATGTGTTAATATAGTGATTATCCCAAGGCAAGTGCGCATTAGCTGGTGTTGATCCCAATGTTGCATGGTGACAAAACCAATGTAGCATCTAAACTCAACTCAACTAGTCAAACTGAAGTGTCAACTGAAAGAGAATATTCTCCATGTGAAATATTCTCCCCTAAAATATAGGAGACTAGATAATGACTAATAAACAAGGAAAAACCTTAGGAAAAATAAATCATAAGTGTGTGTGAAGTAACTCCAACCCCCCCCCCTGAACATCACTATGTTGAAAATAAAGAATGGGTCCTAGTAACAAGGCCATGTTAGGTACCCAAATGCAAAATATACATTGAAATAAATGAGGAAAGAGGGAAAAACTCATGGGAAAACCCCCCCCTCAAATTACAACGCATAAAAAATGAGAAGGAACAAAAAGCAATTGCCAAGCAACCATGTCCTTCACTCCAAGAAGACCTTGCAATTGTGCAAGTTTGTGCTCGTTGAATATTTTGTTGAATATGTAGATGTCTACATGAATTTGATGAAGTAGATGCACCATTGATATGTCCACACATATCCACTTTCTCTTCTTGTAATGAAGAATATCCAAATAAAGTTTAGATGAAACTTTGAAAACCATGCGACCGTTTTCAGAAAAATGTTGAAATTTTGTTGATTTTAAAATGATCATAACTTCACTTCCCAGACTCCATTTCGGACGATTTTGTTTTTGAAATTGGATATTTTCCCGAGAGGAATTCAAATATCCAATTTGATCCTACAAATTGTGCTTAGAAAATATAAGAATTGAGTCTGATTTGCGCGACTCCCTTTTTGTCTCCTAAGATGCATGCATTGCGCATGGAAAAGTGTCTGCATGTGACTCCTGAGATGCATGCCATATATATTCCACATGAAATTCAGAAAACAAATCTGAAATGGAGTAGACATCATCTTCAATTAATGGAATACAAATTTGTGCAAATACTTTTGTAGAAGACTCTTCATAATAAGAGGCTTGATCTTCTGAGGGCTTCTCTTGTGGCTCTATCTATTCAACCTCCTGCATGAAATATTCACAATCTTCTTTATTCCCAAATAGAACCTCCAATTTGGTCCATAATTCATTTGGATTTGATTCTTGTGATTCTTCATATACTTGATGGAAAATTTTGGGAGAAACATACGTGTAGATACTTCCTATGGCCATATCTTGTCTATTGAGAAAGTCATTTTTCTCATCAGTGGAATCAGGCTCCACTTTTTTTTCCATAGTTATTTGGTACAAGCCTCTACATCTGAGATGAAGCAAATTATTTGGCTTCCACTCCAAATAGTTATGAGGAATGAGAAGTATTATCGGTGAGTAAAACATATTTTCCATCTTTGTTGCGTTCTTCAAACTTTAGTACCTGCAAAAATAATTTGGTGTAGCTTTTGCTTAGAATTCTGTCAGCTCTGATACCATGTAAATGTGTTGAAACTACACAGAATAGATCTATCTAAACAATAATACACACATTTGCAGAGAGAAATTGAGAAAGAAGAAGAAGGAGAGAAAGAATAGAAGAATTATCATTAACCGTATTCCACACTCAAAGAGTGAATAATTTACAATAGATATAGGATACATGAGTAACTAATGATCCATAGTGATGGTATAGAGTGATCTAGACACACACCAGTAGTTACAGGAGTAAATTTCCACCTAGTCTAGTCTCTTAGATAGTTACGGGAGTGAACTGCCACCTAGTCTAGATTAACTAGTCAACTAGTCTTCAGTTAACTGACTGGACAAAGAGTAGTGAGGATTTGACTCAGGAAATAAAGGGTAATGCATCAGTCTCGTGATGATCCCAAGGCAAGTGCGCATTAGTTGGTGATGATCCCAATGTTTCATGGTGACAAAATCAATGCAACATCTAAACTCAACTCAACTAGTCAAATTGAAGTGTCAACTGAAAGAGAATATTCTCCGGGTGGAATATTCTCCCCTAAAATATAGGAGACTGGATAATGACCAATAAATAAGGAAAAACCTTAGGAAAAATAAATCCTAGGTGTGTGTGAAGTAACTCCAACAAATGAATGTTATAAATAGATGTTAAATGGATTGAATAAATTTTACGGCACACAACCACAGATCTCGCTCAGTCTCAGGTTGCAAACATGTGAGTATTGTAGCCACCCATAGAGCTATCTTGGGTGAGACTGCGCAGTACACTCTGTGTACTACGTTGCCTTCCGGTTTACCAGGGGGGGCGATAGTCTTTAAGGGATTTTTTTGGGAAGCTTCTTAGTTCTTAACCAAGGTCAATCTGTGATGGTCAATCATAACCAGAATACCCATAAGGAATCCTCACGACCAATAGAAGAAGAGTAGACAAAGGATAAAGCCAAAAAATGGTTATGTTGTCGAATGATTAGAAGAGAATGGGATTGAGCGTATGAGATCTATTGAAGAAGCATCAAAAGAATGCGGGATCGGACAACAAAAAGGTGAAAGAATGAGAATCTAAAAAGGGATGTTGAGACTGTGGAATCCCACGAAGGTAGAGATAGAGAGCTCGTTTAAAACAAAGGAGTTAGAGTTTGCACAGAAAGATAACAGAAACCCGAAGTTAACACTGCGCAAATATTTGGACAAATACATATTCATCGACTTGCATGAAGTATTCTTCTATGATTTCCCACACATATTGCAGGAGTGGATCAAAAGATTGAAAGACAACCATCCTATGAATCAGATCAAACAGCTAGAGTGGAATCCTGAAGATATCGCGTAGCTACAATGAGTTGATAATAAGTTTATGTGCGCAGTATATTTCTGGCTAGATAGCATTGTTGTCAGATTTATCATAGAGTTTGCAGTAGATACAGCGTAGCTGAATAAGATTTCTTGAAGGGACGTCGAGGTAGGTACATCAGATCATTATATACTTCCATCAAGATATTACTACATAACAAAGGTGTAATGATGATGGAGTCAAACAACTAAACTTCCTTGTGTGCATGGGGGAAGGGGGGAAGCACTGACATGAAAATGAGAAATGGAAGCAGGAGGGGATAAAGGAAAGAAGGAGGAGTCCTTCGACCCAATTATGATGGATGAAGACCAGATCATGGCGGCAGCTTGAAAGATGCGCAGTGGAGTACCTTACTAATATAAGGTGAACACCAAGAAGAGAGTCACAACCGCGAGGGAAGGCTTGGCAAGTGATGAAGAGGAGGTAGAGGATCTTCGAGCTATGGATCAAATTGAGGAAATCCTGTGTGTGACATATCAGAGGAAGATGAGAGGTCCAAGAGCCGAAATAGAAGGCAACACTCCTATCCATATCAGTTTTAGTGTGGAACCCATAAACCCATGTGAAACCAACACACCAAGAAGAACACCACCATTTATACAACTGGATTTTGGGAGAAGGAAGACAACAGGAAGTGCATCTACACAAGGAACAACAACTGGGGGAGCTAGTTCAGGAAGCAGTAGTCAAGTATCTACACCTCACGAAGGTATTAGTTCAACATTTAAGATGGCAGGACATGATTCTACCATCAATTTACCAAAATTCAAAGGAAAAGCATCAGAGGACCCAGAGAAGCACATGTTTATCTGTAAAAAAAATTGGGAAGAAAAACATATCAAAGATGAGTACACTAAACTTGCACAGTTAGCTATTACATTAAGAGATCAAGCACTAGATTGGTATATGAGTCTAGCTATAAAAAGTCCTCCAGGGACAACCATAACGATTGGAGATATCAAGAAGATGTTGATAAATGAGTTCGAGAAGCCGAGTTCAGAGGATCAATACATGAACAAGATGATAGATATGAGACAGAAACTCGGAGAATCTGTATGGGAGATTGACCAGAGATTCAAACGAATGAAGGGAAAGCTAAAATACGTCATGAAAAATATGAAGCACGGGCATCTGTTCGTCAATTCATTGCTACCACACTTGAAGTATCCACTGCGACAAAAAAAGTTTCAGACGCAGGAAAAGGCTGTCTAGGTAGCCCTGCAACTGGAAGAAAACCAATATCAGAAGACTAATCCAACCATCGAGGAGGTGGAGGATTTGAAGAACTTAACATTCCATCTAAACCAGAACAAGAACAAGGACAAAAGATAATTTGTTTGGTGTACCATATGTAGGACAGACGAACACCATAAGAACGAATGCCCAACATTCGTGCAGTACATGGCAGCGGGAATGCCAAATCCATTACCAATAGGAAGACTATGGTGCGAGATCTATAAGAAACAGGGTCATGATCCATACCACTGCCCAATGATGCATAAGTACCAAACAATACCAAAGAGATTTCATTGCAACTTTTGCAAGTCAGTAGGCCATGATGACAAAGACTGCAGAACCATGGATTTGATGAGGGAAAGAACATTAGATGCATACAGGGTTCAGGAAGAAATGATGACTGGGCAAGCCCCACCTTAGTTTAACCAAGTACCATCCCCGTACAACACTGCACAATAGCAGTATAACACTGCGCAACAATCGTACAACACTGCACGACCGTAGTATAATATCGCGCAACCACACTATAATATCATGCAGTATAACCAGGTGCCTCAGTATAACACACCACATTGGGATCGAGTTGGCTATAGAAAAAGAGGAATAGCAAGAGGAGGCTTTGGAAGAGGTAGAGGACCAATGGTATGTCACAATTGTCAACAACCAGGACACATGAGAATGTCCACTTCCACCAGGGACCTGTATGTATTGTCGCACATCAGATCATGACACGAAAGAATGTCCAGCACTATTAGGGAAGATCCAGGAGAAGAGAAATCAAAACAATCATAATGTTTAGTGGATTTCAGCAGAAGCAAGGGTCTGAAGGAATAAACATCAACATAGTTACACGGGGAGGAGATAAAACAGGAAACGATGCAGTACGACAAGAGCCAGTGCAACACCAATGGGTGAAGAAGAATGTCGAACCAAGGAAGCAGTTTGATGCGTAGAATGAAAATGAGATATTCAAGAAAGCCAGACAAGAATTCTTGAAGCCAGACATTACATCGACGTCAATTGTGCAGCATAATAAGGAAGTACCAAAGTACGAGATGCCTCCATCGTTGGATCACACCAAAGAAACACAGCCCATGGGACAAGTAAGTACGATTAAAGGATTTTTGCAATCATGTGTAAAACTACTAAATGATCCATCCTCTGTTAAAGTATTACAAAATATTCTAGAAAGATGTAGCATAGAAGTAGAAGGAAAGATAGAGAAAAAAACAATCAATCATTTACATACAAGGAGGAAAACAAGTAGAGAATTCAGACTAAACGCCAACATTGGAGATTTCAACATGGGAGATATTATACTGGATCTAGGATCTGAAGTTAATGTATTACCTAAGAATACATGGTCAATTTGGTAAGCTAGATAAGTATCTCCCATGAATAGAACTGCATTCGCTTCGACGGGTCCATCAATGGGTTATGGCTCTTGATCAGGGTATGAAACCGCTGGTGATGCCTCTCCTTTTGTTGTTCCTGCCTGCGCCCCTATGAAGACCTGGTGTTTTCACCTGGTCACAACTGGACTGACATATGGATATGAAACCACTTTGAAGGTCAACAAAATTTGGGTTTGTATCAGATTTTTATGGGATAGCAGCCGATAGCTAGTGATCAAGGAAGGAGGGACTCCATATTACCCCCGGATGAGGCTTACGTGTATACAGAACCATTATTCCTGGAGCACCTGATGACATAGCATCCATACATTGAAATAAAGGCATACTGGCCATATCACTCCATATAATCGTAAAGGATCTCTAGGGTGAGTTTGGGGGGCCTCCCCTTATTAGGGTGAGTTTTTGGAATAGGTGGTGGAGTGCTCATATTGAAAAGAAGAGAAAAAAGATGTAACAATTATTATTATGGATTGACTTTATCTCTCAAATCAACTTTTACTTCTGAAACATAAAATAAAAAAATAAATAAAGTATATTTAAATCTCTTTACGTAAAATTAAAATTGAATCAAAGTAAAAAGTGACTCACCTCATTTTAGATGTCCAAATGCTCAACCCTTTGAGGAAGCCAAAAAATAACGACAGAGAAGTCCAGAGAAACTACAGAGATTATTCTGGGTAAAAAAGGTAAAAACTACATAGATTATTCCTGTTCAAAACCTAGATATATAATCTTAGAAACAAAATATATCCTAAAAAATAAATAAACAAATAAGTATTATTCTTGTTGAAAACCCCAGATATATAATCTTAGGAAAAAAAAAAAAGTATTATTCCCGTTTGCAGAAATATAATTTCAAAACAGCAAATACTATGCTTGTTCCAAACAGCAAAGAAATAATATTCCCAAAAACACATATTGAAATTAACAATAAATTTATTATGAGTGTACATGTTTTCACACTTAATCAAATTTTATTCACACTTTCTCCAAAAATTTAAGATAATTTATTACACTTGAAATTTTCTCCAAAATTCAAGATAATTTATTACACATTGAAATTAATTGACAAATTTTATACACACTTTCTACAAAGATTCAAAAATTCAATATAATTTATTACACATTGAAATTGACAAATTTTATACACACTTTCTCCAAATATTCAAAAAATCAATATAATTTATTACACATTGAATTTTTCAGATAATTTATTACATATTGAAATTGAAAATAAATTTATTATGAATGTATAAATTTTCACACTTAATCAAAATATATACACAGTTTCTCCAAATATTCAAGCCACAATAAATTTATTAATATACGAAGAAGAAGTGGACCAAATAATAACAACATCCATCCAAAATTTTACTTAATAACAACATCCATCCAAAATTTTATTTAATCCAGTAATTAAGAATGCTTATATTTTATATTGTGTGAAATAGATTCACATTAATTTAAAAATTAAATTACTTAAATATTATATAAAATGACATAAATATATATAAATGAATATTCTATGGAAATTAAATAGTTTAAGTAATCATAGAATATTCTATTTAACAATTATAGAATATTCTTGATTATTAAATAGTTTATTTATTCTATCCAGGGTTTATCCATAGAATTTGTGAACCATTCATTGTTCAGCCATAATATAATCACTCTCTTCACATTGCAAGACACAGAATAATAAATCTCTTTACATAACAATTTCTGAAGCATTCATGGTTGAATCAGAATATAACCACTCTCATAACATCGCTACAGCTTCACTCTCATCACATCGCTACAGCTTCTGTGGAAGCCAATTGCGATAAAAAAAAGGCGTCGCTACACCTTGTATGGAAGCCAATTGCGATTAAAAAAAAAGCGTCGGGATGCATTTCTCTGAACATTTCTTTCTCTGGAACTTGCAACGACTGTGCACAGAACAAAATGCAAATATGCTCCAAAAAAAACTGAAGGATGTAGTAAACGAATACCAGTATTTGTCGGCCTCGAATGCTAAGAGAATTAGTCGTTTCAACTCTTTTCTTTGATATGTTGTTCTACGTCGATGTTTTAATTTGTCCCCATTCACTCCTTTTGCATACTGTAACACTGCAAAACAATTCATGGCCGCTTCCATATCCCAACGCTGGCTTAGACTCCATTCTAGTCCGTTTACCCAATTTGTTGGATGAAGTTTATTTCTCCTCAGGTTATATACACATGAAAAGCTGAGGTCCGTGTTTAAAGCGTGGTAAGCCGTGTGTAAAACGTGACAGATAATAGTCTCCGACAATGAAAGACGGTAAGCCATGTGTAAAACGTGAGACCTCACATACGTAAGGCTACCACACATGCTAATCCGCGTCTAAAGCGTGGCAGGTCACGCGTATGACCGACGAAGGATTGTCTTTGCCTTTTACTTGTCCATGAGTTGAAATATATATATATATATATATATATATATATATATATATAAAGAAAAGCATGCCTGCATACTCTTTAAGAACTGCATTCCTCCGCCCCTTTACAAACTTACAAACCACTAGTAATACTGAGTTATAATAGATTTTTTTCATGCTATATTATATATATATTATTTATAAGTTTAAGTATTTATTTATTTATTTTTATTTTTATTTTTTTCCTTCGAGTTTGGGAGTTTAGGTTTTATTAACATTGGCTATCTACAAGTTTTTGGAGAATCCAGAATCATCATAGATTGGCTGAATCATAAAAGTAAATTGCATGTAATTATAGTGAAGTGTTGGAAAGACATAATCAGAGATCTCTTCAAAGCTTTCAACACAATCAGGTTCATTCACATTTTTAGAGATAACAATAAGCAGGCACACAATTTATCCAAGAAAGCTTTACAGAACTAAAAAGGAAAAATTGTCTACAACCAATGGGAAGAGGAGCATGAGGGCCTACATTATTCTACACTAATCTTGAATCTCTTTTGATGTAGTTTTTTTGGGTTGTTTGTTGAGTTTATTTTGTGAACTTTTTAGGGAAAGGGTTGATGGAAGGTCTTTGGACTATCTGTAGGTCATTGTAGACAGTTTTCTTTTAAGCTTATCTTGGGTTTCATTGTGGGTTGTTTTCTTTTTGGCTTATATTAATCAGCTCATGGTTATTTTACCTTTAAGATTGAGATTGGGGGAGCGAGGAGATTATACATGCTTATTTTTTGTTGTTATTTGTTTGAAAATTTTATATTAATATAAAAACAATTTTCTCTTAAAAAAGGTTTAAGTATTTTTTATTTAGATTTTTTAATAATAAATTATTAAGTATTTAGATTTATTACAGTTATCTTTAAAAAAAAAAAAAATTTATTAAAAAACATAACTTAAAATGTATACTCTTCCCCTGTTGTAGGAGAAGTTTTTAAGATTAATTTTTCTCTTATTAAAAAGTTAATAAAAATATGGACAGCTAACTTTTTTCTTCTATACAAAATTAAAAAAATTAATTAATTAAAAAGAAATTAACTTCATGTTTTCGCCACTCCAAAAACATTTATATATTGTATTTATTTTAAGATTTTAAACAATGGTGGTTTATATCCATGCAGTGCTTTATTCTTCACGGCTATCTCAATTATTGTAAGAGTTGTTTTCTAAGTTCACAACTTTATAATATGATATGGTAAAATATTTATACTATTTTATTTACTTTTATAACTTTATAATATGGTATAATTTTATAATATGGTGTGATTAGAAGGGATGGGCGTTTCTTAATGTAACATTTAATTTTTAATTTTCTGAATTAATTGTAATTAATTATAATTAGTGTTGGATTATTTATGGAGATAATAATTACTATTCTATGGTTTGTGAACAATGTAATTGTATAATTGATTAATAAAAGAGGGGCCAAACAATTGATTGAAGGGTGAAGCTCAAGTAGTAACCATGATACCATTCAAGGGAATAGTGAAGGGCCTAGAGGAAATTCATCATACTCAAGAACTTAAGCCTTCTTGATAAATTATATATTTTGAGAATAATCAAACTTTTCCATTTTTATGAATCCAAAGTAAAAATCAGTTAATGAAAAGAGGGTTGGTAGTTGAACAACCAACTACCTGCAATAAAGAGATATGGAGAGAGAAGGTTGGAAAACTGAAAACTATCATCCCAGGTAGACGGGACCACCTTTCACCCCACAAGTTGCTTCTGATAGAAGGAAGGGGAAAACATATCGAGAACGTTCTTGAGGGAAGAGAGGAGAAAATGCATGGAGTGGACTGGTACATCCATGGAAAAATGTGAACTGCCCAACTGCATGGAGAAACCTCAAAACAAAAAGTGATGGGCACACGGGTGATGAGTAGACAATGAATGCCAAAGTTGAAATGTAGAAGAGTCCATGAGTAAAAGAGGATGGAAATTTGAAAAAAGAGATAGAGCGGTGAAGAGAGTATTGGATACAAACCATGAAATTTGGGTAAAGAAAAACCTAGAAATCCAACATGTGCATAGAGGGATGGAGACTTGATGCTTGTTAGGAAAGGAAGTGACACTTAGAAAATGGAGGAAGTTGAGAGACTGCAGAAGAAGTGATTACATTCCCTCGTGCACTAAAGCCAATTGGGAAGGCATATTAAGATTTTGTGGAGGCCATGAGTTGGTAGGAAAAGAGGTTTTTTGCCAAGAACTTATGTGAATGAGAGAGGCCTTCACACTATCAAATTCCTATGAGGATGATTTTTTTCCTCTGGTGGTATCATGGTTTGGCACGAGGGTGGCTAGATCGTAGAGAAATAGTGCATCTGAGTCTTTGGTTGTGTAGAAAGGTGTTCACCCTCAATCAGTTGGTTTGGACGAATTTTTCTACAATAGATAAGTCTCCCTTGTACTCTCTTTTATGCTATGTAAATGTGTAATTATGCATGCTTGTAGAATCAATAGAATTGTATGGTTTTGAGTAATAACCTATAAGGAAAATGAACAAATGAACGACTGTGTTCCATGTGAACTTAGTAGTGTATCTATTGTATTTGTTTTTACCCATGAAAGGAAAGCATGTATCATGCCCTCTGCATGTTTTCGTTCCTTACTAGTTACTATCCCTAGTGATGTATGATGAATGAAGAGAATTGCTAGGTCTTGAATTCACAGTCTAATTATGGGTTGTAACTTCTAGTTACTTAACTTATGAGAACATGCTATAAAGAGAGCTTGGTCAGAGATCTTAAGACTCTAATAAATGAGTAAGGGAGGCATGGGTTATGCTCCTCATGTGTATAATGCCCTTTAGTAGTCTTGGCTCCCTGTGAAACCTACAAAAATGAGAGTTCTTGGCATCTATGTATGCAAGCTAAGTCTTATGCCTTGGGGAGGTGTTGTATTCCCTTTAGAGATTCATGTTGTGGGCACCCTAGTGTAGCATAAGGGATCAAGCCATTTAAAATTATGCGCAAGAAGAAGGGCTCCATATCATGAATATCTGAATGCGATGCTCATGGATATCTAGAGATAAGAAAATCCAGAATTTTCATATAAGAGAATTTACCAAAGTCCCAAACCTCGGATGCACGGATGGGAAAGGTTCCGACCCACCTTTCCCTTTTCAAATTTACGAATCAGAGGAGGTTTAAGGCACTTGTCGATGACGTCCCGAGGATGTAATTTGATAGGTGTCAATCAGATCTTCCAATGGGTAGTGAACAAGTGTTAATGTGGGATTGGAGTGGGTCTATAAGGGGACCTGTAGTCTCGATACGGTTGGGAGTGGAGGATAAATCTCAGTCATCAGATCAAGAGGATTTTGGGTCGCTTGATTAACCATCACAAGTGTATCTCGCATCCAACTCTTTTCAAATTGAAGTGACACTAAGAGGTCCCGGATCCCAGATACTCGGATGTGTTTAGCATGGGATTTCATATCCAACATCTGACCATTCGACATTTCAAACAATACAGTGCACATAATTTACATAAGTTGCTTGGGTATGTTGCATATTTAAATCAAAGTTTTGTTCCAGGTTCCGACCCATGAATGCATGTGAGCAAAAGAGAATGGGGCACATGGGAGTGACGTCAGGGAGGACATGTCGTTCCAGGTGATAGTCAGAATTCCATGGAGGATGATAGGTGTTTGCCTCATATTAGCGTAGGATGTGAGTGGGGCCCATTGTCTAGCATTATGCCCTTTGGTTTGGCACCCTTGATCTCAACAATTGGATCAGAGGGCCAATAGATCTTGGTAGTCCAATCATAGTTAGGTCTGAAATCTGAAAGTCGTAAGCATCTAGATCCGACCCTTTTCTAAGAAATGTGACAGTAATTGGTCCCTTATCCCAGATGTCCAGATGAAATAAGGTCCCAGCATGGGAAAAGGGTATCCGACATCCGACCATTAGGCCATTCAGACATTGTGGCACAAGGATTAATCCAGGATATCCTAGATACTAGATATAAATTGGATCTGTCAAGGTTCCAACGTAAGGTTCCATTAGAGGCTTGGAGGATGTGATGATTTCATCAGCCACGTATCGGGCCATGTCAGCTTATCTATACATATTTTCATAGTCATCTTCCACATGTTGGTGCCATGTCATTGTGCCATTCCAACCACATGTCTGGTTGTGATAGGAGGTGTCATGTTAGGTGGCATGCCACCACGTCAAGTTTATGTGTCTAATTGTGTTAGTTGGACATCCAAATCCGACCCTTTGTGTTAACATAGTTCTATGTACGTCCCAAATTTCTAGTTATCTCCAGGTTCCATCTTGAGGTGCGGATGTAAAGCTCAGGAGGGGTCCATGCCTTGGATATCCGGACCATCTGGCATACAGAAGAATTGTTAGTGGAAACCCTTTGGAATGTCTAGATGTCTGGATTCTCAGATGTGAAGTGTTCCACCAATCATGTTGCAGTGGTGTAAGCAATTTCCACGTTGGATGACATGTCCTAACACAATCAAAACACCTATCTATGATTTTGGATGGTAAGTGTGACATGGACCCACGTGGGCATGAGGTGGATTTGGTGGGAAAAAGCCTGAAATATTTAGGAGGCTATAAATTTTGATCCCAAGCTTGGTTTGGAGCATAATTACAATCGTTGGAAAGATATTGATGAGAAGGATTGGTTTATGAGCGCATAATTGGATTTAGAGGTGTGGTTAAGGAAGGTGGTTAGAGAAAGGAAAAGATAAAATTTGTATACCTCACCATCCTAATAAGGGTTAGGAGGTTGGGTGCATTACAAAGTGGTATCAAACCAGAGTTCAAACACTAGGCCTGAATGGGATAGAGAATAGTCACACGAATGGTATACCAAGGCTAAATAAGAGCCTACTGGAAAAAAATATGGATTAAAAGTTTATTTATTAGTTTCACAAGCTCCTTGAGAAGGAGTGCAGATCAAATTTTATGTTCAAAATTTCTTATCGAAGAAAATCAAACATGTTGATTTATTGTAGAAGAATTATGCCATGACCTTGTCAGAATGAGAAATACTCCTACAGGAATTTGAATATGCTGACAAGCATTGATGGTAAGATCTAAATGTGAATGGAAGAAAAAGTAGAATCTTGTTATAGGGTTGCATGAGTCCAAAGAATAGATGAGTTGGATTGTTTTACATCGGTTGTAATGATGTCTATGTGTATGGGATTGGTAGAGCCCTAACAAGTATTATTGATGCATATGTAAAATTCTAAGCCCTATATAAATCCTCATGCTTGGAGGGCTGATGGAAAATTTCTAAAATCAATTTATAATGAAAGAGACATGTTGTTGGTTATCCAAATTAAGTATAAGTAAATGGATTTTAAGAAGAAGGTAATGATGTGTTTCCTTCAATTGATGGGTTCCAAGGATGAATGCCATGCTCATTAAGATCCCCTTTAGTATTTTAAATAAAATAAGTCCCTTGGACTATTTTCATAAGGGAGGTAGGCTGCTAAGAGTATGAAAGTACTCAAATGTTGATGGGAGTGATAAATTGCACCCTTGGAAACCTAACATGGTTTGGGAATTAAGGCCCTCGATTTATGAGATAAGTGGTTCATGTTTTGAAATACTAAACACCTAATATGGATAAGAAACCAAAGAAATGGTAGTCCTTACTCTTGCTAACTATAATTGATAATACACCATGTCAATAATGGGACTTAGCAAGTAGCTATTGGAAAAGAGGTCAAGTGACATGGGCATATGAGAAATTTCTCTGAGCTCGTAGATTTAATGAGTAAATTTGTTTTTCCCAAGGAGTAATGTATGTATATATATTTTAACCTAAATGCATATCTATGCATGTGAATGCAAGAGGTAAATAGTTGGAATACGTATAGACTTAGAATAGTTTGTTGTTGGTTGTGAAATATAGTGTTGTGATGGATCATTTTGGTTATTAATGATCTGATAACAGGAAGAAAAGTTGACAACATAAAGGAAAATGGTGATGATACTATTTCTTATAGCCTTATGAAGATAAGGCGAAGGAAAAATGAGGTGCTAATCTAGAGTTTGGTAGAGAGAGTGCTTGGAGATTCTCTAGAATACCAATGGATTAGATAACATCCAAAGATGGATGACAACCATACATTTATGGCTTGGTATGCTCACATAATAACGAAAGGGAATTTAGGTAAGGATTCCCTGGTAAAGGCCTGCTGACTAAGAATGACTTGAGGCATGAAGAGAGATAGGGATTGGTACCTTCTATTCCCTGAGTAATGTTGTAATTACCTAGTGAAAATTTCTTATAAATATAATTCTTTTGTAGAAATTGGGCAAGAGAAGCCTCTTGCTAATTGTTGTAAAAAATTTTTTACAACATACTCATGAGTATCCATGTGATACTTTTCATGTGAGTGGTTGTAAGATCTCAGGGAGGTCTGATATTAAATTAAGAATGCCAATGAAAAAAAGGGTGCAAGCAGTGAACTTGCATCACACACACACACACACACACACACACACACACACACGTAAGGCATCAATTGAAGGGATTATAGAATTTCCTGGTATGAATGTAGGAGGTAATAAGTGGATTGTGAGGTGAGGTTAGTACTTTCCAGGTTTTTGGAAATGTTATGGATGCACAACTGACCCTACTTTGAAGGGTTTGATTGTTTTATTGAAATACTAGCTTGAGGGGGTGGTAAACCATTCCTCAGAAAGAGCTAGTGTAAAATGATGAAATAATGCTTTTTTGTTATGAAAAAAAGGCAATATGATTTTTACTTTAAATTTTACAAGAGAATGATTATGAATAATCCTAAGATATAATGATTTTAAATAGATGTGCATGTGAAATTATAAAGTTTACCAGTTGTATACATGCACACTATGTTGATGCATATGGTTAAAGTTCCTGAAGGCACATTGTGAATGCAAGGTGATAAAATATATGTACATGTTCAATTCATAATAAGAATGTGTGCCTATAAATTTTTATGAAGAATTAGGTAAATCTTTGAAATGATAGAGTTGATGCTAACTCAGGGATTGAGATCATTTCATGAGATGATGTATATGCAATAAGGAAGGTTGCATGCTAATTAAATTTCCATGTGATTAGGCTATGTAAAGACCCTGTCAGGAGAACAGAGCCATAAGATTTATGACTGCAGGAAAACTAGACAATGGGATGCAATTCACATTTGTATAAGAATCATGGATTACATTTTAAAAAGATAATGCATGTGTGGAAGACATGCAAATGAATATTAATCATTCTAATTTTATTTGGTGAATGAAGAATGCACTAGTTATAATTAAATCAAAATATTACTTTGATATGTTAGTGTGTTATTACATTTAGAGAAGGAGGATTCTCTAAATCAAGAAAGGTCAAGATGAACTTGACTAAGATTGCTCAATGAATGGAGCGGGCATGTTCAGAAAGAAAGTAGGAAGAATATGCAAAATAAGAAAAAGGGGAGAATTTTCCCACCCTAAAACTCTAATTGTTTAGAAAATTTATATGTTTTTTAAGGAAACCAATACAACTGGTGGAAGAAAAACTAAATCAATGAGGATGTTCAATGAATTTATCTGTGGATAATGCCAAGTTATGAAAATGGTAGAGAGGTCTTGGAAATAGTTTAGCTAAGATAAAATTTCCATACTATGTAAAAGAATTAGAGTGGGGAAATACCTTGATTCATCTCTTGTTGTTTGTTTATAACGCTCGAATGAGAAAAAGGGATATATGTAAATATCGCAGACATACAAATGTTTTATTTTTTATTTTATTTTTTATGGTTGGCGGAATCAGCAACTAGTTGGGCACGTACTCGCGTTACACGTGGTCGTGTTATCCAACTGCTACCACTATAACCTCCAGGCGTGGATAGCGGCCCCACACGTTACACACTAGATTAGTCTAGGGGATTTGAACTCGAGACTGCTTTGGAACTTCATCTTCACGGCACTTGCCAATTGAGTTTCTCCCCCGGGGACCAGACATACAAATGTTAATCACTGTGTGAAAGTAGAAAAGCTGAAATGTTTTTATAATGCACTAATAAACATTAAGGGTAATGTGATAGAGTGCATGTAGATATTTTGGGACATATCTAATAATGTTCTTCGATTTCAAAATTCTATGGTATATGCATTATCATTTGATATGACAATTGATATAAATTGTGATTATGATTTTTGTGTGTAGTGAAGAATTGGAATTGATTATGATATAGCTTCCAATGATGGATAACCTAGTGCAGATGATAGAGATAAAAAGGTTGATGATTGAAAGGATTTATGAAGGGACCTCATGATTCCTCAGGAAGCATCAAAATGATAAGGTAATATCAAGAAGATTGTTTGCAGCCAGACATATATAAAATTTATCATGCCCTTATAGAATGTGACTTGGAAGGAATTGGGTAAGAATTCCTTAAGGTGTGCCATACATTTTCTTATGATTGTGAATTGACTACATCTATGCCATTGGTACCTAGGTACGATATGAGAGAGGAAAGAAACTTTGGTGGAAAAAAATAGATTGAAATATTTGCAATGAATGCATAAATAGTGATGGCATATTTGAATTGGCTAATCATGAATGGGTAAATAGTTGTGCTCATAAGTAGCACATGCACTAAATGCATTGAGGAGATATATGTGTATAAAATAAGGTGGGTATAATAATACCCATTATGTAAGGAAATCCTTCATGTATCCCAAAAGATTTGTGGAAATGGTAGGGAGAGTAATTGAAGTAGCCATGAGTACTAGTACATTGGCTACCAATAAAGAATGAATGCTTGAATGCATTCTTGTGAAATTTTTAGCTTCATGTAACATAGGATGATTTGAGGTCATGATCAATTAGAGGAAGGAAACACATTCATGTTGTAACAATGGATATTAAGTAACCATGGGGTGAGAGTTGTTTTGAGTTCCAACTCACCATGATGGAGTACCTGACATGGAAATGTGGTAATCTAAAATAAATGCAAGGATGCATTTGGGAGTAAATGTGGCCATTGTCACATTGATTTTGTTGCATGAGAAGTGTAACGTACCCAACCACAAGGATGGGGAATGGTACATCAAAACGCCCACCAATAAGGCTTTGAAACTAACTTGTAACATACCCGGTACAACAAATACCAAAATGATTTTCCTGTATATTGATATGAAACATACCCATTTCTCGGGTACTTCCAGATTCGTCCTCTTAGACTGATTACGAATTTTCATTCCATTATTTAAAATAAAGAAACATGGATTAAACACATGCGATTAAAAATAACATGCTAATCCATCCAAGAAAGGAACATCGTGCCATGCAAAAAAAATAACCATCAATCATGCACACATAAATACATCTCAAAGATAAATAAATATGCAATAGAATATACATTAGACACAAAACATAGAGAACACTTATCTTTCCAAGTAAACATTCACCAACTGGTTGTAGACCAAGGACATTCCTCCCAACCATATACATTGATGTTCATTTACTCTCAACAATAGTGTCACCCCCGAGCCAGGGCTATGAATCCACAAGGATGGGTCCTAGTCCAAATATAAAAACACACAAGTTATCTTACATGCTCTTAGTTATTCCCAACCACACAACAAACCTAATTTCCAACTCTCTTCCCCTCTAGCCTAGACAACCCAAATAAATGAACCCCTTTATATTCCATGCAATCCCTTAGGTTGTTCCATTTCTCTCTAGGGCTCCAGTGCTACTAGTTCAGGAAATATCAATGTTGGAAACTCCAAGGATTCTCATATGTGGACATTTCTTTCAAAACTTCCATCAATATCATGCACACAGGAATCCATTCCCTCTTGGAATTATTAGTAATTTCTCACATCCATATAGCAATGGCTCTCTACCTCCAACCATTCATTTCCATTCCCATACCAAGAGCGCATGAATGAAATTGAATGAATGAATGATTAACAATGAATGAAGAACCAAATGAAAGAGTGTACGAGTGACTAACGCCCAATCATCCCAAGAGAGGGTTTATATAATTACTTGAACCAAGAACCACATGGCCTTCTGAAGAATCTCATGTAACCCTTTTTCTCAATTAAAACCAAGGTGGGTAAATAAAATATAATAAAAATACTTAGCTCCTTTATCCCCCTCTCTCGTGGAATCATAACCCCCTATCTCTTTTGTCCCATTCCATCCTGTATCCAGTGATGTATTTTATTAATATATTTAAAGTATTACATTTCCTAGGCACTCTAGCCCCTTTTATCTTTATTGTCTCACCAACCTAATTCACAATTATGTAATACATTCTATTCATAGGGATCAAAACTGGGGTGTTACAAGAAGTTTGATTGCATTATGAAAGTATTGGTATAGTAAAATAATGCATGTATGAGGAATGATATTATCATTCCATATCACATGATTGGTGAATAGAAGTGAATTTATTGCTAAAATGTACAATTTTAAGCTCAATTTGGGAGCCATTACTGGTATAAGATGTATGAGATACTAACAATTTGTTTGGATGTATGAGGTTGAAAATTGCAAGACGAACAATCTTAGATATGGAAGCAGTGTAAGTCCATAAGAAGGTCAATGCCCATTGTTGCAAAAATAAATACAAATAGTTGTGAGAAGGAATCTCATGCTTGTGGAAAAATCAGATTTCTTATAGGGAACAAATCTAGAAATTGATAAGAAATTGGAAAATATGTGGGGATAAAATTGGAAAAGAAATTTTGATTGAAATTTATGTAATGATATCTCACAATTTTTATATGGATGTGATACAGGCGAAATGATAGATCTATCCTAAAAGGATAGATTATGGCGGATGAATTGGAAAACATGCAAAGATGCCACTATTATGACATGAGAACCCTGTGATACGCCATGAGAACCTGTGATATTGTGGTATTGTGTAGAGTAAGATAGAGGGATGCCTCAGTTGTAATAATCTATGAGTATCTATACTATGTTGGTGCAATAAAGGCTTGGAAGGAAATATGTGAGAGATTGTGCAACAGAGAAGGGGATTCCTGAGCCTAGAAGGTGAGTGACTGTAAGGAAGAAGAGACTTGAATGGAATCACATGATAGCTAGGATCATGAGCACAGTGAGTATGTCAAATAAGAACAATGAGTTGGGTTCGTACATGGTATCCATATGGATGTAGATCCATGAATGCACAAATAAGTATTGTTATTGAAAAGTGCATTCTATCTTGAATTATGAACAACAATGAGATATTTTATGCATTAAAATTGGTTTTAATAACCTGCTTGTTGTTTGGTAATTGTTGTAAGCATATTGATGAAATTACAGAAGTCTGTAAATAAACTAGACTGTGAAGAAATGATTCATGTTGAAGTGGTTGGAAGATAAAGACATGGAAAGGAGTACCGAGGTGCAAAAGAACACTTAGGGAAATGTTCCTATTAAGGGGGAGGTGAATGTAACACCCCATTTTTAATCTTGAATTGATTTTAATTAATTATTATTAGTGTTGGTTTATCTCATCATGGAGATAATAATTGGCATGATATGGCTTGTGAACAATGTAATTGTATTACTGATTAATAAAATATGAGAAAAACATCTTACTCAAGGGTGAAGCTCAAGTACTAGCCATGATACCATTGGAGGGAATAGTGAGGGGGGATGGAGTAAGTTCATCATACTCAAGAACCCAAGCCTCATTTCTAAATTATCTAATTTTGGAATAATCAAACTTTTCCATTTTTCTGAATCCAAAGTAAAAATTAGTTGATGAAAAGAGGGTTGGTAGTTAAACAACCAACCACTTGCAATAAATAGATATGGAGAGACAAGGATGGAATCTGAAAACCATCACCCAGGTACAAAGGTACTACCTTTGACCCCATGAGTTCCTTTTGATAGAAGGAAGGGGAAAGTAGATTGAGAATGTTCTTGATGGAAGAGAGGAGAAAATGCATGGAATGGACTGGTACATCCATGGAAAAATTTGAGCCTCCCAACTGTATGGAGAAACCTCGAGACAAAAAATGATGGGATCATAGGTGATAAGGAAACAAGGAATGTCAGAGTTGAGATGTAGAATAATCCATGAGTAAAAGAGGATGGAAAATTCAAAAAGGATACAAAATGACAGAGAGTTTATTGGATGCAAACCGTGAAACTCGGGCAGAGAAAAACATAGAAATCCAACTTGTGCATAAAGGGTAAAAGACTTGATTCTTTCTATATAAGTAAGTGGCACTGATAAAAGGGAGGAAGCCGAGAGACTATAGAAGCATTGATTACATTCCCTAGTGCTCTGAAGCCATCTAGGAAAGGATATGAAGATTTTGTTAAGGCCCTAAGTTGGTAGGAAAATAGGTTTTCTGCCATGAACTAATGTGAATAAGAGAGGCTTTCACACTATCAAATTCTTGTGAGTCTAAATTTTTTCCCCTTTTGGTATCATGACTTGGCATAGGGGTGGCTATATTGTAGAGAACTATTGCATATGAGCCTTTGGTTGGGTGGAAAGGAATTCACCCCCAGTCAGTTGGTTTGGATGACTTTTTCTACAACAAATAAGTCTCCCTTGTACTTTATTTTATGATATGTAAATGTGTAATTATGCATGCTTGTACAATCAATATAATTGTATGGTTTTGAGTAAGAAACTGTAAGGAAAATGAATGAATGAACACCCATGTTTTTGATGAACGCAATAGTGTATCTACTATATTTGTTTTTACCCGTGAAAGGAACGTGTGTATGTTTCCCTCTACATGTTTGTGTTCCTTGTTGGTTACTATCTATGGTGATGTATGATGAATGAAGATAATTTATAGGCCTTGAATTCATAGTCTAATTATAGGTTTTAAATTATGAGAACATGTTATAAAGAGAGACTAGTCAGAGATACTAAGGCTCTGAGAAATGAGTAAGGGAGGCATGGATTATGCTCCATGTGTGTATAGTTTCCTTTAATGTTCTTGGCTCCCTATGAAACCTACAAAAACAATATTTCATGGCCTCTATGTATGGAAGATAAGTCATATGCCTTAGGGAGGTGTTTTCTTACATTTAGATATTTGTGTCGCATGCACCCTGGTATAGCCCAATGGCTATGAGCGTTTAAACTTATGAACATGACAATAGATATCGACCATCTGATCGTAGTGAAGTGTGAAATCTAGAAGTCATAAGCATCTGGATCCGACCCTTTTATAACCAATTTGATAGTAATATGTCTCGGGTCCTATATGTTCGGATGAGATCAGGTCCCAGCATGGGAAAAGGGTATTTGGCATCCATCCATTAGGTCATTCATACATTGTAGCACATGAATTAATCCTAGATATCAGATATAACTTGGATGTGTTGAGGTTCCAACACAATGTTTTGTTAGAGGCCTCGAGGACATGATGACATCATCAACCACATGTCAGGCCATGTCATATTATCCATACATATTTTCCTAGATAGTTTCTATGTGTCGGTGTCTTGTAACTCTGTCATGATAGTCACATGTCTGGTTTTGATAGGAGGTGTCATGTCAAGTGGCATGCCATGTCAATTTTATGTGTATAGTTTTTCTAGCTAGACATTCAAATCTATCCCTTTCTGTTAGAGATCTATGGAGGTCTCAGATACTTGAATTTACAGATATCTCCAGGTTTCATATCGAGGTTTCAATGTAAATCTCAGGAGGGTTTCATGCCTTAGATATCTTGACCATCCAACATCCGGAAGAAATGCTAGTGGCAACCCTTTGGGAAGTCTGGATGCATAGATTCCCATATGTGAAGGGTTTCACTAGTCATGTTGCAGTGGGGTTATAACTTTCCATGTCAGATGACTTGTCCCGAGACAATTAACACACATGTTTACCATGTCGGATGGTAAGGATGACATGGACCCACGTAGGCATGAGGTGTATTTGGCATTAAAAATCCTGAAAGATTTAGGAGACCATAACTTTTTATCCTAAGCTCGAGTTTGATCATAATTACAGTCATTCGGAAGCCCTTGATGAGCAGGAATGGTTTATTAGAATAGAATTGGATTTATAGATGTGGTTAAGGAAGGCAACTAGATAAAGGAAAAGAGAAAATTTGTACACCTCACCATCCTAATGAGGGTTAGGAGGATGGGTGCGTTAACCTTAACATAACTATTAATTGGTTACAAGGTGAGTATACATGTTTTCTTGGAATTTCCCTTTTCCTCTATGAGATGTATTGTATGGGTGTATGTGTGTCAAAAAATGGCCTTAGAATTGTTTCTTTGACTATATAATATTCTATCCACTTGTGTGTTATTCCATGTTCATTGTTCGTGTTGATTAACAACATATAAGTCCCAACATACCATGATCCTTGTATAGATGATCCTACTAACATTATAGTTGATTAAATAGAGGATGAGTGTGCTTTCTTTCTTAGTGTTCCCCTCCTCCTCTATGGGACATGTTTTGTGGGTCACTATGTCTCAAACAACAATGGGATCCATTTATCTTGTGGTGTCTTTGAATTTTTTCTGAGACTATAAAATCTTCTATCCTCATATGTTATCTTACATTGGTTGTTGTGTGGGTCAAATTAATCATCTTGTGGCATATTTAAATTGTGTCTATGACTACAAAATATCCACTGCTCTTGTTTGTACGTTATCCCAATTCACATTGGTTGTTGTGTGGGTGACTACATGTCAAACAACCATGGGATATGCTTATTTTAAGGCATCTTGGAATCACTTTTATGACCATAAAATATTCTCTCTTAATGTGTCTTATCCCACATTGGTTGTGAATTTTGATCCATGACAAAATATAAGTCCCAACATACCATGAACCTTATGCCAAAGGGGGAAGCCACAAGGGATTGTTGTCTCTTACTAAGATAATGGTTGATTGGTTGCCAAGTGAGTTGTATGCTTGTTTTCTCAACCTTCCCTCATCTATGGGACATGTTGCGTGGGTGTAAAAAAAAGTGGGATACACCTATCTTGTAGCATCTTGGAATTCCTTCTATAGTTATAAATTTTCTTCTCTCTCTTCTCCTTTTGTGTGAATGTTATCTCACATTGGTTGTGAGGGATAGTCTATGACAACATATAAGTTCCAACATACTATGATATTTATCTCATTTGTAGTAGCAACAAAGGAGTGGTATAGCCTTGTAACATAATGGTTGATTGGTTTGAGGGATGTATTCTTTCTTTCTCTCTCTTCCTCTCCTCTTTTACGAGATGTGTTGTGTGGTTTCTTGTGTGAAACAATAACCAGATACACCTATCTTATGGGTTATTAAAATCAATTTTATGATTATAAAATATTCTCCTTTTTTCTTTATGTATTTCAAACTCATTTTCATACTTTCACTTCAAACCTTCATAAATAACATTTAATGAACTAATGAGGAAAATATCAAGGAAAGAATAAGTTTAAAGTATTATGAAAAATTAACACCTTTCAACAAATCTCTCAAAGAGAAGAGATATAAGAATTTATATTATATAAAAATCTGTGACTAGTTTTAAGAAAGTAAGAAAATGATGCAAGGCACTCTGAAATTGCATGATATAGTAAATATATGTATAAATTCAATAAGAGTTTAAGAAGATACATGAAACATTTTAAATGTAGATGATTCTTTAGCTACAAAAACATAATCCTCATTCAGATCATTTCTTTCAAAATTAATAATAGTAGGATCCTTATCATCATAACATAGGCTCTAATGCTTCCTTCCTTCTATTTTTCAATTTTCACTTGCAACTCTATGTGACTAATTTCATATGTAAAAATTGCTTCCTGGTGATCTAATAGTAGAAACCTAGTTGTTATCACTAAACAAATTTACACTGAAATTATTGACTGAAAACATTTGCAGCAGAAACACAAAGATTAGAGATGAATGATCAATACGCATGAGACACAATTTCAGTTCTTTAATCTTGTTAACATCATAAATTCTAAGGAAAAAACAAACCCTCCCAACCAATACAATGTCACCAAAATCTGAGGGCAACCTTGTCCTCCAAAGTCACCAAAACTGAGAACAACCTCATTCTTCAATAACTATACAAATCAGAAAACTAAACCTCAACAATATCCCTATGAATCTCCTCTGCACGAGAAATTGTTGTAGACCTCCTGTACATCCCGCTGACATCACCCGTCATCATGTATGGATCTATACCTGCCCAAAAAATTAGATATGTGATTCATCTTACTGGAAATCGACATATATACATTGTTTGTTGCCCTACAAACTGTGTATACCCTATACATGATTCATCCTTCTACAACCCGCATATATATGTGCTTCTTCCTCCTGCAAACCATGTATTTTATGAAACATTATCTCCACATATGCGACCTTCTTCGCTTCTCTCTTCAGTGTTAGAAAAACAGGATCGCGGAGCAATAAAATAAAACAAATGCAGAAACAAAACATAGAAGACACACAATACAAGAGAGACACAGATTTACGTGGTTCACCCAGTGTGGGCTACGTCCACCAGAGAAATTGCCAGGTCCTTCCTTTATTATTATCCAGCAAATGAAGGGATACAACCTACAACAAAACCCGCTATAACTTACTCTTCTTTCTCTCACAGTCTCCTCTCTCAGAATACAATATTCACCATCAACCATAGTCGTGATACATTTCCCTCATAAAAGAGGGTTGACTTATAGGGCTAAAAACCCTAACATAATCTCTACCGTTAGATCTGTGACCTTATAATGAATGGTCCATATTTACAATGAAATTACAATATAAATTTACAAGGCAATTTTTGCATCAGGGGACGCTTCCCTCGAACCCCCGTTGGGGGCCCGCTTGCCCCCAGACCCCCCAGCCGGGGGGATAGCCCCCCTGGACCCCGCAGAGGGTGTACCCCCCCTCTACACTCCCCTATGTGGAAGAGTGTACATACTTTTAGGGTGTAAATACTTCATGGGGTATCAACACGGCTGAAAGCAAGGACCTCTGAATCAGGAAGATAATCAGGCTCCACAACCAACAATCTCCCACTTGGAGATTGATCTCAACAACTCCACCACTGCTGTATATGCTGGACTCTGAACCTTCTTGGACCTGGAAAATTTCTCATTTTCATCTTCATTCTTGAAGACCAACTGAAACTGAGTAGGAACTCGGTTTCTCCCTGGTTACTCCCTTTGTTAACATGTCTGCAGGATTCTGGCTAGTGTGTATCTTTTCCAGCTTCAATGTTCCATCTTCCAAGGTGGATCATATGAAGTGGTACCTCAACTTTACATGCTTAGTCTTCAAATGGAAGGCTGAGTTCTTTGCAAGGTGAATGACACTCTAACTGTCACAGTACAACCTGCTATTCTCCAGCTTCTTTCCCAATTCCTCCATAAACCTTTGTAACCAAATCATCTCTTTACTAGCCTCTGTAGTAGCAACATACTCTGCCTCTGTTGTTGAAAGTGCAACAACCTTTTGCAGTTTCGAAATCCAACTTACTGTTGT
>ML778644.1:1632696-1658600 GCA_009831015.1 Picea engelmannii | reverse complement strand
GCATTGGAAAATAATATGTCAAAAACCCATGTAATCATGAAAATGGTTTATGTAAGGGTGTGGGAAAGCGAAATATGGTTAAAAGTGAAGTGAAAGTGAAGTGAAAATGTTGGTAAAAAGATGACACTTTGGCGACTCAACACGGGTATCCCAAGATTTGAAAGGAAAGATTGGAGGTTTTAAGTCACAAACTCACGAGATAGCGAGATTTAGCTGACCTCGGAGGAAGATTACTGTGGATACAGATTTCCCGATAGGGAAATAGAAGAACCTCTAAGTTCTTCGGGCCGAGAAGAAGAAGGTCCTGTGAGAGCGGACGTGCCTGGGTGGCGAGCCGTCTACGTCAAGTGGTATCAGAGCATAGAAAAGTTTATTTTCTTTCTGTAGCAGAGAAAAAAAGGAGAATTCACCATGCCGCCAAGAAGAAGAGGTAGACAATCACCCGATCCAGAGGAGGAAAGGGAATTGTCCAGAGGAAGGGAATTGTCCAGAGACAGAGGTAGGCCGGTGCAGAATCCAGACATGGAAAGAGGAATGAGAAATCTTCGTGCCAGAATGGAGGACATGGAGATAAGACAAAGGCGAAATGCCGATGCAGGAGATATTAGTGAATCCGAGGATGAAGGTGATGCTGGACATGAAGAAGAAGAAATCCCAGCGGAAGATGCAGCCAATGAGCATTTAATTAAGGCTATCGCTCGGATGAGTTCGAAAACAAAGATGGACATTCCAGCTTATGAAGGGAGTCTGGATGCAAAAGAGCTGCTAGATTGGATTAGAGCTCTTGACACTTACTTCGATTATGAAGATATCGAAGATGATAAAAAGGTCAGACATGCCGTCACAAGATTAAAAGGACATGCATCCTTGTGGTGGGATGAACTACAATATGACAGGCATTGCCAAGGCAAGCAGAAGATTAAGAGCTGGGACAGGATGATTGCAAATATGAAGGTGAAATTCATTCCCAGGGACTATCAAATTTCTCTGTTCAGGAGGATGCAGAACCTGAGACAGAAGATGATGAAAGTTAAGGAATATACTGAGGAATTTTATAGGTTGAATATCAGGGAAGGTCATCGGGAAAGCAATGACGAAAAGGTGGCCAGGTATATGAATGGCCTGAGATATGAAATTCAGGATGAATTAAATATGGCAACCATCCGAACTGTGGAGGATGCTTATCAATTGGCTCTGAAAGATGAGGAGAAGCTGAGCCGTAAACAAGGTCAGAGGGGCCGAGGCAGGTGTCATCCCAAAGGCAAATCAGTCACCTAAGATAAATACCAGAAGCACAAAGAGGAATGGAAGAAACCTCAGGAAAAGGTTGAAAGAGGTGGAACCTCACAGAGAAGACCATATGTTGAGCAAAGAGGACAACAAATTGAACAAAGAGGAGGATATGATAATAATGATAGGTTTCCTCATACCAGAGGTAGAGGAAGAGGAAGAGGTGGAGTAATCACATGCTTCACATGTGGAAAGAATGGGCACAGGTCGTTTGAGTGTCCAGAGAGGAAGAAAGAAACTGGAGAGACTCACATCGCTGAGGCACAGAGGCGAGATGTTGAGATAGAGTATGTTGAAGGCGGAAGATCGCTAGTAATGCGGAAAGTTCTTTTGATGCCAGAAAAGGAGATGGAGAATTCAGCGCAGAGGAACAGTCTTTTTAGGACTGCTTGGAAGACCAGGGATAGAGTATGCAAGGTCATTGTGGACAGTGGAAGCACCGATAATCTCGTTTCAACCGAGATGGTAGAAAAAATGGAGCTGGAGACAACTAATCATCCAAGTCCATACAAATTTTCATGGCTACAGAAGGGACATCAGGTAAATGTCACTAAAAAGTGCTTAGTTGACATCAATATAAGAGGATATAATGATAAATTTTATGTGATGTTATTCCTATGGATGTCTGTCATTTATTGCTAGGTAGACCATGGAAATATGATAGAAATGTAATTCATGATGGGAGGAAAAATACATATACCCTGGAAAAGAATGGGAGAACTCATATGTTGTGTCCAATTGAAGATAAAGAGGTGAAGTCGGAAGCAAGCAACAGAGTACTTCTCATGAGTGGGAAGGAACTTCTTACGGAAGTTAAGAAGAAGGAGGATCCACAATTCTTTGTGGTCAGAAAATCGAGAATTGTTCTGACTAGCACAAGAGTGGATGATTTTCCAGAAGAAATTCAGGAACTGCTGGAAGAGTTCGTTGATATTGTAGTGGACGAATTACCTCATTTGTTGCCACCAATGAGGAGCATGAGTCATCATATAGATCTCATACCCGGAGCTAGTTTGCCAAATAAAGCCACGTACAGGTTGACGCCGTAGGAGAATGAGGAGGTTAAAAGACAGGTCGAGGAGTTGTTGGACAAAGGTTTGGTCAGGGAAATCTTGAGTCTGTGTGCTGTTCCAACAGTACTCAGTTCGAAGAAAGACGGAGGCTGGAGGATGTGCACTGATTCAAGAGCGATCAACAAGATAACCATCAAGTATAGATTCCCATTGCCAAGGATGGATGATCTGATGGATTGCTTAAGTGGGGAATTTTTTTTTTCAAAGATAGATTTGAAGAGTGGATATCATCAGATTCGTATGAGAGAAGGTGATGAATGGAAAATAGCATTCAAGACAAATGAAGGTTTGTATGAATGGCTTGTCATACCGTTTGGCTTTACGAATGCACCAAGTACCTTTATGAGGTTGATGAACGAAGTCCTGAAGGAGTTCATCGGGAAATTTGTCATCGTGTATCTGGATGACATATTGGTTTTCAGCAAGACAAAGGCTGAACATTTAAAGCATTTGGCTATTGTGATGAAGAGATTACAGCAGGAGAACCTGCTGATAAACATGAAGAAGTCCTCATTCATGAAGACATAACTCATTTATTTGGGGTTTGTTATATCTACAAACGAACTGAGGATGGATCCAGATAAGGTGGAGGTAATCAAGAGTTGGCCATCACCGAGGAACGTATTTGAGGTGAGGAGTTTCCATGGACTGGCTAGTTTCTACTGGAAATTCATCAGGAATTTCAGTGGAATTAGCACAGCAATGATGAACAAAGTGAAGAAAAGACATAAATATTTTCACTGGACTGAAGAGGCTGAGAAGAATTTCAATGTATTGAAACGAAAGATTACAGAGCAACCAATTCTAGTGTTGCCAGATTTTCAGAAAACATTTCAGGTGAAATGTGATGCAAGCGGGTTTGCCATAGGAGCTGTCTTGAGTCAGGACGACAGGCCGATTGCATATTTCAGCGAGAATCTGAATGAGGCAAAAGAAAAGTACTCCACATATGATAAATAATTCTATGCCATCATACATGCATTGAAAAAATGGAGGCACTATTTGATTCCAAAAGAATTTGTTTTATATAGTGATAACCATACATTACAATTTGTGACTCAATAGGAAAAGTTGAATCAGAGGCATGTTAAATGGGTAGAATACATGCACAATTTCACTTTTGTGATAAAACATATTTCTGGTACTGCTAACAAAGTTGCTGATGATTGGAGCAGGAAATGTTTGTTGTTGCAGGAGTTCAAAGTCAGGACATTAGGCTTTGATGATCTTAAGGACATGTATGTAGATGATTCAGACTTTAAGGAAGCTTATGAAGCAGCTGAGAATCCAGTTCTCAGAGACAGAAGCCAGTGGATAGAGTACGTGATCTAGGATGGATTGTTGTTCAAGGGTAATCAATTGTGTATTCTGAATTGCTCCATGAGGGAGAACTTGTTGAAAGAAAAGCACAGTGGTGGATTGGTAGGACATTTTGGCCATGATAAGACATTTTGAAAAGCTGAGAAAGTCATACTTTTGGCCAAGGATGCGGTCAGAAGTCAAGAGGTTTGTAGACAGATGCAGGATTTGCCAGCATTCAAAGGGAAGGAAACAAAATGCAGGGTTTTATCAGCCATTGCCCATACCTGAGAAGCTGTGGGATGAAATTAGCATGGATTTCGTATTGGGATTGTCGAGGACACAAAGAGGTGTTGATTCCATCTTTGTGGTCATTGATAAGTTTTCTAAGATGGCACACTTCATTCCATGCCAAAAGACCGGCGATGCGACTCACATCGCAAATTTATTTTTTAAAGAGATTGTTCGACTTCATGGACTGCCGAAAAGCATAGTTTCGGACAAAGATACATAATTCATAGGCCATTTCTGGAGAACATTGTGGAAGAAGCTGGGAACTAATTTGATGTTTAGTTCTTCTTATCATCCTTAGATGGATGGACAGACAGAGGTAGTCAACAGAAGTCTAGGAGATTTTTTGAGGAGCTTGGTGACAGAACACCATAGCAGTTGGGATAGCATATTACCGCAAGCAGAGTTTGCTTACAATGACTCAGTAAATCGGAGCACAGGGAAAAGTCCATTTCAGATTGTATATGGAATGCAACCAAGAGGAGTTTCTGAACTGAGGGATTCAGAACAGACTGCGACTAGCAGCGCTAGTGCAGGAGAATTCACTGAAGCGATGAAGGAACTTCACAGCTAGGTGAAGGAGAGACTATTGAAGTCAAGTCAGGAGTACAAGCGCAGAGAAGATCAACATTGGAGACAACTTCAGTTTGAAGTTGGGGATCTAGTTTTGGTGCATTTGAGGAAGGAAAGGTTCCCAAGATGAACATACAACAAGCTGAAGATGAAGAAAATTGGACCATGCAAGGTCTTGAAGAAGATGGGACAAAATGCTTATGAAATTGAGTTACTAGATGGGATCGGGATATCTCCAATATTTAATGTTTCAGATTTATATCCATATAAAGATGATGAAGCAGGAGTAGAAGGTGATGATCAACCAGAGATCTAGTGGCAGAAGCAGATGCCAGTTGCAGAAAAGCCACAGATGGAGCAGATACTGAATAAAAGAGTGGGTAAGAAAACCAGAAGGAAAGAATATTTTGAATATTTGGTTAAGTGGAAGGGACACCCAATTGAAGATGCTAGTTGGGAGGACGAAGCAGAAATTTTGAAGCATGGACATACCGTGCAGGAGCTCATGGACAGGATCCCATCCAAATTTTCAAGAGAGGGAGTATGATGCAGGAGCATCCCTCACGACAAGCAAAACCAACGTGGAAGCAGAAGCCAGCTGGAAGACGTCCAGCGCAAGTTTTTGAATTTTTAAATTTTCCCTTGAAGTTGATGCGCTAAATATAAATGAGATCATTTAATTTAGGTGCCTTGGTAAAAATGTAATCATACCTTGAGCCATACACTCTCGTTTGAGATAAACAGAGGCATTTATAGTAGTAGTTGCAGGTAGATAGAATTGAATTCTTAGATTAGACAGTTTTAGAGCGCAAGAGGGAAAACCGAATATAGAAACCCTGATTTGTATCATTGTAACATTTGAGAGAGCAACAGGAGGAAGAAGACTCTGGAGCATAGGAGAATAACAGAGAGTTGTAGAAGAACACCCATGTACAGATCTTGAATTAATAGAAGAAGTTGATTCAGATTCATGGCTGTTGTGTTATTCTCTGTGTATGTGTGTTGAATGCTCTGCTTATGAATATTACTTCCTGTTATGCATTCGTTATTATGCTATGTGTATGATTTCATGTATCGAGATTGAAATATGAGAGGAAGTGAGGTGAGTTACAATTGTTTCTCCCTTGAGAAAGGATTCTTGCAAGGAGTGCAGTTGAAGTCGTCTGCAAGGAGTGCATTGACAGAAGGCTCGGGAGTTAAAATCTTGTTCTCAATTCGCTCGGAAGAGAAAAGTGGGTTGCTAGAGCCGTGCAAGGAATGTGCAAGATAAGAAGAGTCTCAGTCATGACACTGAGTGAAGTATTGAAGGACTACTACTATGAGCATACGCAGAGTCAAGGAAGCTCGAACAGTTGAAGTGTTCGTAGGTTTTCCGCAAGGAGTGCGTGCAGAGAATCTCGTTGAGGGTGAAGTGATTTGGAAAATCTCAGGAAGGATAGGCCTCTGAGTCGCTGAAGATCAACGTAGATAAGCATGACTTGAAGTCAGGAAGAGATGTCGCAGGTTGGAAAAAAGGTGAAGGAATCTCGTGGAGAGATACCCTTTTTCATTTCGTGGGTTATACAAGGAAAAAAATGGACGGTCGAAATCTCCTGAAGAGATTTTGTGAGATTTTGAGGATCGTTATATCTTGCAAAGGTGCGAGGAGGTTACAGTGAGAAGATTCCGAAGGGTTTGAAGTGGCAAGAAGCTGAGAGTTGTCCATCTGAGGAGGACAGGTGGCAGATATCGGTGATCTCGCGAACTCGGGAGTTCGCAGGTGGAAGACCCAAGTATTGGGTACTCCAAGTTGTGAGTGGCGAAGTGGCGAGATATTTGGAGTCGCCCATCTGAGGAGGACATGTGGCAGAGATCGGTGATCTCGCGAACTCGAAAGTTCGCAGAGTGAAAGCCCAAGTATCGAGTGTTCAAAGTCGCGAGGTGCGAGGATGCGAAGCGGCGAGAGATTTGTAGCCGTCTATCTGAAGGGACAGGTGGCAAGAGATTAGGAGATCTCATGAACTCGGGAGTTCGCAAGGTAAAGGCCCAAGTATTGGGTGTGAAAAGTTGTGAAGCGAAGAAGGAGTGAGAGGATCGTAGCCGTCCATCTGAGGAGGACAGGTGGCGAGAGATCGAGGGATCTCGCAAACTTGGGAGTTCGCAGGTTGAGAGCCCAACATTTGGTCACTCCAAGTCGTGAGGTCGCGAGGAAGTGAGAGAAGGACAACCGTTGGATCTAGAACACAAGAGGACCATTGGATCTGCGCGAGGGATCGTGTCTCGAGACCTCGTAAGAAAAGGTTTGAGAATTTGGCCGTGGGGATCGTGAGGTTATGAGATAGCGATATCCCGACAGCTGGAGCAGTGTGGGCCATAGTGGGTCGTGAGTGGAATACAGGTGGCACAAAGGATTTGCGAGTCGCGAAGTGCCGAGGAACTGAGACTTGTGTGGATGCTGAATCGTGAAGGGCCGAGGAGATGAGGTTCACGTGGACGCGTGACAGAGTATAAGGTGGGACCGTGCATCTCGGGGACTTGTGGACTAGGAGGGTGAAAACTCGACGGTTCAACCGGCAAGGTTGCGAGGTCGTGAGAAGCGCTAACAATTAAGCCTAGCCCACGGTTGCATGTGGAAGGAATTATACTCGTATCACCAGATTGGGTATCGCAAGATAGGAAAGGAAAGATTGGAGGTTTTAAGTCACGAACTCGCGAGATAGCGAGACTTAGCTGACCTCGGAGGAAGATTACTGTGGGTACAGATTTCCCGATAGGGAAATAGAATAACCTTTAAGTTCTTCGGGCCGAGAAGAAGAAGGTCCTATGAAGGCGGACATGCCTAGGTGGCGAGCCATCTGCGTCACTTAAGCCCTATTGATCGCTCAAATTTCTCCTTTGTGGGAATACTAAGTTTGAACTCTATGGAAGGAGGTATCCTCCTTCAGAGATTTCACCTATGTGACCAAGGGCTCATTCCCACAGCCTTGAAAAAGTCTCGGCCAAGACTCAATTGTGTAACCACGAGAATATTTGGATGTTCCATATGAACAGGGTCTAGGAACCTTGCGCTAAGTCTGAAAGGAGCTAGCTCTTGATGGATTCAGAGCTTTGTGAGCTCAAAGTTCTCGGATGTCAAAATTCATAATTGTAAAAAATACTCGAATGTCAAAGTCGCAAAAGGTTGTGAGTCATTGATCTAGGGAGTTTGTTGGGGCCCTTTCTCGATCCTCCGATCGTCTAGTGGAAGTTTTCACGTATGGTACTTCGGTGAAGTTCTTCTTCAGGATAATGGAGATTCTATAACATCAAACTCCCTGAACTCCAAAGTTACGAAGTGAAGGAGAGTCATAGATTTGGGGGAGATATTTAGGAGACCCACCTACCGTCTGATCATTCAGGAGAAAGGACCCGCACAAGGTACTTTAGCAAAGTCCCACTTCGGGAAACTTGAGTGGCAGTGAAGCCAAAACCCCAAAGGCCAGAGCTGTGAAGTGACTAGGACAATTGATCTAGGGATCCATCAGGTTCTCACCTAACCGTCAGATCTATGATGAATTCAGCCCGACGTTAACCGCTTCAGGAGAACAATGATGTTGTAACATAAAAAATCTCTAAGGTTGAATTCGCGAAGTGAATAAGACCATATATATGGGGATACTTTGGGTCCTATCCTAGCCATTGGATTTACGATGTATTCATCCCAACATTGACTTCTTCGAGAGAACAAGGACGATGTAGCATCAAAACCCCCGAAGGTTGAAGCTTCAAAGTAATGTGGACCGTGGATCTAAGAATCTGTCAGGACCCCTCTTGACCATTTGATCATGGGGACGCGTGTATCACGATGAAGAGCACGTGGGAGCCCATGTGTTGAGTGGTGACATTTCCAGGTGTGGAGACCTCATGATATGGGTAGGGAACGATGGTGGCCCGAGGAAGGTGCCACATATTCTTACAAGAGTGTTTTGGTATGACATAAGTCCCTTTAGGAGTGGCCAAATAGTGGGAAGCATAAGACCCTTTGAGTGGAAGTTACGTGGACATCCTCAGACCGTTAGATCTATGCCGAGGTCATCCCAGCCTTGACCACTTTGGAAGAATAGGGACATTGTAACGTTAAATCCCCCGAATCCTGAATTCATAAAGTAATGAGGCTCGTCTATCCTCGAATCTTTCGGGATCATTTTTAACCATCAATATATAGGGGACGTGTGGCGCTAGATCCTTTAGTTCAAAGACTGGGCCCTCCTGATAATTTGAGGTGTGATGAGTCGATAAGTTCTGAAGCCTAAAGTGACGAGAGTCGTTGATTCGAGGACACCTCAGGAATTTTCCTCACCGTTAGATCTAGGTTATGGTTAGCCTGGCACTGACCTACTTTAGGGGCAAGGAGATGTCTATATCATGAAATCCTTGAATGCTGAAGTTAAGAAGTAGCGAGGATCGTTGATCCAAGGGGTACATGGACTACCCTTGGCCGTGAGATAGAAAGGCATAAAGGATGATCAGTCTGGAGTGACGTGAATCAGTGATGTCACCTAGGGTGACGTGGAGCCAAGTTTGACGCACCACGTGTCACTCAGATTTGTGTGTATCACATACCTTATATACCCATGGAAATGTGACACATGTCATCCCCTGACCCTTACATGTGTCAATCCCTGGTATGAGCCACTTAGCCAAAGTGATTGGTAGAGTGACAAAAAATCTGGGAGTCCGAGACTTAGAGGCTTTAGAGGATTTCAGAGTGGTATTGTAAAGGAACCAAAAGGCCCAAAGGCCGGAGTCACATGGAAAGTTTACGATACTTCGGAAGTTCAGTATTTTGGGTGGTCTCATGCGAAGATAGAGAAGAGGCATAAAATGTTGAAGTGATGAAGTGTCGAAGTGTCAACGCACTAAAGCGTCGAAATCCCTCTATCGCTAATATTATAGAGGAATATTAAGTCCATACCAGAGCTCGAGTTTGAGCATGAAGGCAGTGATTGGGTAGTGATGGACGAGAAGGACATGATAGAAATCCAGGATCTAAGATTCGATATAGTTAAGGAAAACGAAAAATGATGCCCCTCCACTTAAAAGAGCATCTAGGGGTCGTGTGTGTTACAAATTGGTATCAGATCATGGTTACAACATTTGGCTTGCTTGGTCTCATGAAAGAGTTGAGTGATTTTGTTCTTAGGCAACTTTAAAGGAGAGGGCATCCTACCCTACCCTATCTAGTGAAGCATGATTTATACATAGGCTTGGATGGGCTAGAGACCAGTCATAGGACCGATATACCAAGGTTAAGATGATGTCTATTGAAAGGTAATTCTACCCTTGGAAGAATGTTTATTATTTTCATTAACTCCTTTGAGGAGACAGACTACGGATTGAAACTGTGACTTGGGAATTCCTACTAAATTTCAACAAAGGAATTATATTGTCCCTTTTTCAAAGTGATAACTACTTTTACAGGAGTAGGTATATGATGATAAACATTAATGTTGATACTTGAATGTGAATAACTGGGAGTGGCAGGGTTATGTCAAGGGAAGCTTATTCCCGAAGGATGGATAACCTAGAATTTGCAACATTGCCTCTAAGCATGGGCAGTTGGAGCCTCGTGCACTGATGATGGATGATTATATATTGGTTGAAACATGCAGTAGGGATGATCCATTTAAGCAAGATAAAGAGGAGTCCTTTGGGACTGTTGCTAATTCCCATAAAGAGAAAAAAGTGAGATGGGTAAGTGATCCATATCATGAGCTCATTGTTGTGCAAAATGCGTAGTGGCATAAGTACTTGTCTAGGCATGAAAATTCTATATGTGAATGTGTTGTAGTGCATACGATGAATGATTGTTGTATTGTAAGACCTATAGCTGGTCTGTATGGGTCAATAATGACCTAATGACATCCAGGGAGTTAACACACTGAATAAAAATGATTGCTAGGGTAACCCAGTAAGCAAGTAAAAAGGATCTCCTTGATTGAGGGATCTGTTGATCAAGACCAGTTGGAAGCCAAATTGGTTGTCTTGTTACCTTGGTCATGGTTTTAATTTCCCATATTGTATTTATAAGTTGGGTAATGTTCTATGGAAATTAAGGCAAGAGTGTTTTCTTGCTCTCTGTTATCGTGCAAAAGAGAGAAAAGTAACCTTTGTTGGTTATTATCATGAAGAAAGGAAAACATCAGTATGAGTTATGACTGTGAGATTAGTCATGTAAGTGACCATAATCTTTAACTAAAGAACACTAATGATAAAACTAAATTACCAAGGTGAATAAAGAGGTGAAAAAGATGCACCTACATATACACACATATGTGTTGTTGGCCCTTGACCAAGCTTTGAGGAAACCTTGTTCAGAGTTGACCCACTTTTGGACGTCGACACGATGGTCGAATATGGAGCACCTAGGTGGCGCTGAGATCGTGGATCTCACCGATTTTGCGGGCTATGTGGACCCAGTAAGGGGTCCTCTAGGGTTTTTGTAATGGGTTATGGGATGTCATTCCATGGGGTTTTCCCATGTTAGGCCTTATTGTAAGGGATTGTAAAAGTATAAATAAGTAAGAATGTATGGTAGAAGTAGATAAGCTAGCAAGAAAAGAGTACTGGGAAGTGGCTAAGTGAAAGTAGTTTGATTGGCTTTGTGCAAGGGAATGCCTATGTGTAAGGCTTTGTGCTTGATAGAAAGTTGGCTCTGTGCCTTGACCTAGTTTTGGAAGGAGGATCTGATGCTTAGTGCAGAGATATCTTATCTGGTGTGAAGCTTGACTCTGTGGCTTAGTGCACAGGAGTAACTGAATGTAAGAGATTGATGAATAATAAATAAGGCAAAGCAATTGGTGGACGTATCCCCACATTGGGGTGAACCATGTATATCTTATGTCTTTGGTGTGCTTTGTGTTTTGTTATTTATGTTATTTATTTTCTTAGTGCCTTTATTATCATGTATGATAGATAGATCTATTGTTTCTTAGTGATTTACTTGTGTTAAGGATGAATGGATGCTAGATCTAACTTATAATGCTAAGTGCTAAGTGCTCATGTTATATGATCATTTATTGTTACTGTGTTGATCTATATTTATATCTGTGCACCAGCTTAGTTACAAACACCTGCATCCTATAACCACCCCTGTTTCTACCTCGGGTGAGACCTCACCTGCTTCACAGTTGTTGCCGAAAGGGCCAATAGTCGGATTTTTGTTGGTGCGTTGTTAAGAGTTGAACCCTGGGTATGCCCCCATGCAACAAATGGTTCCATTGATGGGCCCTGAAACTGCGATTGCTGGGAACTGAAGTAAAGAAAATAGAAGCTCTATGTGTAAATATGTTGTTGAAGTGCGCAATAGTCAACTTGAATTACGAATATTTGTTCTAAGAAAGAAATCTGATCCGAAGAAAAGAGATAAGATTTGTTCTTTGACAAGAGAAAGATAACTGAATTTTTTTTCTTTGAAAGCATGAACTTAAGTATGTTTAATAGATTCTATGCTAGTCTGAAGGATAAGTCATAGTTGAAATAAAGAGTTGATTTTAGTGAAAATGAAGAAAGATATGTTATTCCTATGCATAGAAAGAGTTTTTGGACTAATCAATGGATGTAGGAACCTAGGAATTTTTTTTCCAGATTGCAGATCCAACACTGTGATCCTAGTATGCATTACAGAAGAGGTTGGGGAATGTTTAAAAGAAAAAGAGGATTAACTTTGTGTTATAATTATAGAATGCTGGGACATATTGCTAAGGAATGCCTTGGCGCAAGTCTTATTTGTCTCTGTTGTAAGATTGTTGGTCATAAGGTTGAGGATTTTCCAAGGATGATTGCTAAAGTCGAAAGGATGAACGCAAGACAAGAAAACTATGAAGAAAGTCAAGAGACTAAGGGCATGTTAGGAAGTCATAAAGAGAAGGAATCAGAGAAAGTTCAGGCTACATTAGTATAGTTGGAAGAAATGATGGATGTTCATAAAGATGTCATTTTACCAGAAATCCTGAAAGTAAAAAAGTGCATAAGTGAAAGAATAGAAGACTTCGACATAGAGTGTGTCTTGGATGAAGAAACACAAGTGAATATTATGACAAAAGACACTTGGGAAATTTTGGTAAATCCTATTATGGTACCTTCATTGGGAAGGATAGGCTTGTTGAAGGGTAATATGATAACTTTATGTGGAAGAGTTACTAATGTACCTATTATTGTTCATGGAACATCGACTGAAGAGGAATTTGAAGTCATTAAGTTTGTTGGGGACAACACCCCTTTCCCACTTTTGCTAAGTAAGACTTGGATTGAGAAGGATCAGATCAGAAGGAAAGTAGAGGAAGAAGCTACTGAAAAGAAAAAGAAAGAACTAAGGGATTTCATAGCTAGAAAAATAGATCGACTAATAGAAGAACGAGAGGATAAGTCAAAGCAACAGAACAAAGTAACAATGCAGGAGAAACATAAAGCAAGATAATTAGTTGTCAAGGTTGAAAGAATGCAAGAAGGCTTGAATAACCTATCTATGCAAGAAATAATTATATCCACCCAGGAAGCATTAAGAGAAGGGATATTAACTTCAGACCCTTTTAGGGCACCTCAACAGTGTGAAGCCACTGCGCTAAAGGAAGATAAGAGTAAGAATGAAAAGAGGATCCCAGAAACCAATAGAGAGAACCAGATCATAGGGAAGAAGGCAAGGAAGCTCAATAAAAAGAAAGCTAATTTGGAAAAGCTACAAGAAACTATAGAGAACAGATGGAAGACTTCGCAAAATGGAACCTCACAAGAGGCAGGTTCACAGGTTTTGAACCTTGCTGGAACAACAGGACCGCGTAGAATGGGACTTCACCCTGGAAAAGTTATATGACCTTTGGAGGCACCCTGACTGTTAGAACAATGCTTCGGAATGGCTAGAAAACGCATTTATGGACTGATGGACCGCTTTTGGGATGTTGATACCTTACCATAATGGACAAATTCACATTGATGGAAGCACTCATGGCCGTTGGAAGAATCAGTTATGGTGCCCCACTTATTTAACTCATCGGTCGTTGCGTCGGGACCACTTTTTTCTACCCATGATTAACTGAGCTAACAGAGAATTGTCTAAGTGTCGAGCTATGTTATCTAAATTTAGATCTCGTCGTTTATTTGTATACCTCGCCTGCCCATTCGTCTACCCGGACCTGTCTGTTTAAAAGTGAGAATGTCAGGCCTAGTGAATTAGAGAAGTCTATCGAGGAGGTCCTCAAGAAGCTAATGGCTGACAGACCATTATCTGAAGGCATCCGGGCATCTTTGACTAGGGGACTGCAGGTTTCCCCTTCAACTAGACATCATTCTGGTCAAGTTAACCCCACGAATGAGCAGCAAAGTAAGCATCATGACGATATGGACAATGTAAAGAAGATACCGTCGATCCTACCTAAGTATATCCCACCCTTGGCTAGCGTCGTTAGCCACGACAACATCCCATGAGATTATGAGTACACCTTGATCACCACAGACATTCTGAAAGGAATACACATAGTTGGAAGCCAGTTAGGAAAGATCCCGCTACTAAAGAACAATGATTTCAATCTAGGCGATAGTAAGAACTATGATATCCTAGCGCCCCACTACTACTTGATGAAGTCAACTAGGAAGAAGCCTCGCCTCATCTTGCAGCCATGGATTAAGGGACTGGCGTAGTCCACCGTGCTGAACGTAATGAAGATTCCCCATTTCGGCCATCACTAGGAGGTTAACGCTTGCGTTAAACTCCTCTTGTCGTGATATAATGGAGTATACCTTTGGCTTGACTGAAGGATTATTTTTTATTCGGTGCTGATCCACCAGATTACAAGCTTAAGTATGAAGGGACCTGATTCTCAACAATTTTATCCAGGGAAGGCCTTAGACTGTTCCCTGGCACAGCGCATCAAAGAAGCTTATGGAGAAGTCAAAAAAGGAAAGCAAGGTTGCAAGGTAGCCTCTATAAAGGATGGCACGATGCGCCTCACTTTCCAACTCATAGCTAGAAATATCGAAGAAAGAAACACCCCAAACAGGTCACTGGTTTTTTGGTGGACCTCACTAGAAAATGTGTGGAGGGAATGCAGATGAACTGGGCGAGCTACCTCATCGATGAACTAGAGAAAGATTGTTGTGAAGCCCAGTATTTGGGATACGAATTCCACTACAATTGGCTGATCATTTTGATCGCATTTGTCACTTGGAAAATGCCTAAAGGAGCCACCTTCCCAGAGATTGAACCCTCGGAGCCGTTGGCCGCTAGGTTTTCAACCTTGTGGTACACCAACGACATGATGAAGTAATGGGAGTCCAATGTCGTGTTTCATGCATACTATCAATAATTGAATGTTTCCATTGAGTCCTTTATGTGCATGACACCGCACACCTTACACCAGTACTGACCAATAGCAAAGTTCCATGCAGATCTTCATTTCATATACATCACTACGCGGAGAGATGAGAACAAGGAAGAACTATAGTCATACTATAAGCTGACAGATGAAGACATGGATAATATTACAAAGTAATGGCTGGAGGAGTTCCTTATACCTATCGTTGATGCAGAACACTCTGACACTGACACCATAGGAAGCCCCATGGTCACCTAGGTCGAGCATGTCGGACAGTCCAGTGGGACGAAGAAGAAGAAAAAGAAGGAGAAATTCCAGGATATAGAGAACGATGAGGAGGAAGATGCTTCTAAAGATAACGAGTCTGGCTTGCTAAGAGGAGGAGGAGAAGATGAAGAAAATGGACAAGGAGGAGGGGATAAAGGAGAAGAACAAGGAGGAGGCAAAGATACATCACCTAAAGACCCCCATACTGGAACAACCACACCATAGAAGAGGAAGGTTTCTCCAAGGAAACCTTCATCAAGGAAGAAGACGCACATTAATAATCCCCAGTTGGAGGCCATGCTCATGAAGGATGATATCATTATGGTTTGCGGAGCTATGGAGGACACTTTTGAGGACATATTGCAGAGATATGGAGAGAAGAAGGAAGATCTATATAGAAGGGTTGAGAAGGAATTGAATGAAGTACATCAATCTATTTGGTTAATCCACGCATTGCCTACTATGCCTTCCTCGTCACAGATTACAGAATTGGGGGATGAACTAGCCCAACTGAGAAGACTTGCAGATGCTACAAAAGATCGACTTCATAGAATCCAGGAAGAAAAGGATAAGACTATAAAATAATTGAAAAAAGAGAAATATGAAGCCTTAGAACAATTATGAGTAACATAGTACAACCTAACTACCTATGAAAGTGAGAGAGAAGAGTTTCAAGTGATGCTCTAAGAGGAAAAAACCTAGCTATAGAGAGAAAAGGAGAAGTTGCTCATAGAATGGGCCACTGTCAAAGAAGTAGTGAGTACAACATGTCACTCTGTGCCAGGCTTGGCACAAGAGGTGAAAGGATCGGTCAAGGCTCAAGTGGTGAAGCTCGTTGAGACCCTCCAACAACTTCAAGCAAGGATAACAGAATTGGAAACCCAAGCAGTACCGAGCACTTCGCAGGAGGTGTGTGACTAGAGGGAGGAGACCGATGAGAAAAAAATTGTAAGAATCATATCCCTCGCCTCAGAATGAAAAAAACTGAGTGATAGAAGCACACAGACATATGGATGCCTCACAGAGGATCCCACGCTAAGGAAGTTGGAAGCACAGTTACAGGAGGCATAGCAATAGGCATTTTCAGTACATGAACAAATGAAGCTACTCACTACAGTATAAAGAATGAAGAGATCCCATGAGCAGTACGCAGTGCAACAACAAATCACTACCCTCCAGAGAAGGGTAATGGAAGTCATGCAGAAGCTACAACTTGTGTAGGAGGAATCCTGCCAGATGTTTGAAGAGATTGATGGACAGGGCTCACAATTGGACCAGGTGGTTGCATCAGTATAACAACGCTTGGAAGGTCCTGTTACAAAGCAAACGATCTAGGAGATTAATGAGTAGGAGGCTTAGGCGAAGCAGCAAGTCGAGGTAGCTCGAGTTAATTTCGAGGCCTTCGAAGTAGCGTTGTCCAGACCTGATTGACTCGGGACGAGTCACAGGTGAGTGTTGGGGGCATGTTGGCCCTCGACCAAGCTTTGAGGAAACCTTGGTCAGAGTTGACCCACTTTCAGACTTCGAAACGATGGTCAAAGATGGAGCACTTAGGCAAAGCTAAGATCGTGGATCTAATCGATTTTGCGGGCTATGTGGACCCAATAAGGGGTCCTCTAGGGTTTTTGTAATGGGTTAGGGGATGTTGGCCCATGGGGTTTTCCCATGTTATGCCTTATTGTAAGGGATTGTAAAATTATAAATAAGTAAGAATGTATGGTAGAAGTAGATAAGCTATCAAGCAAAGAGTAGTGGGAAGTGGCTAAGTACAATTAGTTCGATTGGCTTTGTGAAACGGAATGTTTATGTGTAAGTCTTTGTGCTTGATAAAACGTTGGCTCTGTGCCTTGACCTAGTTTTGGGAGGAGGATCTAGTGCTCAGTGCGTAGATATATTGTCTGGTGAAAAGCTTGACTCTATGGCTTAGTGCACTTGAGTAACTGAATGTAAGAGATTGACGAATAATAACGAAGGTGAAGCGGTTAGTGGATGTAACCCCACATTGGGGTGAACCACATATATCTTGTGTCTTTGGTGTTCTTTTTGTTGTGTTATTTATGTTATTTATTTGCTTAGTGCCTTGATTATCATGTATGATAGATAGATCTGTTGTTGCTTAGTGCTTTACTTGTATTTAGGATGAATGGATGCTATATCTAACTTATAATGCTAAGTGTTAAGTGCTCAGGTTATATGATCATTTACTGTTACTACGTTGATCTATCTTTGGGTACGTTATGCGATGTTAATAAAGACAAGAAACTAATGCATGTCATCTTCTAAGTGTTAATAGAGTACTCGGTGAAGTCTTGTTATCACATATCTCTGTCCCAACTCGGTTACAGACACCTGCATCATGTAACCCCCCCTACTTCTACCTCGGGTGAGACCTCACCTGCTTCGCAAGTGTTGTTGAAAGTGCCGGTAGTCGAGGTTTTGTTGGTACGCTGCTAAGCGTTGAACCCTAGGTATGCCCCTATGCTAACATGTGTATACATACTTACGAGAATAAGATAACCGCAAGCTCCTAGAGAGAGAGGAACTCAATGATGAGAATATGTTGGCCCTGGACTAGGTTTTGGGAGTTTCTTGGTCATTTTGTCCTATTTTGGGACTTCAACAGCCTGTCGAAGGAGGATTGCAAGTCAAAGCAGAGATCACGAGATCTCGACCCCTGTTTGGGCCCCTTTTTGGGTTTTTGGGAATATGTAACGGGAATGGGATGTCAGCCCATGGGTTTACCCATGTTTAGGCCTATTTTTTAATGTATATATAGAAGGATAGACAATATAGAAAGAGGTCGGTGTGCTAGGTGTAAAATAAATGGTTAAGTGTTAGATCTATGTGATCAAGTGATTGTAAGTGCTCTATGCATACTACTTAAGACTTGCAGGACTGAGTGCATGTAATTATAGAAGGCTTAGTGTTGAGACCCAACTCGAGGAAGAAGGATCTAGCGAGCTGTGTAGATCTTCTGTCCTGTGCAAAGTAAGGATTTTGAGGCTCTATGCTTGTAACCGATTGATTGAAGACAATAAAGAAGAAGAGTTGGTGGATGTAGCCCCAGGGTGGGGGTGAACCACGTAAATCCTGTGTGATGTGCTTTGTGCTTTGTCTTGATGTATTTACATATTATATGCGAAACACTTTGATATGTTTAGATAGATCTATTCATGCTTGGTGCTTGTTATATGTGAGAATGTTAGATCTGATCTAGATATTCATGCTTAGTGCTTGATATGCTCATCCTGATCCATTTGTATATGCTAAGTGCTTGAATACTGTAGATTGGTGTGAATGTTGCGAAGCTCTGTCTTATAAGCGAAGTGGTTATTGACTGTATATTGAGGAAATAGAGGTGTTAGTTTCTTTATTAAGTAGTATAATCACAAATCTGTATCCCAACTAAGGTTGCATACACTTGAGTCCTGCAACCACCCCTGCCTCTACCTTGGGTGAGACTTCATTTGCTTCACAGGTGTTGCCAAAAGGGCCGGTATTTAGGGCTTTGTTGGTGCGTTGTTGTAGCATTGAAACCTGGGTCTGCCCCTGTGCCAAAAAATGTTTCTATTGCCGGGACCTAAAACTATGATTGCTGGGAATTGAGAAAGAGGAATCTCTATGCAAATATTCATCCTGAAATTGTGAAATCTTTGTACGTAGATCTGTGCCCTAGTGCGCAATATTCTACTTGATATGTGCTAAAGAGAGAAGGTCGGATCTGAAGAAAAGAAGAAATATCTAAACGCTTTGTGCTCTAAGAAAGGTAAAAGTGGAAATTTCTGACTAAAAGAGGTAAGATCTGGAAGCTTTGTGCTCTGATAAAGGTAAGAATAGTTAAAAGTTTTAAGATCTGGAAGCTTTGTGCCCTATAGAAGTAAGATAAGTGGATTTTTTTTTCTAGAATATGGGTCTAGGTTTGTTTATTAGAGTCTGTCCTAGTTTGAAATCTAGGTCATTAATAGATGAAGAAATATTTGATATGAGTAGATATGATAAGAATAGTGAAAGATATATTATACCTATGCAAAGAAAGAATGTTTGGACTAAAAAATGGATGTAGGATCCTAGAAATAATTTTTTGCAGGTTAGCTCCCATGATCCTAGTGCACAGTACAGAAGAAGATGAGGATCATTTAAAAGGAAGAGAGGATTAACCCTCTGTTACAGTTGTAGAAGGACGGGACATCTTGCTAAGGAATGCCCTGATGGAAGACCTAGTTGTATTTGTTGTAAATATCTAGACCATGAAGTATTGGATTGCCCTATAATAAATGTTAAGCTTGAAAGAATGAACTTGAATCAAGAAAACGCTAAAGCAGATCCAGAACCTACGGATGAACCTCAGAAAGAATTAGAGAAAGCATTGCTACAGATGAAAGAAACCCTGAAGGACCACCATCATGTCATCTTATCAGAGATCTTCAAAGAAAGAGAATGCATCGAAGAAAGAATAGGAGACTTTGACATTGACTGTGTTCTAGATGAGGAAACACATGTGAATATCATGACAGTGAGAACCTAGGAAGCTATAGGAAGGCCTGCTATGATCCCTTCACTAGGAGGAATAAGTTTATTCAGAGGAAAGCCAGTAAACCTATATGGAAGGCTCGCTCGAATACCTATGACTGTCAATGGAACTTCAACAAAAGAATACTTTGAGATTATTAAATTTGTTGAAGACAATGCCCCATTTACCATGCTAAGAGGAAAACCTTGGATTGATAGAGATCAAGCCAAGCGAAAGGAAGAAGAAGAAGTTTTGGAACAAAAGAAGCAAGAGTTAAAAGACTTTGTGACCAGAAGGATCGCACACTTGATTGAGGAACAGGAGAGAAGATCGCAGATATTTAATACTACCAACCCAGATGTCGAATCTAAGAGAACATTAGAGGATCCTCAGAAGATTGAATTACCTATCCTAGACAAAGAAGAATTTTTATCCAGGAACCCTAGGAAATAATTTCAACAGCACAAAGTAACTAAGACCAAAGAAGAAAAGAATCAGAATGAGAAAAGCATTACTGAGAAAAAGCTCACTGGAAAGAAGGCTAGAAATTTAAGAAAGAAGAGGGATAATACTGAAAGGTTACAGAAGGTTCTAGAGGAGACCTCGTAGAAAGAAAAATTGCAGAATTGGAGCTTTGCCGAGATATCAAAACAACGACACATGGCACTTCGCCATGACGAAGCAATATAGTCGTTGGGGCCAATATATCCGTTCAACTTCCGCTCCGAACGAACATAAAATCAATAAAGGTTCGTCATCTGACCATTGGACCACACCATAACGGATTGAAAAGGAGTTAATGGAGGCTCATACCCATTGCAAGACAACCGTTGTTGAATTACCTATTTAGCTCGTCGCGCCATGCACCAAGAACACTTTTTCCAATCGAGAATTCGAGCCCACGGCCTAAGCCGAGTTTATACAATGATCATTGTGCTCTCGTTCTCTATCTCATTACCGTGTCTGAGTTTTTCCCCAATCCCATGAATTGTTTACCCCGACTGCGTATGTCGGAAGCATTGAGCACTGCAAAGAAAGCCACTAAGGAATTTTTGATCGATTTAATGACAGAGAGAGTCATGTCAGAGAGAGGAGTGTCTATAGGTGTACAAGCATATTTGACGAGAGGAATGTAGGCCTCTCTGTCCACTGCTCGAGTCAGACCATCCCGGCCAGCTGATGAGAAACAAATGAAGCACAGAAATGATATCATGAATGTAAGCTGATTTTGAGAATTCTACCTTCTTATCTACCACCTCTGAGTGGCACAATAAACCGAGACAGTGTGCCCCAATATTTTGATTATGAATTGGTCACTACGTACCTTCCGAAGGGGATACATGTAATGCGCATAGACCAGGATAAGATCACAACATTGAAGTTTGGTGACTTCAACCTCGACGACATGAAAGTGTACAATATGCTAGCCCCATACAAGTATTTGACTAGAACCAAGGGAAAGAATTCAAATATCATTCCCCATCAATGGACCATGAACCTCGCGCAGTCCACACTGCTTAATGTAATGAAGATTCCTCACTTCGGGAGTCATCAAGAAGTGAACACGTACGTCAAGTTATTGTTGTCCTTCTATCATAGAGGATACTTATGGTTGAACTGTCACATCATAGTGGATCCGACTTTGATTAATCAGATCACAAGGCTTAGCATGCAAGGCCTTGACCCAGAGGATTTCTACCCCAGAAAGATCACGGATCGCTCTCTCACCTCGATAATAAATGATACTTATGACGATGTAGAGAAGGGAACGTGAGGCTACAAGGTAGCCTCTATATAGAGTGGCACAGTGCACCTTGCTTGTTAGCTAATCATAGGCAAGATAGTTTGCAAGAACTGACCGACCCAAGTAACTGGATTCGTAGTCGACCTCGCAAGGAAGTGCGCGGAGGGACTACAGATGAATTGGGAGAAGTACCTAGTGAACCAGCTAGAACTAGATTGCAGGGAAGTGCAGGATCAAGGATACAAATTCCACTTCATTTGGATTCTTATCCCGATCGCTTTCATTGCATGGGAGATGCCGAAAGGTGTGACCTTCCTAGACACTGAGCCATTTGAACCTCTAGCCATGAATTTCAGTGCGCTGTGGTACTCCATCGTCATGAACAAGCAGTGGAAATCAAATTTCGTCTTCCACATGTATTATATCCAGTTGAAGGTAGCCATATAGGCCATGCCTCGTATAACCTCGAACACACTCTACATGTTTAGACCCTTGATGAAATTCAGAGAAGACCTTCATTTTATCTATATCACAACGCACGCTGATGAGCATAAACAACAGTTACAATCATACTACAAATTAATGGAAGATGACTTGGAGGAGATTACCAAGGAATGGTCGACGGACCTCCTTGTTCCAGTGAACCCCGCAGAGATGTCCAATGTGGACAGCCTCGAAACTGCGTCGGATACAGCCAGACCTAGAAAAATGAATAATACTGAAGAGGTCCACGATTTAGGCAGTGCATCTGTAAAGACCATTTCCATCTCAGCAGATCAAGGAGGTGATGGCTCAGAAGTCGAACAAAAGAAAGGCAAGGTTACACCGCTAAGATATGAGGAGGATCCCTTGAGGAAAAGGAAGGTTTCCCCTCTGAAACCTTCTTCAAGGAATAAAATGAAAGCAACCAGAACCAATTTTGAGACCAACCTCACCTCAGACAACTTTGACTTCATCGTCACAGCATTGAATGATGTTTCTCTAGAGATAGAAGAGAAGAAAGAAGCTAATAAGGAGGAGGTATTCATTCAGAATAAGGATGAGCTCAAAGGAGTGTAGCAAGCACTATAGTCCAGCCGCGCAGTATCCACTGCACCCTTGATAGTCGGAACACCAGAACTAGGTGATGAGCCTGCTCAATACATTGGATCACTGATACAGTTGAAGCTCGCCTTTGACGAGCTTAGGGAGAGACAACAAAAGCCACCCAAGCTTTAGTGCAAGTACAAAAAGACCTTGAAGAGCAACGAAGTGATGCAGAATGAGAAAATCTTGCTCTACAAGTGAAATGGGATGAAGAAAAATCAAAGCTACAACAAAGCAAGAAATAGTTGCTTACCGGGCAACTTGAAGTTAAGGAAAGGATCAACAGAGCACTTCGCTCTATGAAAGTCGTTGAAGTACAGACCAAGGAACAAGTTCCACAACAAGTGGCACAAATGGAAGAGGTAATCCAAAATCTACAACAACGCATCGCCGACTTAGAGCTCCGTGAAGTACCTGAAACCCCACAGGATATAAGGAACCAAATAGAAGCAGTTGCCCGTAGCGCAGTTGACAAATTAAAATATCTTGCCTTGGAGTGCAAGCAGCTCAGTAACCACAGTGCCTGGACCTATGAAAATATCACTAAAAATCCAAAATTGCAGACACTGGAGTCATAGCTCCAAGAAGCAAATCAGAACGCAAATGCACTATAGGCACAACTGAAGGCCCTGTCAGCTTTAGAAAGGATGAAGAGATCTCAAGAACAACGCACAACTCAACATTAGATCCATATGATTCAAAGCAAAGTGATGTAAGTCACTCAACAACTTGAACCTATGCAATACAAGGCATGTCTGCTTTTTACAGAGGTAGAGAGCTAAGGAGTAGAGCTAGAACATGTCATCCTCACAGCAGAACATCACCTAGAAGGGCCAGTGAATGATGCAATGATCCAGGAGTTCACCGAACAAGAGGCCACAACAAAGAAGCAAGTCGAAGTAGCTCGAGCCAAGATCGAGGTGTTCAAGGCAGAACTACTTAGACCTGAGTGACTAAGGACGAATCATAGGTGAGTGTTGGGGGCATGTTGGCCCTTGACTAGGTTTTGGGAGTTTCTTGGTCATGTTGACCTATTTTGGGACATCGACAGCTTGTCGAAGGAGGAGCGCAAGTCGAAGCGGAGATCATGGGATCTCGGCCCCCTTTTGGGCCCCTTTTTGGGGTTTTGGGAATATGTAATGGGAATGGGATGTCATCCCATGGGTTTACCCATGTTTAGGCCTATTTTGTAATGTATATATAGAAGGATAGGCAATATAGAAAGAGGCTAGTGTGCTAGTTGCAAAAGAAATGTCTAAGTGATAGATCTATGTGATCAAGGGATTGTAAGTGCTCTGTGAATACTGCTTAAGACTTGCAGGACTGAGTGCACATAATTATAGAAGGCTTAGTGCTGAGACCTATCTCAAGGAAGAAGGATCTAGCAAGTTGTGAAGATCTTCTGTCATATGTGGAGTAAGGATTTTGAGGCTCTGTGCTTGTAACCGATTGACCGAAGACAATAAATAAGAAGAGTTGGTGGACGTAACCCTAGGGTGGGGGTGAACCACATAAACCCTATGTGATGTGCTTTGTGCTTTGTCTTGATGTATTTACATATTATATGTGAAATGCTTTGATATGTTTAGATAGATCTATTCATGCCTTGTGCTTTTTATATGTGAGAATGTTAGATTTGATATAGATATTCATGCTTAGTGCTTGATATGCTCATTCTGATCCATTTGTATATGCTAAGTGCTTGAATATTGTAGATTGGTGTGAATGTTGCAAAGCTCTGTCTTATAAGAGAAGTGGTTATTGACTGTATATTGAGGAACTAATGGTGCTAGTTTCTTTATTAATTAGTATAATCACAGATCTGTGTCCTAGCTAAGGTTGCATACACTTGAGTCCTGCAACCACCCATGCCTCTACCTCGGGTGAGACTTCATCTGCTTCGCAGGTGTTGCCGAAAGGGTCGGTAGTTAGGGCTTTGTTGGTGCCCTATTGTAGTGTTGAACCCTGGGTCTTCCCCTATGCCAACCGTATCCCCATGATATTTATCGTAAGAATATTTGCACGATCCTTGGGAGAAGGATCTAGAAGTTAGACATGTCCATGTGTGTGGATGACATGGAAAAAGGTGCAAGCAATGAGTTTTCATGATGAACGTTTGGACTATGTGTGTTTATAATTGAGTGCATGGATCTAATGCACCATAAATCTTCTTGATATGAATCCTGATATTAATAACAACTAGGTGTGAGTGATACTAAATGTGCAAGTAATGCACATGTATGGTGTAAGAATATATGTAAATTAAAGGCACAATATGGTTGCCTTGATGAATGAAATATAAGGAAAGAAGTGTACTTTCCAAAATTGAATGAATATCATGGTTGCATGACTGACTCTGCTTTGAAGAGACATAGAAGTTTTGTTTAAGTGACAGCTTTATGTGGATGTATTCCATTCCCTTAGGAAATACTAGTATAAATAAATGAAAGAGTAAATGAGAAAGGATGGTCTATTGTCAGGATAAGAGGCAAATGATTATCCCTTGAGGATCACATGAGAATGATTTTGAACAATCATGAGTTGACTAATTTTAAGGTAGAGATCATGTATGTAAACTATGAAATATACCCATGGAAGCTGTTGGCGTCCTATAATTATAGGTAACTCGATTCTTCGACTGTTGATTTGGCGTTTCTCTCGTGATGACGAAGTCTGTCTCGGTTGATCCCGTTTCCTCCCTCCATAATTTTTGCTCAATCCCCCATCACCCTGCTGCATCCTTCATACACGTTGTGCCCTCACTCCCTGGTCCTGTGGCCACATTGACTACCTCTCGCCCGTCACTCATCCATGAATAATCAGACTTAGGATGAACAAAAAAAACAATAAAGGTAGTTAGATTAACTGATAATGTTAGTATAGTTAATATAGGTTAAATTAATTAATAAACAACTAGTTAAATAATTAATTAATTAATTATTAATTAAGTTAAAAACCTAAATTAGTAACTAGGTTAGTAATTAGGATTAGTTAAAAATTAAATAAAAAGAAAAATACAAAAGCAATATAAAAACCAAAAACAAAACAAAAATATAATACAAATTATAATATAAAAACATTAAAAAACAAAAACATAAAAATTAAATAAAAAGAAAATACAAAACAATATAAAACATATTAAATAATAAAAAACAAAACATTAAAAAACAACACATTAAAAAACAAAAATAAAAAACACAAAACGTAACACATAATATAATAAAAACAAAAAAATATAATATGAAACTAACCTAAGTCTACCCTACTCCACTCACACCTACCACAGCTCATGTCACACTCCACTTACATAGACTCCCGCTCACATTTGACACCAATGCCCCCATCCACCATCACACTTACCATTTAATCAAACGGTCCATAAACTTTCCGGACCCCCCCTCACCATCCGAGCTTTAACGAGAGGGGGGGGGGGGTCCGGGATG